>JAFBJR010000172.1:1942372-2366134 GCA_016785285.1 Brachirus orientalis
CTCTCTTTCTCTTTCTCTCTCTCTCTCTCTCTCTCTCTCTCACTCTCTCTCACACACACACACATGGGGGGGTCTGTCTGGGACAGAATAGACCTCTTCCTACTTTTTCTGTTACTTAAAGCTGATATACAGTGCTTTTGTTAAAATGCATGTTAAATAGCTCTTTATTCTGATAGCTGTCACTGAGCTACAGTTTTTGTTCAGTGACGTAAGTCTCTGCGCCCTCAGGGGTCGCAAGTAAATCCAGGAGAAACTTTTACAATTGACACCCGGCACTTAATCCAATGAGGAGCAAAAGGCTGTCTCCCCTGCTGACGTTAGGCTGTTTGTTGGTGAAGAAATGCTTCCTTCTCACCAAATGTGTTCATGAGGTAATGTAGGGAGGACGGAAGGGAATTCAGATGTCGTTAGATGACAATGCTGACAGCAGTTTTAATGTTAAAGATATTTCTGTATGGCTACTTCCCTACATTATTTTTTTATTGAAAAAGAAAAGTCAGTGTCATGAAAATAATAATAATTATTTGCAGTAAAATAAGCCTTCGGGCAGGGGCGACCTATCAGGTCCCTGTGATGATTGTTACACAAAATAAACTTCATACACATCTATAGAAATGCACTTGTACACTTCTATTTAACCAAGTAGATTATATTCTGTATTTCGCAATCCTATACAATCTCTGCACACTGTTAGTAGCAAACACATCAGCTCCACCAAATCTATTATTCTCATCTTCCCACAGACAAGTTTTATAAGGGGTTATAATAAAAGGATGTTTGGACTCAAAAGATCGGTTTAAAAGTAGAGTGCCAAAATGACATTGTTAAATGAAAATTACTGAGCGGCTTATTGAAAACAAAACTCCCTAAAGGTTATGAAACTGTGTACAACTGCAACAAGAACCAGGACAGAAGATGTTCTGCATGTTTCTATTACCCCCTTTGGCTTCCTTCTCTCTACTCACTCTCGATCTAATTTTATTCTCTTTATTCATCTGCCAAATCTCTGTATCGGTTTATCTTTCTCCTCCTCCTTTGTCTTTGTATACCCTTCTCCCCTGCTTCTTCTGCTCGGAGGTGGAGTTGAGCTTTTGGTAAAGACCGCTCGAGTCAGCATTGTTGACAGAATCAGGATGCCTCCTCCCAGAGGGGTGCAGGAGTGTCAGGGTAGGAGACAGAATAAAGAGGGCTGGAGGTCTCACATCAATAATCCTATACTTCCACATGCACACACACATATTTGTACCATATGCTCATCACTATTCATCACTAATCATCTCTGTTGCCTCACAAGCTGACATAAGGTGGAGTGACAGGAGAAGAGAAAGAGAAAGGGAGATGAGGTGAACTGAAGAAAGAAAGTCAGAGCTTCAAGTTTTTAAGTCTTGCAAATTCATTTATTGTCTCCATGCTTTTGGTCTAACATGTGTTTAAGGAGCAGAATAAAGAATAGATAATAGAAAGAATAGATTTTGATGACATTTCCTAGGATATACAATAGTTTTAGATTTTGGTGGTGATCGGGTTATGGATCGCTGTGTGTGAGAGGCTTTCATTGTTTGGTCTCTTTAAGTGCTCACTCTAGTTCCTGGTTAAATTAGCATGTTAATTTGGAGTTAAAAAAAAAAAAAAGTTAAAAAAGTTTTATTTTCTACATTTAACTGGCCACACATTTGGCTTAGCAATAACAATCTTTTTGTTCCTGCTCTATTTTATCAGTGCAATACTTGAGTGAAGATGTCTTTTTGGGATGCACAGTCGTGACAGGTTATGTAGACATTTGTGGTCTCCAGCAGCTGAGCCTTAATGGTTATGTTGCAAACCCCTGATGGGACACAGCAACTAGCACTGCTGAGTAAGAGCAAACATGTTCATTTCAATTTACCTGGCAAGATATTCATGTCAAATGGAAACAGAAGCTATCAGATGTATTATTTAAGATGGTGACTGTCTTTCTGAGACAAATATGACAGTTAGGATACCAGGAAACCAATTAAGTGATGGTTTAAGTACTGGTTATGTGTTGTGTGTGAAGTACATAGAAGTTAGTCCCACCAATGACACAGTCAGTCAGTCAGTCCTTAGCAGTCTGGTGCTGACTGAAGCTTTTTTATCAATTGATAATTATACGCTGGACTTAGAGACACTGTACCATTATGTTTTCTGTCTATATTAACACTCTTTCTGGTGCTTCAAAGAGATTGGTTCAAAATGCTTCCCACACATCCTTGAAGTCAGTGTCTCATTGATCATCAGTGTTCCAGAAAACTTGTCTTTATGAGAAGAGCCAGTTGTTTGGCTGCTGGTTCTGTAGAGCAGTCGTTCACAGTCAAAAACATTGATCCAATTAGTCTAATTGGCTTTATTGTAAAAGGGAAAGCCATAAAAAAGATTAAAACCCATCATCTGCAACCCTAGAGGAAATGTAGCCCATATGTTTATCTCAGCTCCAGTCACTGGTCAGGGTAATTCAAGATGAGCAAGGAGGGGAAAGACCTGCATTCTCTTATCCTGCCTATCCAGTTTACTATTTACTAATTGCAGCTGAAAATAAGTTGTTTGCGATGTAACATCACACACTAATTAACAAAACGTTGTCCTGAAATAACCCAACCACAACCCTCCCTCCCCCCATTGCCCGTGTTTCCTTCAGCAGGCCTTCGATCAATTCCTTCCTCTGTTTGCTGCCACTTTCATCCCCCTCTCAAAATATTCTCTTTTGATGTCACAGCCTGTGCCAGTTGTTGTGCACAAGTGGCTGCGCACGTGTGGCTACATGTACGGCACATGTGTGAACATATGAGCCTAAGTGTGTTTGTAATTTTCAGACTTATAGATCCAAACAGGATACATCTGCAAGGCATTAGAGATTAATAAGCCAACCTAACTGTCCAAGAGTGGCAGAGCAAAGGAAATCAAGCAAAACTAAGGCAAAATTACACCCTCTCTCCCTGTTTAGGAACAGTTAATTATACAAAGAGCACACAAGTGGGTTTGCTCAATGTAACTGGTCCCCACACTTGGAAATAACTTCCACACATTGTCACATTATTTTTTTATAACTGTCAGTTCATCACTGCCTGAAATGATGAAAGCTAATGAAGTGTCGTAGCACTGCATTACAGGAGACAAGGCTGAGAACCTGTGGGATACACAGTATGTGGGAAGAAAGCAAGTGAACAAAAAAGTGAAGTATAACAGGAAATGTAGGAGGTGGAGGGTTTGACAGAGACTGAGCTGCTTTACTTTCCAGTTCCTGAAGAGGAGCAACAAGGATCTGTGCAAAAGACTAGAATCACCTTCACAGTGCGCAACACCATATTTTGCACACCAAGCTGAATTTTTCAGGTGTCTTTAACAGTCCTCAAATGCATTTATTAAATGTTGACATTTAAACTCTTGAAGCTGCATTATTTTTTTGTAGACCTGTAGAAACAAAGATGATGACGTTGCCAAATCTTAATCAGTAAATATTAGACCAAAAGAATGAATGAAAAGCACCAACAAAAGAGAGCTGAGCAGCAGAATAATTAACAGTTTATTTTTCACTGTTTAACAGGGACTGTTTCACTGATTTAGCCAATTTGTCCATCTGTCCGAGTTTTAACCACATAACAGTCCAACAGTTATGTGATGACAAATGTCCCCCCAACTTCTTTTGATCTGTAGGAAGGTTACCATAGTAGAAAATTACACGGTCCAGTGGTGTAAAGTGATGACTTTGTTTAGATAAGAAATGCAAAATGTCTGTCTGTTTCTGTCAAACTTGTCACTTGACAGGCTTCAAACTTGGCAGGTTAAGGCTTAGCACTGTGTGCACTGTCAACTTTGACATTGATTAGATAAGAAATGCATGGGATTGGGTACAGGGATTGGGTGTTGTTTTATTGATAAATTTGTTGTTTTACTCTGTGTCAAGTAAATGCAACTTTCACATCAGTATGTCATACTCTTCACATCCACAGAGGTCCATGTTACATCAGTAGAAGTCACTAAACGCCAATTCTGCCCCATCTCACATTACACACACATCACTACACCAATGGATATTCCATGTATGTGTCTCTTAATCACTTGTAATATACTGTATGTTGAATGGTTTGCTTAACAGGCTTGAAACTTGGCAGCTGCATGACTTACTAAGTGTGTGCAGAGCCACTTTGATATTGTTTGGATAAGAAATGCAAGAGAACAGGTTCAGATACTGCACTAGCTCTTTAAGATGCAACATCATTTTTATTATTATGATGACTTTATTATTATATTACTCAGATTATTCTGACAGTTCCCACTGATTTAAAATGGTCTGAAAAAGTTACCAAAGAAATAATGAGACATTTGCTGATGGTAAAAGTGAACCTCAAGGCGAAATAAATGTTAGCAAGGAAGAGATTGGTTAATAGGCAAAAAAGAACAGTGTGCACTTCAAGGTGTCGTGATGCAGAAAATAAATTCATAGAAAGAGTGCTGCTGATTAGGGAAGGTGTGTCTGTGGGACTGAGAGTGTGTTGGTTTCTTTAGAAAGAACTAAATTTATGTGACTAATTCATTTTATTTAACCTCACACAAAAATAAGGATTTCAGAGAAGAAGAGTGGATTGTAGTCACATTTAGTTGGTTAAGGAACACCTGCTGTCACCTGAGTGTTGCATATACTAGTGGCTCAGTAGCAGCATTGTTTGCAGTGAACTACAGGTCAGTAGTTCACCTCAGTTCACTTTTTACACTGAGATGAATCTCACTTGAGTCAGATACAGTATTTTCTGCCACTCAAACTGCCTGACAACAATCAATCCTCACTGACCTCTACATTCTTTTTTGGCAGTAGCCAGTAAAAATAGTCTTAGAGAGACAGCTGCATAGAAATGTCAAATTTCATTTATGCATCTGTAGCCTAGTGAATGTTATAGATGCAACTGTGACACTTGAACTGTTTCAATGTCTGTTTTTTACATTGTCAGTACTGTATTTCTTCTTGTTTGAGAACTCAGGGACGCCTGCCTGATATCACTGCTTCTACAATGCACTCTATTTTCTTGAACCTTGACTTTACAACAGAATAATATACTGTGTACATAGTGGGGTCCTCTCATCTCAGTTTGCCAGTATACAATGTACAACACAATATCAAAACACAAATCCATCATGCTCAAGTCAACATGACAGACAGGTAAACACAAGGCCATGAAGCAGACAGGGCTGGAAAAATCAGTGGATTACTTTCTTTGTAGATACACATTTTCCTACATGCCACAATGTCTACTCACTTACTATAAGCTAAAATGTGCAAAACCATTACCATCATCACCACCACTTGAAAGATTATAGTTAATGTCACCTTTTTTTTATAAGTAATTTTAAACTAGTGATCCAGCAATTACAAAACCAAATGCAAAAGTAAAATGTTTAATAATTTTAATAAGTTAAATAATAGTCAAGTCTTAAACATCTATTGGTGAAGTTGCATCTTACAGCTGAGTCTCTCTCACAGCACTCTTCCCTTCTAAGTAAGTAGCCTTCGGTTATCATTAAACTCAAAAGGTGTTTATCCATTAAAAAGATGGTGGTCCAACTTTTTTGGCCTCCATAGTGAAGACCCATTCCTGATGTAAAAAAAGAAATTGCTCATTCTGTGGTAATGAAAACAATTTGGATTTGGATTGCACATGAATAATTTCACCTAAATCTTCCCACTGGACCTTTTAACTGGCTGGTCATCAGATATTGTTAATTGTCAAATAAGAAAATAAGACAACACCCACAGTGGTGAGTGAACATCACCTGCAAGGCAGCAGGATTAATATGCAACCACTGAAAATATCAATCCCATCTCTTTCCCCTAAAGCTACTATGACAAATTGTTGTCTTTATGGGATTGAAACACATCAATACGTTTTCACTAAACATCTCCCTTGTGCACTGTTCCTCAGCTGCACTTCCTCATTGTCCATGTCAGTCACTGCTCTGCTTCTTTATTTCAACCACCCTCATCATTACCATCCCCCTCGGTGATCTCGCACCCATTTTTCTCTCTCCATCCCTCCATCTACAGACAACAGCCTTTCTGATCTGGAATCAATACGATATGAAATGTGGCCCCTTGCATCTCAGCTGTTGTCAAGCAAAATTATAGTCCAACAAACAGAAATAAAGACAGCCCCAATTATTTTTGATGTAGCCTCTTACTGTTTGCACAAGATTTCTCCTCTACCTTTCAAGCAGGTCAGTAAATTACTTACACTGAGTAAAAAAATGTACATGGTGTTTATTTTGTTTTGGCTGCCTCCAAAAAGAGGAAAAAAGGATACATCAGGTTGCCTTTGCTATTTTGTTGATTATATACACTGTCTGTGATGATATTTGGCAACTGGACTTGCATTATATAAGCTATACTATACTGGATTTATGAGATGTTTTACAAGAGTAAAATCAGTTATTCATTAAAGGGTATGAGAGGTAAAGGAATAGTTTCACATTTTGGGAGGTTTTCAAAATGAAGAGTTCAGGAAGAATGCTGCAGATGGTGGAGGGACTGATTATGGTGGGGTACATAGTTGACCAATAGTAACCCTAATGTAAACCCTCCTCCACTGTCTCTTGGGATCGACCCGGTAAAATGTTCTCGCCTTTGCCTATCCACCATCTTCATTTTTCATAGGTACAGCCAGTGAAGAGATGTGATGTTTGACATATTGCCTGGTATATACTGTAAGTCTATGAATTTGAACAGCATGTACATGTATTCCTGCCAAAATGGTGGTGTTTTGATTCAAATAAGCATTACATGACTGCCTTGTTGTCTCGAGTCAGTGCGTGTTTTGTAATAATTGTAACTACAATTTAAAAAAAAAAAAAAAAAAAACACCGTCTTCACATATATTCATTCATTTATAGATATATAATTTGATCCATTATTACCACAAAAAATAGTGATACGTGCAGATTTAACAAAAACAAAAACAATTTAACAAAAACAAAAACAATTTAGCAAGCTCCAGTATATGACTACGAGTTCAGTTTGGTGAGTTATCATTTTTTTAAGTGGCTCTCCCAACAAAAACAAACTGAGTGATAACCGGCTGCGTGTCTTTGCTTTAAATTGACAGAAGCCCCGGCTCATTTCACTAGCATTCATACTTGTTAGAGCATACTATGAAATTGTAGACATTTGGGTATCACACAATGGCAGTGATTACATGAGAGGAACAAACTGTTGCCTCATCTAGCTGTAATTCATGTGCTCACTTTTTGCTGTTGTGTAAACATCTTTTCAAGTTTTCTCTCTTTAGCAGTTATGGTTTCCACTATGAGTCTGTGTGCATTAAACACATGTTTAATACAAACTTCTGGACATGTAATCAAGTTTGTGTGCTATCATTGCCTTCACAACTACAGTAGCTAACCGAAACACAGGCTGCCTGTTTGCTCTAAGAGATAACCTCAAAGTGATTAAATGACTCCCTTTACACCTGGCATTAAAATGCATTTTCTATAAATTGCAGTTGGATAGCGCCTGGCCATTTTTAAGTCCAGGTGTTACTACACCTGAGACATGTTGAGGACAGATTGTTATCCAATCTGCCAAACTACTTTAGGAGGAGGTTGGAGACGCATTGTGACCAAATATAACATGTACTATACATATACAGTAAATTCAACGAGTCTCAATGTGGCTCTACTCCACCCACAAACACGTATTCATGGTTTTTCTAGTGTTCGATCTTGCTGATTTCTATGTATGTACATTTTGCTCAAGTAAAGAGACTATTTAATCTTTATCATCTGTCTTAATCTGTTTCTATACGACAGTAGGACAGCGGTGCCAAACATATGGCCCACAGGCCAGAACTGGCCCATCAGGGGTTCCAATCTGGACCGCAGGATGAATTTGTGAACGGTGAAATACTATATTTTTCAGTCTCAGATACCTGTGACTAAATGTTTTGTGCTTTTGTAGATCCACTGTGATCTGTAGGTTGTAATGCACACATGTAAATGGTAAACTTAGGTAAAATATTATTGAAATTGCATTTATTTTTTGTCAGGAAATTGTAAGATGTTCATAATATATTTTGTAAAAAAGATACTACATTAAATGTAAAACAAAGAGAAAAGTTCATGTTGTTTATAGGTTATTATGCTATTATCTTACTGCTGTATGTGGCCCCCAAACTAAAATGAGTTTGACACCCCAGCTTTGCTACAGTGTCTTTTTATATTATCACAGTGTTCATGGACAACTGAATTACATGTGATGCTGTTTGTCAATGTTTTTCATGTTTGAGTTATAATTCAACTTTGTATATATATATATATATATATATATATATATATATATATGTATGTAATATTGTTGCTTTTATATTAACACAAGATATATAATTAGCATCACAAGTTAGCATCACTTTCTAAATCAAAACATCATATCATAGGCTGTAGTCATATCCATTAAAGACACCCTGACATACTGTAAGTATATGAAAATTATATATGAATGATGTGTATTTTCAAGAATATACAATTTTCCTGTCAGCAAACCCATTCAATATCACTCACTCATCTTCTACCACTTTATCCTCCACATGAGGGTCACGGGGGTGCTGGTGCCTAATACAAGCCTGAATGAACTACAAACAAGTTAAGGCATTTCAATAAGTGTGTTAATGAGTGACATTCGCTAAAAACCATAGTACTGGGCACTGTGAGATGCAAAGGCCACTGTAGGTCTCTGATGTGCTTAGAAAAGAGAGGGGTGAGCAAATGGATCTGTTTATAAAAATGTACATTTTCAGATAAGCCAGAAGGTATTGTAACAGCAAACAAGTATTACTTTGGTTTATTGACTGTAAAGGAAAATATAGTGGTAACCTAATTTTTCTTAATGAGAATATCAGATGATTGAAACAGCATATCACAATGCGGCACTGACATGTAACACTCAACTTGGCACAGTGCAGCTGTTGGAAATTGTTCAGGTCCAAACACAAATCGTATTTTCAGAGATCATAAAACTTTTTGGGGAATGAAAACTAGATGATGACTGTTTGGACCTTTGGCAGCAGCCTGACTATGGTATGAGTAAGGACTGGTAAATGGCTAGATGAATTAGTCAGCAGCACATACTGTATTTATCAGTTGATGAGCTTTTTTCTCTCTGTGTCTCTCTCAGGGTCTGATTCAGCAGCAGCACTGCTCCACATAAAAAACATCAAAGTGAAATTTCTACCCTACTGGAATGCAGAGTTTCCAAATAAAAACCAAACAATGCATGAGATTGTTTACTGTGTAGAGGGGCTGAAAATGACTAAAGCAGGCCCATAATGATTAGTTAAGTTTATTTGACTGCTCATTTAATTAAATCAATACTTAACAAGCTTCCAGTAACATCCCCAGCCGAAGGTATCTTGTTAACCTACAGTTAGGTGTTGACATCGAGAAGACAAACTCATATTAAACAAAGTTCATGTCCTGTTGCCACATAGGATCAGAAAGCTCACAACGTAAAAGGTCATCAAAACATTGTCAACAGAACCAAATACAATGCATGTCATTTTTCCAGCTTGGCTTTAAAAGAAAAGAAAACCCTGTTTTTTCTCAACTCTGTCCTTGATTTAGTTTGTTCATTTGCAGTTTGTCTGCAGTTTCTGTTAATATGTTCAACAGGCATTCTTAGCAGGTCTCTAATTCCCTGTCCTCCTGTTGCCACACAGACCCTACCTGAGGAGCTGTAGCTGTAATGACGGTTGATGGAATTACAGTAAAAATATTGATCTGCAGTCGGCTGAAACACTGAGCAGATCTCTACCTTGGCTGCCAGATTGACTCAGGTTTCAACATCTGTTTTTGTTCCCGCAGAGCTTCATAATGGGCAAAGGACCACCGGGGATGAGATTACTATATAATAATTAGAAAACATGAAAAAGTATATGATTGAATTGTATTTTATGCTGAAACCACCAGCAATGGAGACGAGACAGGAATATAGTGAGAGACCAGACAAAGAGCATCCCATGGTTTTGAATAACTTTTGGTCTATTTAGGTTCGTGAGCTCACTGCTGGTCTATGCCTCTAAAAACTGGTTTGCTTCCAAACAAACTCTGCAGTGTATACATGTATAGATTGCATGTGTATGTGTGTTTTATGTAATGAAATGATGTGTCTCTGGAAAAAAAAAGCCTACTGACCTATTGGGCTTTAATTGTTAAATTTGGTCTTCTCACAACAGTTGTAAGGGTTAAGTATCCTACGAAACTTCCACATAAAATCCTAGATTTCATATTTTTCCCCACAGGTCCATACATTACCAGTGCTGTAATGCTGATAGAATATACAGTATAATGCTGTGATGCTGATGTCAAGCCACCAGTCCCACTGCCCAGTGAATGTGTTGTCTATCAGTCCATGAAGACCACAGTTTACAGCACTTTCAGTGGTGGTGTATAGACATACACTAAATTAACGCAATTTAGTCACGAAATGAACATGAACAGTGCAGATGTACAAATCAAATGAATGCGTGTGTGGGTGTGGGTGTAACTGGTATTTCTAATGTTGTGGGGACCTAAATCTGTTTACACAGTCACATTATGGGGACTCATCTTCCTTATGGACACAAAAATCAAGTCCCCATGGAATAAATTAATTACATTAATTAATACATTTTAATATGAAGACATGTTTTAAAGTTAGGCTGAGGTTATGGTTAGGTTAAGGTTAGGGTCAGGGTTAGGGTTTAGGCATTAGTATGTTAAAGTTAGAGTAAGTCTCCAGGAAATTACTTTTTACTGATGACTAATAATGAAATTACTAATGATTTTCAGTGCATTGAGAGTCAATGCAATACACACTAAAGTCATGGAAACCAGTGTGTGTGTTGGGAGGGTTGTTTGGAGGATGACTGAGTCATGGCTGCAGAGTGTTCCAGATATTAATTATAGCTCTATTTTCACTCTACCTATAAATCCCTTTTTATCTTTTTATACTTTCAATATAATGAACACACACATACACATTGAGTCACTACTTCTTTTAGTTTGAATATTCTTTACGCTTGAACCAGTAGCAGCACTAAAAAGCTCAAAGCATTTTTAAATGTGATCATTTAAAACTGCTCGTTTTCCCTAACTTTGAGATAAGCCCACGCTGAGTTCTTCACAGTTCTGTTCACGCAACTGGATTCCTCCAACCACCACCCACACTCAGCGTGGGACAATAGATAGAATTAGATAGAATGTCTGTTATATTTCAGTTTTACCTTCCAGACATCCTTTAAATGATCATACTGGGGACAACAAAGGCACTTTCTCTTCCTGACTGGACTAATCTTACTGTTAGCTTCCTCTGCCACTGTTTACAGTCCAACATTCAGAGATGACAATACAAAATCCATTTATGTCGTTATTGTTTTTATATTTTTAAGCAGTTAGGACTGAATTCATTGTCCTTTTCTCCCTCATACTGTAGAGAGTGAAATACTGGCCCACCCATCTTTTGTCAGTTATTTTGGAGGAAAATGCTATTTTTGGAAAAAAGTCACATGGGACCTTTTTTTTCCAATCCAGGTAATGTGGTGTATTTATAGTGTATAAGGTCAGAGTGAATGGTTATTAATAGAAGGTACGAATGACATTGCCACCACTAAAACAACATCTTGCATCACACTTGTTTTTAGGTTTTGGCAACTAAAGCACACAGTTAAGATGAGGGAATGATCATGTTTGTGGTTCAGTTTAATTCTTGAGGTCATCGTTGACTGCTTTGATATTTACCAAAACTTGATCAGCCATTAATCATGCTTTAATTTTCAGGAATGTGGCTAACATAGAGAAATACAAATACACTGCCTGACCAAAAAATCTCACCCCCTGAAATTAACTAAGCAAATAGGTAAGAGCATCCTATTGGATAATTACTGCATGGGCGATTATCTTTCAGCTGGCAACTAGTTATTTAACCCCAACTGATGCAATGAGTAGCTTCTCATTTCTTAATCAGCCATTTTGAATGACACATCCTGTGGTCGTGGAAAAGATGTTAGTCTGTTTGAGAAGGGTCAAATCATTGGCATGCATCAAGCAGAGAAAAGCAGATTGTAGAAACTACTAAAATTGGGTTAAGAACTGTCTAACACATTATAAAAAACGAAGAATAGTGGGGAACCATTGTCTTCGGGGAGGAAATGTGGTCGGGAAAAAATCCTGAATGATTGTGATCAGCAATCACGTGAACGTAGAAAAACAACAGTAGAACTCTACTGTTGTTTTTCAACAGTAGAGTTGAAGCTGTTTAATAGTGAAAGTAAGAGCATTTCCACATGCACAATGCGAAGCAAACTCAAGGGATTGGGACTGAACAGCTGTGTAGCCTTAAGAAAACCACTAATCGGTGAGGCCAATAGGAAAAAAGGCTTATATTTGCTAGGGAGCGTAAAGATTGAACTCTGGAGCAATGGAAGAAGGTCATGTGATCTGATGAGTCCAGATTTAGCCTGTTCCAGACTGATGGGCGCATCAGGGTAAGAAGAGGGGCAGATGAAGTGATCCATCCATCATGCCTAGTTCCTACTTTACAAGCCTTTGGGGGCAGTGCAATGATATGGGGTTGCTGCAGTTGGTCAGGTCTAGGTACAACAACATTATGTTCCTAAGAATGAGGTCAGCTGACTACCTGAATATACCGAATGACCAGGTTATTCCATAGATGGATTTTTTCTTCCTTGATGGCACAGGCATATTCCAACAATGACAATGCCAGGATTCATCAGGCTCAAATTGTGAAAGAGTGGTTCAGGAAGCATGAGACATCATTTTCACATATGGATTGGCCACCACAGAGTCCAGTCCTTAACCCCTTTCAGAATCTTTGGGATGTGCTGAAGAAGGCTTTGTGCAGTGGTCCAATTCTCCCATCATCAGTACAAGATCTTGGTGAAAAATTAATGCAACACTGGACGGAATTAAATCTTGTGATATTGCAGAAGCTTATCGAAACAATGCCACAGTGAATGTGTGCTGTAATCAAAGCTAAAGGTGGTCCAATGCTATTATTTGGTTGCTACTTTTTTTGACTGGGCAGTGTAAAATACATCTGCTGATGTCTCTGTTCATACAAACCCAAATTCCAGTGAAGTTCATAATACAATGTATTAACCTGTATTCAGTATACACTCATTTTGAATTTAATGCTCGCAACTCGTTCCAAAAAAGCTGGGACAGGGTCATGTTTACCACTGTGTTACATAACCTTTCTTTTTAACAACATTCAATAGAGTGTTTGGGAATTGAGGACACTGGTTGTTGAAGCTTTGTAGGTGGAATTCTTTCCCATTCTTGGTTGATGTACGACCTCAGTTGGTCAACAGTCTGGAGTCTCTCTTTTCTTATTTTTTTAGTGGAAGACAGGTTTGGTGCCCACATTCTGTTACTAAGAAGCCACGCTGTTGTAGCACGTGCATAGCGTGTCTTGGCATTGTCTTGCTGAAATAAGCAGGGACGCCGCAGAAAAAGATGTGGCTTGGATGGCAGCACATGTTGCATGTACCTTTCAGCCTTAATGATGCGTCCACAGATGTGCAATTTACGCATGCCATGGGCACTAACACACCCCCATACCATCACAGATGCTGGCTTTTGAACTTTGACCGGATAACAGTCTGGATGATCCTTTTCCTCTTTAGCCCAGAGGACACAGTGTCCATGATTTACAAAAACAATGTGAAGTGTGGACTCGTCAGACCACAGCACACTTTCCCACTTTGCATCACTCCATCGCAGATGAGCTCGGGTCCAGAGAAGCCAGTGGTGTTTCTGGGTGTTGCTGATATATGGCTTTTTCTTTGCATGGTAGAGTTTTAACTTGCACTTGTAGATGTAGTGACGAACCGTGTTAACTGGCAATAGTTTTCCAGAGTGTTCCTGAACTCACATGGTAATGTCCTTTACAGAATGATGTCAATTTTCAATACAGTACCACCTGGGGGGAGCAATGGTCACAGGCATTTAATGTTGATTTCCGCCCTTGCAGCTTATGTGTAGAGATTTCTCCAGAGGCTCTGAAACTTTTGATGATACTATGGACTGTAGATGATGATGTAGAATTCTTTGCAAATGTACATTAAGAAAAGTTGTTCTTAAACTCTTGGACTATTTGCCCATGCAGTTGTTCACAAAGTGGGGAACCTCACACCATCCTTACTGGTGAACGACTGAGACTCTCGGGGATGCTCCTTTTATATTCAGTCATGACATTCACTGGTTATCACTTCACCAGTTCACCTGTGTTCCAAACAGGTGTTCTTTTAGCATTCCTTAACTTTCCCAGTCTTTTGTTAACCTTGTCCGAAACTTTTTTTGGAATGTGTCGCAGGCATCAAATTCAAAATGAGATAATATATGCAAAAAAACAATAAAGTTTATCAGTTTGAACATTATCTTGTCTTTGAAGTGTAATCAACTGAATATGGGTCAAAAGGGACTTGCAAATCATTGTATTTTGTTTTATCCATGTTTTAAACGTTTAAACTTGGAATGGGAATTGGATTTTCACTGATCCCAGATTCAACCTTACTCCATTCAGGTGTCCATGACAAACAGAAGAAGTCACTAGAGCAGCAACAAAGTGAAGATCCCTCTATAGCTTCCCAACAGAGAACACCACTAATTGTGTTTTATTGGAGTGCACAGTCAACTTTTACGCTGCACTGAACACTATCTGAATAATGTCCACTGAGCTGATGGGTAAAGGATTCCTGTGTCTGCAAACTGTGTCTGCAAAATGTTTCATCATTGTAGGCTTAGGGAAATAAGCAACCTTTTTTCTGAAAATGTATGGTGAACCTGCCATTGACACGGCTATACAAACCTTGAAATTTCAAAAGTATCTTCTATAACTGCAAATATTTTGCTTTTAAACTCAAGACCACTGCAGATACAAGACCAAACTACTGAAAGAAATAAAGGAGAGATCATAGGAGAGATCATAGGGAATAGCCTACAGTATCAAATGAGATCCTAGCAATATGCACAGGCCCATTTTTCCCTGTGAAAGTGTGATACATGCAATTTTGGAGTGTTGATGTGACACTCCTCTCCAACAGACATTCCTCTCATCACATTAACAGGAGTCTGTCACGATCAGAATAACGACAGCTGTCTCCCATTGGCCCTCCCACCTTTCTCATCTCCCAGATGGTCATAAAATGGTTGCAATCACCCCACCCACCCATACAACAAGAACCACCCAGTGTGCCCAATAAAAACTGATCTGCTGCTGCAGCACCAAGGAAGAAATACAAGTGTTCCAGGCACAAGTCTGCAAAGAGAGAGAGTCATGAGGGGAGGATGAGGGGAGGAGTCAAACAGTGAAAGCTTTATTGAATCTCCACACACGCTGGGTGTTATTACACCTTGCAATGACTGAAGAAATGAACTTTCCCAAGGGCACAAACAAGGCAGTAACCAATGAGGTCATCTTGCAAATTAACTGTGTAAACAAAAAAGAGGCTGCTTAGATACATGTTAGCACATGCATGTTATGAATTCCTTTCCACAACTATACAAATGTAGCCCAGGGCATTGTTATTATCATTTTTGCATCTTTATCTCACATGCTGGTCATGCTGAGCTGTTTGCATTGGAGTAACCGGAGGTCATTGCACAACGTTCCAGATTATTGAGATGGAAGAATCTTGGCAGGAATTCACACAAGCAGCCTGCCCTCACTACTATTTGACTCTGAGTCATCAGATCAGAGAAAGCCAGCTTTAAATCAGTGCTGACAGGGAGGTAATCATCTTTACTGGAGTCTGTTGTTCTTCAAAGGCCCTTGTCCATTTTTAGCTATGTGCTGTTTTGGGAGTCTATGATGTCATCCCAGCATTGGCTTTCAGGGCTGCTCTTCTAAATCCAAACTTCTGTTTTTAAAACATGCCATCATTTGTCCAGGGTTTGTTTGTGCTGAGAAAGCAAACCAGTGATTTAACCAACTAACTAGCTAAATTTTGATTTGAGCTGACATAGAAACAGAAAAAAGAACACTTTATCAAAGAATATCATACACCAAGGTTCTGTGCTTATCATTTATATGATTTATTGTGCCTATAATTATATCTTGAATGCAGATTTTCCATTCCTGTAGGTGTTGAGTTCAAGCCATAATCTAAATCAATCTTGCATTTTATGTTTTCAGTGATTTTGCACAGCACTTTGAAGGTGGCTGCAGCAAGAGGGCAACACCACAACAAACTATAAATATAGAAAAAATATATATATTTCTGTCAAATATTTCTCTAATAAGTTAAGAGAGAGTAGATTGTGGCAAAAATGTTTCTACGTGATATAACATATGCAAAAACTTGTATTGTATTTGAAAACTACATATGTTCCTGTATTCATGCATCTACAGTAGATAATCTGTGTTCCCCATATAACCTCATCCTTTTGCTGCTGAATTTCCATCTGGGTCTGCTCACTTCTCCAATAAACTCAACATTCTAATTGGTTAATGATGACTAATAGTTGCTGTGCGGGAATGTTAAGAAGATATGGGGCCAGAGCTTCTCCTCTTGTTGTACATTGTGGAGAAAAACTGATCATTTTACTCTGGTCACAATTCAGGTGTTCTTTGCCAAGCTCTGGCCACAAGTTAAAGAAAGGCAATAAATCTTATGGTGTTCTTTAACATTCTTTCCTTGTGGTGGAAATGGTGGAAGCAGAAATTTCTCTGGTGTTGTCTGAACACTCAGCCTGCCTCACATGATCAAGTAAAAGAAAAAAGAGGAACCTTCTTCTGTATTTTTTCCATGCATGGAATTTCCCATCACAACTGAGAAATAGTGGAACATCTGTTTCAAGTTTCACACCACTTAGAAAGACAGGACCCAAATACTGGTGGGTTTTACATTGAATTCACAACTTTGTATAGCCTGAAGGCTGTTCAGAATAGAGGTTATTTGGCCAATACAGGTTAATTAGAAACATGCCATTTGAAGTTGCTCTTGTGTGTCTCTGTACATGTACTTCTTCCAAGGTTGAGAAGAAAGTTTCAGTTTGAACATGTAAGCTAAAACATTGTTACATTTGCATTGGTTGTGACACTGAACTTACTTTCTTCCATTTTAATTAAAGTGTCCTTCATCATGTCAGGACCACCTAAAATTAAATTAAGCCTGTGCTTTTCTTATCTTACATTTCTGAGACTCTGCAGTTTTCAAAAGCTCACGAAAAGAAGACAATAAACAGCACAGCTTGTGATGAATCCCTTTTCTTAAGTGCTGACTAAGACGAAAGACCATAACCATGTCACACCTGCTTTGGCCTCTTCACACTGGTTACATCCTGAAACTTGTGTTGTTAAAAGCCTGACATGGCTTGCGATCAACTGATATATAAGATTGTAGTCCTGTTCACACCTTAAGAAAAAAAACTCCTCCATGAAACAAACTCTTGCAATCCTCACCTTCTTCTATAATATGTGCAGAGAGCTGGACAGATTATATTCCACAAAATAATCACCGATGGCTTGAACTGAGCATATTGTTGCACACTTACCATGCATTTGCACCATTCACTTAGAACATATATCTATGTTCGAACTACAGCATCAACTGCATGTATTGTTTTGTTGCTGTTGTTTGTTTGTTTTCCTGCATCCACTGGACAAATCTGAGCGATTCACATATTTGAAACCTTTTGTTATTCACTGTTGTTCGGTTTGATTTAGTTTACTTTTGTTTATTAAATCCCCTTTTGCCATTAGACTAGTGGCTGATCTTAGTGGGGTTCACAAGTTCCTGTTGCATGATAGTTAGCATTGTTGTCCTTCAGCAAGAGAGTCCCAGTTAGACTAATAAGACCAAATCAAAGTGCAGTGTGTACATAGGTTCTGTTTGGGCACTCTGACATGCAGAATGGGAATAGGTCAAGTGGAGACGCTAAAATTACCGTAGTTGTGAATGTGCATGGTTGGTTGTCTCTGCATGTTGGCGTTTGGATGGAATGGAAATTTGTATAGGGTGTATCCTGCCTTGTGTACACCCTAGAGGAGGTTACATCGTAAAAAAACTGTAAAATGGATCAAATGTTTCTAAAATATTGTAAATTGCCTCTGGGAGAAGTGCACCTGAGCAGACAGAGTGAGAGGACAATGATTAGAAGCAGACTGCTACCTCTGGGATCTTTGGACTGGACTGTTCACCCTGTCAGTCAAGACACTTTTAGCCTTAAGCTAGAGATATACATGCATGAAGAGGGCACATACCGCTCATATACACCCAGCAGAAATGAAATGGTTATGGCTCACCAAAAATACCAACAACACATTTTCAAACAAGAGGTTAAAATTCAAATGGACATTAAAGACACTGGCAGCTTCAGAGTGCAGAGGTGACTGTATGGAAATTTGTACACTCATAAAAAATGATGCACTTACTTGTTGTGACAACATAGTCTTTTCCCCCACTACTGTGATTCACTTTTTACTGTTACTGAAAAAGCCATAACCTATGGAACAACATGTGAGAAGATACTGTATCTTGGTTTCCTTAAAGAAAGATTGGTGAACCTTTGCCCATCTTTACATCACTGACAATGATCCTTTTACAACCAGTCATGTTACTGACCTGTTGCCAGTTAACCTGATGCTGAACCCAAATGCTCCCCCAGTTGCTTTTGATTTGTGCCATTTACTTTCCAGCCTTTTGTTGCCTCTGTTCCAACATTTTTGACATGTGTTGCTACCATCAAATTCAAATTGAGCTAATATTTTTCATTAAATGGTAAAATGTGATATGTGATGTGAAATGTGATATGCTGTTTAATGTTCTATTGGAAATAAATTATGAGTTTATGAGATTTGCAAATCATGGAATTCTGTTTTTATTTACATTTTACAGAGAGTCCCTTTTTGGAGTTGGTATTATATAGCTTTACATCAAAGAACACTATCTTCTGCATATTGTGTTAATTTTAAAACAGGTAGAGGCACCAAATCACACCTTTTTTTCTCCTTACTTAAAATATTATTAGAGCTGCATGTCACCCCAACAACATCCTGCAGGAAGGTAAAGGGCAGCCTGAATGGCTGCAAGATATGAGGCTAAAAAGGCAAACTTTCTCTCCACTGAACTTAACTGCAATAATGGTATGAGGATAATCAGAAACAGGGAGATGGAAAATGATGGGCAGAATAAGGTGACAAGGGTGAAAATGTTGCGTAACTGCAGGAGAGAACCCAGACTGTTTGACCAAGTGACATTTTAAGTTGTGCTGCAGGCACGTGTTTCTTCTCTCTGGGTCTTTTCAGCGTCAATAGGCTTTTTTCAGCACCCAGAATTGAATCTGGGACATTAACACAACATTGACTTTGGCACAAGAGCATTGACTGGGGGAAATGATGGAACTATTCAAGAAGTTTCCTCAACCTCAAGCTCTCATTGCCTGGGCTCTGATCATCATCACATCATGTCTGACGAAGCTACACAACATCCAGACAAGCTGACTCGTGTTTCCTAATGCCACTTCATGATGAAGTCAGGCTCTTGCAGAGGTCACGTCTAATGCCAAGTCTACTATCAAACACAAGAAAAAAAAGGCAAAGTTTACTATGTACATTTCTGCAAATATGCTGTGTTTAAAAGAACAATTTTATGTATGCAACGGCAAAACAATGGCAACAGGTGAAAAACTAAACAAAAGCAAGTCAACCAAGAAAAGTTTATTTGACCCACTTGCTTTTTTATGACTCTAGATTTTGCAATGGATGTTTATCTACTCTATTAATTTAAAAGACGTTTGTAGGTGCAACAGAACTGACAGTCAGCAAGAGGGTGTTGTCTGAGCTGAGAGATACTATAAAACTCTTATCCAGCGAGAACAGTGACATTCTACTTTTTAGCCTGGTATGTCATCAACTTAATGATGTTGGTCAGTGAAGAGAGAAAGTTCAGTTAATGGAAGGAAAACTGATCCGAGGAGTTTTCTCACTTGTCAGGAAGAAGAGGACAAAGAAATTGGTTTCCGTTAGTCCAGCATTTCTGACAATGCGCTCCATTACATTTGTACAAACATCAGTCACTGCAGCACTGATAGAAGCCTGCTGGAGGTTTGTGATAGACTTGTTATTTTATATATATATATATGTGATATATATATATATATATATATATATATATATAATTTGTTTGATTTGATGATATCTTAATGTCTTAAGAGAGCAATTAAAAAATAATATAAAAGTAAAAATGGATCAGTAAGGTTCATGCTCAGGAATGTTTATGATCAAATGATGATTTGATTTAAATGGTCTGCAGAGTTTTGAGTTTGACAATTTTTACAACATATAGTCCTTAACAAGGTGCTTTATATGAAAAGACAACCTTGGTAACAAAGTCTGTTACACTGTGATCTAGGCCAAACAACATAAGACAAACTGATGAGTATCCATTTATTTTGTGGCTCCTCAAAGACTGAAGTTAAACTATGACTTGGGCACAGAGTAATTGCCCTCTCTGTGTTTGCAGCATCCAAGGGTGAACTTTGATGATGCAGCGATATGATTTAACTCTGGTACCACAAGGGAAGGGTACCAACTAATGGAAACACAAAATATTAA
Organism: Brachirus orientalis; assembly: GCA_016785285.1. Classification (NCBI taxonomy): domain Eukaryota; kingdom Metazoa; phylum Chordata; class Actinopteri; order Pleuronectiformes; family Soleidae; genus Brachirus; species Brachirus orientalis. Next base: position 1,962,981 of record JAFBJR010000172.1, read on the forward strand.
AAAAAAAAGTGCTGAACCAAACCAAACTGTTCCAAGCATCCATCAGCCTTCATTAATCAGATAACCAGAAGGCCTGAAAGTTTTAATGTCTATTTGAGAAGCAAATAGACATTTCCTCCTCTAGTCTTTCTAAGTCTTTGTCAAAGTGAAAATGTAAAATTTTAGAAGCTGCATATTTGGAAATATACAGTAGATACAGCTCCTTGTCATGAATCTCCAATCTGTGTATCTAAAAGAAATGTGTAAGTTGTATATAATATACAATTTATATACTAAAGGAGTCCATTATACTTGAATAACCCTTCGGTTTTATTTAATCAGTAAAATACTGTGAAGTACTTTTTCATAATTTATGTTATCAGTAATATTAATTTGATGTTTTAATCAAAAAGAAATTGAAAAAAAACAACAATACATTGTTATGGTCAGTTTTCAAGGACCCAAACTGAAAAAAGTTCATTATATACAAAAACTAGATTTGTATTAGTGTGTGTTTGTTATAAAAGTCCGTTTGCTGCTCTTTCTGTTTCCTGTTGTTCCACTGTCAGTGTCAGTGACTCAAGGCTAATGCATGCACTGTGTAGGTGTGTGTGTTGTGTGTGTGTGTGTGTGTGGGGGGGGTGATAAAGCATTAAGGTGTGACGGCCCTCCTACAAGGAGAGTGCACCTGAGTGAATAGGACAAATAGAAGACAGCTGTAATCATATGATGAATATGAATGCTTCGAGGCTACAGAAGCTGCTGTCCAGTGAAACATCCTTTCAAACTAAACCAAACATCCTTGAACACTATGCAGTTTGAGGGTCTGCTGGAATCATGAAATAACAGAAGTAAGAATGCTGAAGTGCAAATTTGGATATCTTGTTCTGATTTTCTACATCACTTGTGTTGTGTTGATGCAAATGTGGTTTCTGTTAATGTACTCAAATGAAACCTTGTGTGGCTGTTTAATTACAATTACATCAATTTTCTCACTTTTGACGTATTTGCGAAGGTTTTTACAATAGTGTAAAATAAACTTGCAATATTAACTTTTACCAAACAGCATGAATGATATGAAAGTATCCTAAGCTACATTACTATATATTACTGACATTCCACATATGAGGCACAAAATGCCCAGGAATGTGGTATTCCATTTTAACACACTCCCGTGACATTACAGAGTTACATCATTTTGTGGTCTTTTTGATTTTTTTATCCACTGTCAGATCTTCCACATTATTACAACCCACAATTGTTATGTGTAAATTCATAAAATGACAAGACATTTGGGTTTGCCCAAAACGTTCCTTTTGAAATACCCCGAATAAACATCAGTTTTACACACTAATCAACAAATCGTCTGAGTTAGTCTGAGGACAATTATCCAGCTGAGCTAATATGTGTACAGTTGTCAGTAGCAAATGTTTATACTTTACCAAATTAATCTTGTGCTTCTTACGCCATATCAAACTCATTGGTAGTTCCATCTTAAAAACACTAGGGTGGAGATTTGGCTCATCTCTTAGTGGTTCCAAACTGCCAGTTATACATCCACTATGAAAACATGATTAAAATGGCTTTTTCAGGGTTAAGACCTGGTTTTAGGGTTAGGGTTAGAATTGGGTTTTGGTTAGGGTTAGGGTTAGGCATCTAGTTGTGATGGTTAAGGTTAGGGTAAGGGGCTAGGGAATGTAATATGTCTATGAGGGTCCTCACTCTGATAGAAGCGTAAATGTGTGTGTGTAAACCCAGTGACACTTATCCAAGTTGTGTGTTTATCACCAGATTCAGGTTGTTGGCCTTGAGGCTTTTATCTGTATCACTGTTATTGGATAATGGGGTTGTGGTGTGTTGCATCCCTCCCCATCCATGTAGACAGAGCAGGTCATAATGGCCTCATGGCTAAGCCACATAAGTCCAGCAGAGGTAGAGAAAGTCTGTCTGAGCTGATGTCTTCATCGAAATGAAGTTTCCATTTTCCATCTGTGTGAAATCCCTGAAGCAGCAGCAGTGGATGCATTTCACACCTGGAAATAGTTTTTCAGTGTGTGGGTTAACAACAGGCTTACAGGGACACAGACTGACAGGTGGAGTATGCATGGGATGTCTAAATCTCCATCAAATACTGGCTTTGTAATTTCTCCATCAAATACTGGCTTTGTAATTTCACAGCACACAGCCACATTGAGCCAGCCTCAGCCACTGCCTTTTTCTAATTTCATCGTTTCAGCTGCCTCCCTCCTTCTCCCAGTCCTTGTCGTCTTGTCTGTTTACAGACACACAGATGTCGCCCCCATCTTGCTGTGTTTCTCATGCCGACTCCAACCCTGACAGTGACAGACTCAGTCTGTTACAACTGATCCAACTGAAAAATGAAACTAAATGAACAGCTCACATTAGCTGCAGCACAAAACCTGCATCTTTGAATATGGAATTTAGTGGTAGGTACTAGGAAAGAAACAAACCTTTGCTGTTCTTTGTTTGTCTGTTAAGGTTGCGACTAAAACTGTAAACTTTTCATTTGCGGTTTGTTTGAAGTGTTGTCAGGTTGTTCAGTGTTACTATCTCAGAAGAATGTTGACACTGGAAATTACATTTGCCAGATGACAACAACTTGTCATTGTGATAAAATGCTGTTGGGGTTCAGACCAAGCACAGTTAAAGTCAGAGTGAAATAAAATAGGAAGCTTAATCTTTCTTGGCAGTAAGGTAACAGAGAGGTAAAATTAGACTTGACTGAGTTACAGAGATATTTAATTTTGTGAACAGTTGGATGATAGAAAGTGGCATTTCTGCACATATAGAGACAGAAGTAAAAATTATGTTGCTTATTTGAATTCATTCAGTTGCAATCACTTACTCATTCAACAGATCAAGTGTTTCCCAAGCTGAGCACGTATGCATCACCATCAAAATGCACTTGAATGCATCTGTATGGTGTTGTTTAATGAATGTTTTCAGCTCAATAACATGTTCAGTCTTTTATTTATTTTTGACTGAGTCATCCATTTATCATTGTAACTGAGGCTTTCTTGGTCTTTAAATAAGACTTCAACGCTGATGTAACACACTGTGAGTCACAGCTACATTCTCAGAGAACTGAGTCATTCAAGTGAAGGATGCACAACACCACTTACAGCTGTCATTTGTACACACATAGATTGTTTGTGAATGAAACGCACAAATGAATCAAACACAAATATTCACTGGTGATTTTTTTTAAACGATAAATTGATTTTATGTTTTTGGAATTTGATGCCCCCCATGCATTATATGACTGGTTGTGCCACTGGAACTGATGTTCATTCAGGAACCCCAACCCCCCCCCCCCCCACCCCCCCGTTTGATACCCCATGCACCAGAAGAATGTTACTGGTCCAGCATTTAGCACATAATCTCTTTCTGGCTTCAAAAGAAACAGATGAAAGGGTTAAATTTGAACGAAAGGTAACCTATGATAATAGGGTGAGTGAGTGAGTGAGTGAGTGAGTGAGTGAGTGAGTGAGTGAGTGAGTGAGCCAGCCAAAGGCTGCACATAGAAAATGAAAATAGTCTTTCCTTTCCTAGTGGTTTCCTTCCTGAAGCCAACCTGGAGATAAAAAATACAGTGAATAGTCAATATGAGGCAATGCCACTGATTGCAAAAATAATTAGAATTTTGAATGGATGTCTATGGGAAAATGAGCCTAGTATGTCAGTATATCAGTTCCTGAGAAATTAATGATGATTTCAGTTTTTTCTTCTGATGTTAATTTGGTAAGTTACCTTCCCATTTAGATGAAAATAGAAGAGAAAGCAGGCCCACGGTTGGTGTAGTGGTTAGCGCCCTTATTCACAACCCGGTTGGAACAAGGGGCCTTCTGCAAGGAATTTGCATGTTCTCCCTGTGTGTGTGTGGGTTCTCACCGGGTACTCCGGCTTCCTCCCACAGTCCAAAAACATGCAGATTTGGGGATTAGGCCAACTGGACACTCTAAATTGCCCGTAGGTGTGAATGTGAGAGTGAATGGTTGTCTGTCTCTATGGGGCACAGCACATATGAGTGCATACAAGCTTAATGCTGCTGGTATTTTCCAATAGGAACCTGGTAGTGACATCTGTGAATTCCAAGTTGCAAAACCTCAACATGGTGCCAGCCACATTGCAAATCTTGAGGCTTCAGAGAGGGAGTTCTGATTGTTATGAATCAGAAATGACTAGTTGCCACTTGGAGTGAGCATATAATTCAAAGTGCACTGTGGGTGGAGAATGTGGGATATTAAGTGTTGATTTATTGTGCACCGTCCTAGCTATAGAGAAGTGGAAATGTTTTCCTACGGCACATGGCACTTAACAGCCACAGCTTACATTGATAAGTGCACACACACATAACTCTCATAACACACCTAATTTCCCTCCCACTGAAGTGCACCAATAATGAAGTGCAGATTGAGATGCATTTGATGTAAGAACATGGCAATTATATGCATTCACCTGCAGACAAAGCCACTCTGTATTTACAAAGGCTGTGTATGTGCAGCTTTGTAAGCTGTGGGGTATCATAAAACTGATCACAGCAAGCCTGGACTGAACATGGCAATTCTTTTGATTACAAATATACTGGAGAGAGTTGCTGTACTTTTCCACTGTCAACATATTTGAGTGCCTTTGCCTGAACATCAGTGTTTTTCTCAGTGTTCACTGTTTTCGTTCACACCATGAAAGCTGTGAATTCCGTACGACACCAAAACCCTGATAAGTGCATTAAGTAGTATAAATGTAGTGGTGTGACTGATGTCCACTAGGTATTTCAAATCCAACAAATGAAAATATAATGCACCTGAGTTACAATTCCTGATTATCACTTAGTTTGGCTCTGCGTTCCAGATTTTGTGATGAGTAAAGTTGTGTAAGGACGTGATTACTTGTGATGAAATCAACAGCTTCCCCATTACAATGATAAACACAACAGATACAGAAACAAATGCAGTTGTCACAGTCAGTCATGGTGAACTCACACTGCCTGATCAAGATCTGTGATGAAAACGTTGCTCACTCTGAATTGTTGGGAGCCATACAGTGCGCCGATCCTTTGTTGGATCGCATTTTATCACGAACAATACCATTACCACTGAATCTATTTCCTACCGTATATCATCAGGACAGAATAGATAAACAGATGATTAGAGGTCTGGTTAGAAATAGATGCTGGCGCAACCTTGACTAACTTTGAAATATCAAATATTGGCCCTGCTAATAAATCATTGAAGTCATAGCAGAAATTTAATGCAGAAAGACATGTATCTACATGTAATTTCATTCATAGTTGTTTTTCAGATCAGTATTTAAATCATTTAGTCACTTGTGCACTTTTTTTCAATCTTTTGAACAAACTACAGATGCTTTAGTTTTTTCAATTATTTACAATTATTTCTGTCATGTTGATCAGGTTCTCTGCGGCTCTACCATTCTACATACTGCTGGTTCCTTGGGCAAAGACACTGAAACCCATGTTGCTCCTGGCAGCATGTGAATGGGTATAAAATATGTGTGATGCACTGCACATACTTTAGATGTGCTGTATGAAAGTGTGAGAGAATTAGTGAATGGAAAAACTGTAGTGTAAAGTAGCTTTGAGAAGTCATCAAGACTAGAAAAGTGCCACATAAATATAGACAGACATTTAGTAGTAGTAGTAGTAAATTTGTTTTGAATTAATAACGTGTTCTCTGGTGCAGCATTAGATCAACCAATGATCGTCCAGTTCTCCAGTCGAGATGGTCACATTCAGGTCACAGTCTTTTTGACAAGATGACATCAGCTGTGTCCTCCGAACACTGAAAATAAAAAGATGACATGACTTTATATTTAGGAATGTTAGTCATTTTCATCTTTTGATGTCCAGATTTCAAGACAGGGAATATCAAAATAAATTCACACAGCCAATCCCTTGTTGGCGTGGCCCGGAACTCACAGCCTGGTAGTATCCCACAATCCGCTGAGGTACAACCCTATGTTTAACAGTTCATTTAAGTGGCATTGGTCAAATTGCAGTGAGGAAACATCAAGCAGGCACATCATATTTACCAGGTTATTTCCATTCATGTCATCATCAGTCATCTGTAAGCACATCATAATTGAATATTTGCACACTTTTTGAAAAAAGTTGAAATATACTGAATATCTCAGACTGATCACATCCAGCTACATACCAATGATTTAAGGGGGGGAACTGACTTCCTCAATGAAGATCCACTATTTCCAAAACACTTTCTATGCCACTTTGCCTGCTGTTGTGTAAAATTAACCTGAAAATGTTTTCCCGTCATCAGATTTTTGTCCATGTGTTATTTCAAAATCAAAATGTGCAATGAGTGCAACCTCTCGGTGGCCAGAGGCAATTTTTTAATAATTTAGATGTTTAACAGCCTGATACTGTTCTATCATCTCATCACAGATTCAGTCACGGAAGCAGGTCACAAACTCTCATCTATAATCCACAAAGAAGAGTTTCTCTATCCATTGACTCCTCACTGCTGCACAAATTACACATGGAGGAGTTGTGTAATATGTTGTGGCAAAATCGTAATAAGACCATGGTGAGAAATAAGGACATAAGAGCAGCAGCTGTCTTCGTGAGTTTTATTCTTCTTGCAAGAGGAACAGACAACAAAGAGCATGAAGGCGGTCTGTGCAGTCGTTCAGGGGAAAGGAGTCAGTGTTTGCATTTTTATCCAAACAGCCCCCCGCAACACTGTGGGCAGCAGTCAGTTGGTTGATTAGACAAGAGTCTGGGAATCTGCTGATGCCAGACTCAGAGAAGGACAATTGAACCTTGGGAGGAAAAACCAAGGCACATTTTGGTACGGTGGTATGTTGGCATGCTACAAGGCTTATATGGAAACATTAGCTCATACATGCCAGCTAATACTGCAATTTTCCCATTACATAATACAGTAGGTTTGTGTGGGGGAAGTTGGTTTTGGGGGATGTAATGTTTGTTTTCTTCCTGATTTTTATAGTCAGTTCTGACCGTGTCCTGATCAGCTGTGCAAAGAACCTCAAGCATAACAAATTACATCAAACTCTCAAACCAGGAGCCCTTGTCCAGACAAGACATCTGATAATTATGTAAAAAGCTGTCTTGGAGAAATATGAGATTACAATAATTAAACAAATCATAAGTTGTTTTTTTATTAGTATTTTAAATGAAAGATTTACCACAATTAATAAATATATTATACAAAGTCCATTACCACAAAAGCTGAGACACTTTCTAAAAGTTAATATTTAATTATACTTTTCAATCATTTGGGAATTGTTGAATCTAGCTTTTGCAGTCTTGCATGTGAAATGTATGCCCATTCTTGCTGTTAACAAGACTTGTGCGTCTCATCAGTCCATGGTTTGGTCGTCTGATTCTCCTTTTTGCTCCACGCATTTCCAATAGAGGACAGATCTGCACTGTTGTAACTCAATAAAACATATCTTCACCTTAAAATGTTATAGGGACTTGAATTTTTAGCCTCATAAGAAAGACAAGTCCCCATAATGTGACTGTGTAAACAGATTTAGGTCCCCACAACATAAGAAATACTAGGTACAAACACACACAAAAAGTGGTCAGGTTTCCACACAGCTGGTCATGTATTGCTTAGGTTATGTTTTTGGATGCATTTGTCTGTGAGCACCATAACTCAAAAAGTTAAGATATTGAGTTTGTCGATATTTTCAAGGGATGTAGGTAATGGTCCAAGGAAGAAATGATAAGTTCAATAACTTAAGTATATTGACAATGTGGGAAAGTGAATTGCCTTTACATATGGTTTCCACTCTGTTTCTTTCTTTCTCCTGTTACTAATTCACTCACCATCCATATTATAGTAAAACCGGCTTGACAGCTACTATATTACCAGAAGTGAATAAAAAAAAGCAAGATAGGAAATTAACTTTTTTAACAGTGGCTTGTTTTGCCCATGTGATTCACTTTAAAACTGATTAAACTTTTTTACATTGCCACTTAGATGCTCACTGCACAACCAAAACAGTTTAAAGAATATAATAGTATGAGTTTCCACACTGTCAGTTGATGTCCTGATCCAATCTTTCAACCACAAAAAGTAACATCTTTGACAGATGGCTTGCTGTAACACCTGCAAACAGTACCAAATGGGTTGCGTTTGCGTTCTGTTAGTGGAGCATGCTCTTTCATTATCAGACAACCAAGTATGCAAGAAACTAAAATCATTATCATGATTATAACTCGATTGTGTTTACTTTCGGCAGTAGAATCCAATTCTGAAAGTTTTCTTTTGCGTTTCTGGTGTTAGTCATGGTGGAACTGTATGAAGCTTTGCTTCACCCGCCTCACCTGCTCAGTCATGACGTAACGTGAGTCACTCTGTATACAGTATGAAAATGTCGCCACAAACAGGAAAACAAAAAAAAAAAAAATTGCTATAGTGAGAAACACAGATACAGTCATGTTGAATTAATCGGCTTAATCTGCTCTGTGTGAACTCAAAGCCCTGTCATTAAAGTTTGAAAAAAAAGACCACCATTTTGAAAGTTTTATTATTCCATTAACTCTCAGATAGCACTCAGAGATGTGGGCTGTTTAGATATCCCATGTACTTAAAAACAGCAGCAGCAACAACAACAACAACTGCAACCAGCATCACATATGTGAAGCACCACACTGTCACAGAAGCTTCTGTGGTCTGGATGTGGTGGATGATTGGGAGAACAGTTGGTGTATTTCTAGTTAAAGTAATGAGAGACTCTCCTTGTTCCAACATGGAAGCTGTTCTGTTTTTAGCTGCAGTGCTGGATGTGGCTGCACAGCTGTGACAATAAGAAAGAATTATTCAGTTCTCTCTCTCTCTCTCTCTCTCTCTCTCTCTCTCTCTCTCTCTCTCTCTCTCTCTCTCTCTCTCTCCCTGCTATCTTATTCTCTGTCTCACACAAACAGACAAGCAAAGACACACACACATGCATGCGCACAGACACACCAACACAGCGTCCTGACAAGGAACAGAGATGGTGTGTAGGATTTTAAAATTCAAAATTGTCATTTTACTGTCACTCAATTGTACAGCTTTTTGCTGATATTTGTTAAAATGCGGTGAGGATGATCATGTTTTTGATTGTTATCACAGCATTTTCAAGTTAATTTACATTGTTGCAAATATAATATATAACTAACGTTCTGTTGACTTTACCTACTTTAGTATGTATCTTCAAACAAAAACACCTACAACTGCTATGATGATAAAAGGCATTTTACCATTTTATTATAATATATCACTGAACAAACAATTCCATATTCACAACGCGCTCTTGGTGTTTTCAGTCAACTATACCATGTATGAGCTTTGCTTCCTCCAACTCACCTGCTCAGTCATGACATAAAACATGTCACTCTATGTGCAGCAAAGGGATGTTATCACGGGCAGAAAACAACCATGCACGTGCCCAGACACACTAAGTCCTAACAAATGACAAAGAAAAATTTGGGTTAACCTGATGGTAGTGTGAAAACAAAACGATACATGTTGATAGATTTAGATTATAGGGAAGAGGAAGATGTATTTTTGTAAAACTAATGGCAACCTATAAGATGTTGAGATCTATCACTATAGGTTACTCTTAACACAGTCAATGGTAGACCAAATTCGACACAACACAGCAAATGTAGCTGTAGTGATAATGAAAGATAAGCCCCTACATAACAACTTAATACCTGCTATGCATGAGAGGGTGAGTTTGTTCCTTTTAAAACCAAGCACTCTCCACGCTATAAGCGCTTGGTCATATCAAATAAAACCAAAAGAATCATATTCATTTAGTTACAGTCTTCAGTGTCTGCAACAGGGCAGCCGCGTCACTGACTGCAGGCAGTACACAAACACACAAATCCAACCCCACTCTGAAATGCACTCACTTGTCAATGACTTCATTCAATCATCACACGCTTTCTCAAACATCACCTTACTCAGTAGCACAGTTGAGGTTGCACACTCAAATGTGTGCTGCATTGTCTGCATCATCTGTTTCACAACATCGCAACATTTTTCTCCATGGTTTTAAGGGGCATCACCAGGACAACTGTGGAGTTGTTGCTGTACTTCTTTTGTAATGTTTTGTACAGTATTTAGAGTATTTTTATTGTTGTCTAGAATATTTTACTTTTATTGTTTATTTTTATTGTTTTTACATAATTTGTAAAATAAGAAGACCGTTAATTACCCTTTTAAGGCCTTCGGTTGAGTAACTAGGAAAGTTTGAAGAAGTCAAGAGTAATCTGTATTAATGTAACCACTGTTCGAGTCAAAAATATGTAAGTCAATTACTTTGCTTAAGTTATTGTAAACCGTATTTACGACTTTAATATAGCTTCTTAGATATATCAGGTATTTCAGAAATAAAAGATGGTTCCAGTGTTTAGAAAAAAAAATGTTCACTTATCTTTCTGAAACAGGCACTAAAATAAAAATAATTTTATGCTCACTTGGCAGTGTGACAGCACATTTCTACTGGCCACTTGGTAAAATTATAAACACAGGTACCTGACAGTACAAGTACAAGATAGAGATTCATTAAATAATATGATATGCATTGCTTTCTTGTGCAGATTTCTTACTTTGTGCATACACTCTCTATGCCTGCTCCTAGCTCATGGACATCTGCACCTTAGTGCCAGTAACACAAAATAAGAACAAAAAGTGAAATAAAATTGTTACTCACTCTGATTTACAAACCAAGTAACAATTACATTAAAATTTACAAGTCAGAGTGTGATGGCGGAGTATAGGCTCAATGAAAGATATCTGACACATCTGTAAAAAGCACTGATCAATTTTAAAGTTAAAACATGCAATAATAACAGTTCTGTCACTAAATAATATCTGAGCAGTGCAGCCTCACTGAGACTCTTTGGTCTTCTCATTATAAATAATAAACAGTATTTAGATGCACTGTCATACAGGGTCACATAGAGCAGTCTGGCACCTAGTTACTAAATGCTCTGTCAAAGCTTATCACTATGAATGACATCAAAGTCCATTTTACGTAATTTATTAAGCATTTAAAGGTATTAAAAAGTGCATAACTGAGCAGATCAGGGGGATGATTGATATTTGTTTCTTTGAAGTGTCTTATATCTCAGCTCACAAAGTAGATTTATGAAGCCTGAATACTAGGAGGGAGAGCTTAATCTCTATCTCTTTCTCTCTTACTCCTGCTATAATTTACCCTCTCTCTCTCTCTCTGGGTAGTTCTCTTTTATAACAAAATGCGCCGTTAAGGCAGGTTCAGACTCGGGGTTTTGTGGAGCTTCACGCAGAGTTGTCCCCTGTGTGTGCAGGACAATCACTGACTATTAAAGGACTGCTGGCAAGAGATAGTGTGTGATCGTCTGTTTCTTTGTGTGTTGTGTGTGCGTGCATGTGTGTGTGGTGGTGGTGGAAGATACAATGTGAAATCCATCAGTGGGAGAAAACCCGCCTGCAGGGCTTTTGAGGCTTTTGTGAGTTTGCACCTTCAAAAAAAAAACTGGCAGAGCAAACTTAATCCTGTTCCTACAGGGCAACAGGAGGTCTGACAAACAAGAAAGAGAGAAAGAAATAGGAGCAGAGGGAGGAAAGTGAGAATTTCTCATATCAGGGATCCTGAGCTAAACATGTCATATCATACATGCATGCAAATGCTTTTCAGTTCCATTGCCTTTGCTCACACTTGCTCTGTTCCAGACAAAGCGTTACCAAACAAATGCGTTACTGATATTGTTTGCTGTGGAGTTTTAGTCTTAGTAGCAGCATAGATGTTAATGTCAATTCAGTCACTCTTATCATTATGCAACCATTTATTGCAACAAATAGAAGTGCAGTTTGACTTGGCATTTAATCCAAACAAGCAGTGCAATGCCAGAACATAAAATAATGTTTTAAACTTCTGAGCCTGTGAGACTGATCTAGAAGGATGGTGGCAGCAAAGCTTTGCCAGCAGCAGCAGTCTGAAGCAGCATTAGTGTAGTCAGAACAGAGTGAGGGAGGAGTGGTATTTAAATGGATGGCCTGGGTGAGTGAATGGATAGATGCCAATCAGCTGGTAGTCAGATTACAGCTGGGGTGTATGATTATTGTGTCCTGCATCAACTAACACAAGGTTTCATTTGGTCTGTGTGTTGGTCAGTTGCTCACCGCTTCCAGACTGAAATAGCTCAACAGCCATTTTTTTTTTTATTTTGAACCTTCAATTATGGTCCCTTCTGTATCTTAAAGCCTTAAGTACATAACTTGTAAGGTAGGGATTTGTTTGTTGTTGTTGGTGATATTATTAGATTATATTATTATTCAGCCTTGGTTTATCATTCATGAGCAAAAATGGTATAAGACTCTGTCAAGCAATACTATCAGACCAGCAGCCCGGGAGTGAACGGGAGCAAAAAGCATTCATCCCAACAAACTGCTTAATCACCTTGCATCGTATTTTTTTTTTTTTTTTTTTTTGGTTCCTTCATCTGCCTTATGAACCTGAAAGGCCTTGTAATGTGTGAACTTATTTGACAATGATTCTGATGTCAAAGACCTTTATTTACATTTAATAATTGATATATTTGTATGTGCTACTGTTTTAAAGAATAGTATGGGACCTTGATATGAAAGTTGATTACACATACATGTGCTGAGAACCTTGGTCAATACATTCATGTCCAAGCATGATTATTAAATGAAATGATATTAATCTCTTAACATTTCCCCAAGTGTTACCATTACCCAGGTCAAAACTTTGATTAAATACACCTGTGTTTCTCAATACTGGTCCTCTGGGATGTTTTACTAGATGCTGCGCTGCTTCAACGCACCTGATTCAAATGAATGGGTTGTTATCAAACGCTTGCAGAGCTACACAACTAATGACATCTACATGGACCCCAGCTATACTACTTGTTTATTAGTGCTAATGAGTAAATCATGCTAAACTGAGATGGTGAACAATGTTAATTTCACAGTCTACTAAACATCATGTTAGGGTTGTCACTTAGGGGCACTGATATTCAGTTCAAAGCAACATATTTCGTTTAACTCTCAGTCTTGTAATTCCACATGGCCTGCAGGCCTGCTCAGTTTCAGATTTCCTGTATGACACTGATATGACACAGATGTGTATGAAGTGCAAATTAATTCACCTTTTTTGCCAAAAGAGATTATGTGTTTGAACACATGTTCACATTGACAGTGATCTGTTTATTTTTGGGCCAATGTTGAAAACTTACTCTTATTTAACACCTGTCACAGATGTTACAGTAGGTGTTTTATTCAGTGTCAGCCACCTTTCATTTTTGCATGCATGTGGCTACTGCCTGATAAAGTGAGTAACTAACTCACTCACTTACTCATCTTCTACCAATTTATCCTCCACATGAGGGTCGAGGTGGCGCTGGTCCCAGCTGACATAGGGCGAAAGGCAGGGTACACCCTGGACAGGTCGCCAGTCCATCGCAGGGCCACACATAGAAACAAACAACCATCCACTCACACATTCACACCTTGACCTAATCCCCAAATCTGCATGTTTTTGGACTCTGTGAGGAAGCTGGAGAACCCGGAGAAAACTCACGCACACATGGGGAGAGCTTGTAAACTCTATGGAGAAAGGTCCTTTTTCCGACCAGGTCGCAAACCCAGGTCTTCTTGCTGCAAAGGCAAGAGTGCTAATCACTACACTAACCATGAGGCCCACTAATTAAGTAAGGAGGGTTGATAATGAGCAACCTCTGCAAAAAATGAGAAATAATATGTTGTTTATCAAAATCACCAGTGAATACAGCACATGAAGTGCTGTAGTTTTTTTTTAAAAAGTATGCTATCTCATTTATGAATCCATAAATTATCATCAACAGACAAGAGAGGTAGGTGGGAAGAGAAAGCGCTGCCATATTTTTGGATATTCTTAAGGTGACCTTTCAAATATTTCTAACACCTAAAAGAACAAAAGTCTTTGAAAACATTGCAGTGAGAAATATATGAAAAAAAGGTTTTGTATTTTTGTAACATTTCTACAACTAGCTACAGTATAAGTTAGATACTTTTAAATTTTGAAAATCCATTGGTCAGAGGTAAACAATTAATTCTGGGATATGTTAGTTCAACAAGCATTCACCCATTGGATTGATCGTGGGTCAAGAAGAAAAGGGTGCATTTGAAAGAGGAATTGGATGCTGCCTGTGACACAATCAGTCTTCAAATGCACTGCAGACACTGATAGATGCAGCATCTTGGGACACTGCTTGGGTACCCTTTTTAAGTTAAACGTTTCACAGTGCTTTGTTCCTAAATGGCATGAAACGTCACTTAATTCCAAGTCTACACCAACATGTCGGCACAACACCACATGAACAATTTAACAGGTAAATACAATATGGCTAGATTTTTTTCTATTGCTGTGAATCGGATCAGATTTTTTTTAAGGCTATGTGGACACAGAAATCCAATATATATGGCCACACAAGATGGTCACAGTCAAGGAGAATGTCATCCTTCAGTTACATCTCACTTGCAAATTCCCCTGCGACAGCTTTGAAATTTCAAGTCACATTCAGACACTTTTAGCCGAGAACGTTCACTGTCAAGTCTGATTTGCAATGAATGAGATATGAATCAGATGTGCACAATGTAGCTGGTTATTAAAGAGACTTGTCTTTTAATGGTAAATCTAAATGGCTTGTATTTATATAGCACTTTGCTAGTCTTGATGACCACTCAAAGTTGCTTTACACTACTGTTTTTTAACATTCGCCCATTCAAACTCATTCACTCACACTTTCACACAGTGCATCTTTGTGCAGCACCTTTTCTACCACCTAACTTTGCCCAAGGACACATCGGCATGTAGACCAGCAGCTACTGTTGAAGTGATCCATCTCTATCCAAAAACTCTCATAAGAACTCAAGAGAGACAAGAACTAATGCATATTTTCCCAGTACTCACAATAAAAGCATAGTATGGAACAAGGTGATTATCAGAAATCTTATTTGCAAGTATGCTTACACAATTACACAAACATCTCAGAGAGCATTAAAACAGAAACACACTCACACAGACTGAAGCTCAAGACTCAGTTCACATAGAAGCCTTTTACATAGTAACAACTTATTATTAACCACTAATAGGCACTCTTATATGATCCAAAACAAACACAAAGCGCGAAGTCCATAATGAATCATACATTCCAACAAGCTGCTTTTGGATGCTAATTTAACAGAGCAGACAGAGGCAGAGGAGATGGCCAAGAGACCACAAGTTAGCCAGTTGGAAAGTAGAGCTGATGTAGTTGCTCTTGTTCCACCACTGAGGCCAATTTGCAGACGTTCATTTCCTCCAATCTGTCTGGGCGCGTGGAGAGAGCAGGGGGTAGCAGGAGTGGACAGGATGTGAGAAGTTGCAAAGAGAATAGGGCTAAATCAGACTATTGGGCATTGGAGACCACAGAGCAACTAACTGTGTCCCTCGCTCTTCCAACACTAGGATCTATTAGGCTCTTCTCCACGTCCACATAGCCCCAGAGCAAAATAACACACCTATACACACTCCCAGTACCTCCATGCTGACAGAGTTGGGATTTGCATTCATGCTCAGCTAGCAGCACCCTTAAGCTTTGAAGGTAAACTTTCTTAATACTGAAGTTGTGCTTTGTTTTGTCTACGCTTCAAAGGCCGCTCACCTGAGAGACTTTATTAGGCGTGTTGACGCATTGGTTCAAACACAGAGGGTGATGATGCACATTTCACCCACCCACAGTATAGGAATCCACCATAACAAATTTGACGTTTCTGGTTGGAGTGACTCCTGGGAAAGCTTCAAATATCATTTCTATATGTTGCTTGACATGAAAGGAAAGTTAGAAAGATAAATCAAAACATGGTATGTTTGCCAGAAATACTGAACTCAACTACCCACTAGCTGTGTGCATTGGATGAAGAAAAAAAGTACAAGTAGATTATTACAAGGGCTGTGGAGCACTAGGACAATAAGCATTGCTCCTACAGCTTAAGGCATCTTAAATTCAAGACTTTTAAATATTTTTTAAAATGCCATATGGAATGACCAATTTCACAATAAACAAAAATTACTTTTTGGTCCAGTGAAAATTTTAAAATATCTACAGTTATTGTTCCTATTGTCAGTGTTGAGATTGGGGAGGAGACATGGTGGAAATGAGAGTAGAACAGAACTCAGGTATACCTGGTGTTTGCTGGCAGGCTGAGCAGCTTTGTGTTTTGGGCCGTGTATGTGGGACTGTCTTAATTCTCATCTTGCAAAATACACTGTGCCTCATACATATTGTCTGGTACCAGTTCTAGCAATGGGGCAAACTCTCAGTTGAGTAGTCAAGTGTCATTGTATTCACATTTGTCACCTGTGATAAAGTGACTGGCAGATGAATGCTATGTAGCTAGATAAGGAACACTGTGCATCTGTTCTGAGCATCTGGGCGAAAACACATAACTGCTTTTGTTGGTTCCGCGATCCTGATCTGGACGATGTTACTGGGAGAGGCATTCCAATAATTTTGAGATTTTCAATGACATCACAAGAATTCTATTTTTCATGTCTTTCCAACGCCTTTTAAGTCTTTTTAAGGATTTGCATGAACCTTCATGGACTGTGACACTATTGGAGTGTTACTGAGTTGCTGTCTCAAGCACAAACAAGTAAGACAAAGCACACGCACTGCAGTCCTTAGGCACATTTTAAAAGGAAACTGCACTAACTGGATTAATTTTAACTGAATGTTGAAGAAGGGGAGAAAAAGGACCACTTGAAATCCACACAATTCTATTCTAAAGTATAATGTCTTTAACAAAACAACCTTGTTTGGTTTTCTTTCTACTCTGCTTCTAACAAACAAGCATGCATTGGTTTTGTTGGCAATGTTGTCAAAATCCCTTGTCAAACATCAAATAACATCTGGGTTTTTTTTTTTACAGTGTGAATAAATACAATCCCCATTCACTCTCCTGTCAAATGATTCTGCAATAAACATAGGGTTTTATTGGCTCTACCTCCAGTTGGCAGTAATTTAAATGTGACATACGAGAAAATGCTCTAATATTATTTTCTACTGTATGACTACATTTTGTAAGTTTAGCCATGGAAGCTGCATTTTTACAGCAAGGTTGTAAAGCTGAATGCATCTATTGAGGGAAAACCAGAGAAATGCAAACTTCTCTTCAGCCAGTGGGATAGGAGAAGAGTTGGTTGCCTTTTTTTTTTTAGCAAATTCACCAGTGTTTAAAATGTGTGTGCTAATTTTGGTGCCAATGAAGACCATCCACAACTTTGTGGCAGAGAAACTAACATACTGTAGCATCAATAATTTTACACAAGGATTGTGTGGTTGTCTGATTTGATACTTTGTGAACACGATTCCCACATTCTTTGACCTGCATTCCAATTGTTACTGACCAAGAGGTTAACAGGGAAAGGCTAGCGAGGCTTGCAGCAGAGCAATTTAACTATGGATGGCATCACTTTTTTCACCATTTCAGTGTACAATCACTTTCAACATCCTAATGACAAGTTTAAGACAAAAAAAGGTGATGTGATATTTACTGTACATATACAGAGGCCTCTGTTTTGAATTAATGTCATCAGATTCATTTTGAGTTATAATGTGTGACATAAATTCTCATTTGACTTATGGCCATAAAAAATGATTTGCCAGAGGAATATTGATAGCAGTCATGACAAGCTGTTATTCCAAAACATCACTTGAGTATCTGACATCATATTAGAGGACAGACTTCAGACATGATATGTGTGGTTTATTTGTGGCATGTTTCATTAAAATTCTATTGACATACTCCATGTTTTAGCACAGTGGCAGAATTTATTTGTGGTGACGAGGATATGTGTCTTGTGTTAACCTTGTGGTCATAGTAATGATATGTTTAGGAGGACAATGGCGCCAGACAGCTCAGTAGACCCCACTTATAATTCGAGAACAGAATTGTTACAGTTAGAGGTTTTTAACAGACAGTGGCTTGAATAATAGCATGTGAAAGCAAGCAGTCAAAACCAGTGCTGTGAGCCAAAGTGCATGATTATGAATTTTTCAGGAACGTAGAGCACCCAGTTGCAAAACAGCATGGACAGCGAGTAATTACTTTAAAGATTCCTCTCGGGGATTTCACAGATTTAAGACTCTCCAGTCACAGACAGGGTTTCATGTTTCACAGAACTGATACTCTTCACCCATGCGACCTACTGGCTGAGCACATCAGAGTTTCAGTGTCTTTGCTTATGGACAGAAAGAGGTTCAAAGTTAAAACCTAGTCGACCTGTGACCTTACCAACCCCCTGGCCCAGATTCTCCCCAAAAAGTTCAAAGACATTTTGACATAAGGCCGAGTGAGTCAAACATATGATGTGCATGCATGAGTGTGTTTTAATATCATCAGCTGAAACATAAAATTCCCTCAACTTTTTCCTTTAAAATTAATAATTTATCCGAAGTATTTTAGTCATCCAAGGTTATCTGTCTGACAATGTTACTCTTCATTTGTATACGCAACATAAACCACTTCACCTAGATGGTGGTAAAGTTTAGTGTAGTTTGGTTTATTTATTATTATTTATTATACCTTATTAGGATCCCCATTAGCCATTAAACCAAGAAATGGCTACTCTTCCTGGAATCCAAATTTAACACAGAAGAAATAATACTATACAATAAATCCACAACAACTTAAACAGTACAGATACAGAGTATATTGTAAAATGTAAAATGACAAAATCATATAGAAAGGAAAATAACACAAAACACAAAAAAGGAATGTCATCACTAACTACTGGAAAGGGACAAAATTATACTGCAGATCACAAGGGCTTTCTAACATAATATACCAGCTTGTAAACAACAAATCAATATCAAATATCAATATAAATGTCAAAAATTTACATTTAAGCACATACAGAAGTTCAAAGGCACAAATGGATAGTCACAAACAAGGTGTATTTGCATACGTGAGCACATGAGATAAATTTGAAGCTGTTTCTTTGCTCATTTTCTGTTTCATTTGAGCTGAATTTTGGCTAGATTTAAAGGTCTGTCCAGCTAATAGCTGCCTCAATCTCTCCACATCTACAACCACTTTATATGCAGTTTGAGAATCATTTCACCTCACACATTGATTCTTTTATTGCCCCAGTTTTGTAATGCAGTTGCTGTAAAGGGATTGTCACAACTCCCTAATATATTTTTCAACCTGTGAAGCACAGTGGGTGATAATCAGTGTGAAGTACTTGTTGTTTTGAGCCCTGATGTCAAAATCCCAGCTCAGCACTCTGCTGTTCATTAGAGATTGTTTTGTTGTTGTTTTTTGCTCCTCATTTAAGTGTTGCCTTGGGACAAAGTTGTTCCTCTTGATTTATTACTATGCAAAAACAGAACACTTGTTTAAAAGAGCCAGTTCATCCAGATTACCACCAACAAGGGGTGGAATGCCCCTTAGTGAGGAAAGAACAAATCCATAAGTAAAGTAATACAGTTGATTAAACATTCAAGTTTAAACTGGTAAACTGGTAAACTGAAATTTACCAAGCAGTGTGTATTTGGTAAATTTCAGTTTGAGAGCCCAGGTAAGAGTCATATTGTGGTTGATTTGATTTTTATGTCATTTCCAAGCATCCTTGTGCAAGCCTGAACCTCCAGTTAATCACAGTTTTTGCTTTCGGTAAATGTGCATCAAATGAATGCAGTGAGAACAACAGTCTTATGACACTGCCCACAGAGTCAAAGTCAAATTGTCACTGTTGGTTATAATACATTTTGTATGCATATGAGGGCGTATAACCATAAGCATGCTCTATGTGTTTGCTTCACACCAGTTTCAGCAGCACAATTATTGCTGTGGCCTTTTCTGTCTCACCTCTTCAGGCCAAGAGATGAAGCATGAAATTAATTCTGCAACCAGCGGCCATGCCAACTGCATTTGGACATTGCCAACACAATGGCCGGAGCCACTGCCAGGTTGCTTATTTTTCTTTTCTATTAAGTTTTTTTCTTTTGGTGTATAAGGGCTACTGTCAGCATAAACTCCAGCTTATTGTGCCCAGGAGCATGTCTGCATTTCAAGTTTCTGATTTTCCCACTTTACTCAGTTGTTGCCAAGATAAACATAAATAATACTAGTGCTTCTACTACTTTCCTTAGGAGAAGAACTTTTTAGTTTAAAAACAAATAAATAAAGCTCAAAAGACAAATAGACCAGAGGGAATTGTAATTATATTTAATGATGTAGAAATATAATAATAATTTATATGACTCTCAAAAATATAAAATAAAAGTTCCTTCTGTTATTCCCCACTATAATCTAGTCCAGGAATTCAAAAGACAAAATCTTCACTGTGGGTGAAAAACTATATTAAGATATTTACCACATGCAGTACCTTAAGTGATGTTAAATGTCACCACAGCAGTCCAAATGTTATTAAATGTGGAACATCATGCTACAGTTAAGTGCAGTCTTATGAATTAATCTCCCTATAGAAGATACCAGTAAAGTTTTCTCCTTAGTCATCTTCTTCTCCTCAATCATTATCGAAGTGGAGACTTCAAGGGTTCAAGGAGTCCATTTGTACAACAGGTGCTGCCCATCATTCAACAGGTACAAGCACACACCTTCTCACTTAGCTGTACATGCCTCCCACAGGTGTAAGACTTTTTACAAAGAGTAAAGTGCAAACAGGCCAGTCTTTTAGCCAGAAGGCCAACATAAAAGGCAGTTAGGAGGCTTTAGAGACTACTTTAGGATCACTCAGTAGCCTGTTGACAAAGCTGCAGGCCCCACCTTCTGCCCATATTGCCTATAGAGAAGAAGCTGGCATGGAAGCCTGCATGTACCGCATTGTGTTATTTTCAGGGTTAAAAGAAAATCCAACTGGACAGAAGACATTCAGAAAAAGCCAGACAAAAACCCAACAAGCCTTTCATAGTCCCCAAAGGATTCAAGGCTTTTGTAAGGAGAAACAGGATTCTCTGTGTACACGTGCATGCCTGTACACATAAATGCATACATCGTATTGAAGACTGTATGCATTTTTTTTTTACCTTTTTTTGTGTGATCTTTGTGAACTGTCATGCTCTAGCTGTTGTAGGGAAAGTGCGGCAGACTCACAAAGAAACCGCACACAATTACAAGTTCCATTCTGAGAGGCACAAAGAGAGGGCAGCGGTGGATGTGCCGTTAGAAAAGACATCTGTTTAAAGTGAGCTCCTGTCCACTTTACAGTGAACAACCTGCTTTGTGTTTGTGACACAAAATTGTCACATAATTACACCCAGTAAAGTGTCTGACCTGTCATTTTGTTCAGAAGTGGAAGGGCCAATTCTGTCACAGCGTTTTCATCTACGGCAGAGAATTTCTAAAAGAAGGGAGAGAAAGCAGTTAAATCAAGCACTTACAATTCATGTTCGATTTCAAGGACAAAGACACACACACAACTTGAAAAGATGCAAATAAAATATGTTGGTGTTCAGTGTTCAACCCTGAATATGCATGTCCATATGCTTTTAGTTTATATAACGTACAGTACAACATGACACAACAACAATTGTTTCAACTTTTATTTTTACTGAGTAAGCAATAGTTCTTATTTACCTCAGCAAAACTCTGCACACTGTGATGCGGTTTTGAGGTTGGATTGAACACAAAAACAAAAATATTTTATTCTTGCACAAAAAACAAAAGCAAGGTAAGTGAAGGAGACAGTAAACTGTCCATCCATAAAGGCTGTGATGTCATTAATGCCACCTGGAAAATGCTTACATTGAGTGTTACTCACCAACGCATGTGTTTATCCCTGAGGTCCAACAACCACACTGAGCGTATTTGCCTACCACTAAAACATTTGTAAACTCTGGAAATTTTCAAATCTCTCTAGTTTATATCTGCTGTATGTTTACTTGGTAGCAGTCTCCTTCTTTTCCTCCATTTTTTGTCATATTTTTGTGTTTTCTAGCCTGTCAGTGGCGCTCTGTGTGGGGCGGGGGGGGTATCTTGCTACCCATGTGTGTACAGAGTGATCGTACAGCACATAATTAAAGTTAAATCCAACTTTTAAAGACTGGCTCCTTCTTTTCCTCCATTTTTTGTCATATTTTTGTGTTTTCTAGCCTGTCAGTGGCGCTCTGTGTGGGGCGGGGGGGTATCTTGCTACCCATGTGTGTACAGAGTGATCGTACAGCACATAATTAAAGTTAAATCCAACTTTTAAAGACTGGCTATTCAAACAGTTTTCAGCATCCACTGAAATCTCTCATTTATTTAAAAAAAGGGGCGAAGGAACAATTTTTTTTTCATTTGCCTCCTGAGGCTTTCCAATGTCCTTGTGTTTAGCCAAAGCATTTTACACCTAGCAGATTGAGGGAACCCTAGTTTGCCAAAAAAAAAAAAAGGTAAATTACAACAGATATAGACACATAAATGCACAATCTGAGGACTAACATATTTACAAATGACAGTGGTTCTGTTGAGTTATCCTCCTGAGGTTGATCTGTAAAGGATTCTCTATGCTGTTGTATTAATGAAAAGGTGATTCAGGCTTAAATGTATGTGAAGCTACTGGGTATAACCAGACCCCCTGGGTGGAGACCAGCAGAGGCAGGAACATTAAATGACCAGCTGTCCTACGGTGAACATGTGAGCTTTACAGCAACTCTGGCTTTCACAGCTGGATGTCAATATTTGATCCCGTTCCTGTGGTCAGAGCTGTGACGCATTCAGCCAGAGCTGGATTTGTATTGCTCCCATTCACAGGAAGCCAGCAATGAACAAACAAAATGCTCTTCACTTATAAGTGCAACAAATAATGCCATATTATATTAATGCCCCAAAACCACGAATCATCACACTGCACTCACACGTACACGTTGCCTCTGCTTGATTTTGGGTGTACCTAACACTTGGTGCTGTAAGCAGCTATGGGCACTTAGTTGAGCAGTGTTATATCATGGCTGACTTTGAAGCAAAGAGTTGCTAATGTTGTTAAGGTGATGGGATGTAGTGTTTGCTGTGTCCACTCTTGTTGGGTATATTCTGACTGACAAAAACAATATCAACAGGAAAGAGGAAAAAGAATATTAACACCCCTGCATATTAATATTACGTCTGCTGCATGCATGTGTGTTGGTGTAAAAGAAACCATTTTTACTACTTTAAACTCTTAATCTCGCCCACAGAGGTAATTCTGCCCACAGAGTCATATCAAAGCTCTTGGCCTCTGTTTCCATTTCTGCAGCTTTAATAGAGGGCCTCATCCCAAATTTCCAAAGCTGCTTTGGAAATTCACCTTTTCAGCTTCACCTTTTCCTCAACCCACATCTCAGTGCCCTCCCTCTGGATATGGAGCCTCACAGCAGGGCCTTTTTGGTAGCAGCGGTGCCCGCGGCACTCTGAGTCATGGAAGATCTGATGGCTTTCTAATGAGGTTTTAAGACCTGATGCCAACAGGCCAGGTGTGTGAGTTTGAGTGGGTGTTTTTTGTAGTGAGTGTACTTTGTGATGGGGAGGAATGTGAACATGTGTGCCTGTGTGTAAATGTACAGATGCATTCACATTATGCACCTGCAGGATGAAAGTGTGTGTGTTTGCTTGTAAAGCTTGTACATTCAAATCTAAATCTCTCTTGTGCCTGCTGCTGACATTAATGGTGGATCACTAACACTGAAAGATGTTAACAGCAATCATATTCCTGCGATCATGTGTTTGTTTAAACTTAAAAACCAACCAAACCCCAAGTGTAAGAAGACTGAATGTTTTAACAGCTGAAAGATACTTCAACTAAGTTGGTGTGAGCCTGGATAGACATGCTTATGTCTGCACAGTGTACTGTAGCCAGGTGTCACTCAAGTGAAATTTGACATTGTTTTTCCTCCCCCAGCAGACATCTGACAATGAGTAAACTGAAGGGGACAAAAGCTTCAGAAAGTGCTCTGCATGTTTGCTTACTGGGACAGATGCTTGTTAAGGAATAAAAAATAAAACACAATCAACACAAAATCAGATTACATGAGAAATGTAAGTCAAAAATGTTTTTGAAAAGATCTGAAAAGTTTTCTCCTTTGAAACACAAAGAGGACACGTTTGGATTTGACTAAAATAATGGCAGTTTTGCTTTAGAGAATAAAAGCCCTTTCCATTGAGACTGAAGACAACATGTGGTTAAAACCAAGTCTCTGTGCTTCAAACGGCCCACGGAATGAGGCAAAGGCCTGCACTCATGTCAGCCTGTGTTTGATTTTGGCCACATGTAAACGAGTCCATTGTACAGGGAGAGCATGGAGAGAGGCGAACATCCACAAAAATAAACCTCACACAGAAAAGCCCTATAGTTTAAAAGGCCACAGAACAGGCTGCTGGGCTCTGAACCACACCACAGAAGGACTGACCCACTGTGTGTGTGTGTGTGGAGTGGTGTAGTGTGGTGTGGTTGTGTTCCCCTGCTCATTTTAATAAGGGTCTCTAGTTACATCATGGCAAGGAAAAATATAAAGAAAAAGAACATTAATGTCAACATATAATGTTTAAAGAACCATGCTGGTGTAGTTTAGATGGTCACAGCTAAGATGTTAGCAGCAGGCTTTTTATGCAACCAAAGGACATAGAGCACTTTTAGTATCTATTTGGAGGTTTTGATGACTTTATTACCCAAACAAAAAATTTTATGTGGCAAACAAAAAACCCACACATTATCTCAATTGCAATGGTTTGCAACACTTTGGTGCTAGGCCCGTGTCAGAAAAATGGTTTGTGACAGTCCGATAAAAAAGCTGAAAACCTATGGCTGCAATGACTGCGGTAATTCCCTTCGGCTTTGTCACAATTACACCACATGTGATCATTTATACATTGAAAAAAAAAATTAATTAATAATTGCATGTAATCAGTTACTAATTAAAGAGCAAGATAAATTAAGATGTCTGTTCTTTCTGTATATTTGGTAGCTGTCACACTGTCTTTTTTATATCACATTCAAATTTAGAAATGTCAAAATTCTACACATTAAAAACAACAATGAAAGTAAACAAACAAACAGGGTCCTATGGTTGCAAAGGCCACTGTAGTACCTTGACACACTTGACAAAGGGATGACTGACCAGAGAAGTCCTCTGTTTGTTGCACTTTGCCATATCACCACAGAATTTCACACACCCATACACACTGGACCTTTAAAAAGAGATGCTTTTAAGCCAAACCTTTTTTAAACCAGATCAATTAGTTTCTGTGATTGTGCCCAACCAAACTGCGAGCATCCCACTGCTTTACCTACATGTTTAAATGTCTCCAGCCTAGTATGACCCTATAAGGGCCTATAAGAACAGATTCAGATTTGTTACATCAAGGCCTAGGGGTAGACCTGATCACAACTAGAGTGTGGAGACTCTCTCTTCCCAACTCCCAACAAAACCAGCAGTAACACACTAAAGGAACCATTTTAAAGGTTTAATTAAAACAAGTACACAAATGTCTGCTGGCAGTCTGGCTGAGAGTGGTTAAAGGGAAGTCCCCTGCAGTTGGGATGATCAGGCCTCTTATATTGGATCCTCCTGTGCAGGACCAATCAGCTCTCAGGATCCACCTAGACACTTGCATGTTATTCAATCAAACATGCACACCTGCAACCCATCACACACTCACATGCAGACTCATACATACAAGGAAAAAGGAACACATGAGCCTAGGGTCGTAACAAATATGCTTTATGCGCTATCCTCCACATGTGGGTCGTAGCCAATCCCAGCTGACATAGGGCGAAAGGTAGGGTACACTCTGGACAGCAGACCGGTTGTCAGGCCATAGCAGGGCCAATTAACAAAGAACAACCATCCCCTCTCTCATTCAGACCCAATTTGCATGTTTTTGGGCTGTTTGAGAAAGCTGGATTATCCTTAGAGAACGTACGTACACAGGGAGAACATGATAACTCCACACAGAAGCCCTCATTCAAACTCTCCTGCTGTGAGGCAACATTGCTAGCCACTCCACACACATAAGAAGTCAAAGCTTCAAATATTTTTCAATTATTCTATTATTATTTGGATTATTTGAATATTTATTCATATTACTTATCTATTTTCTGTTAGTGTTCCATTAATGCAGTTTCTACTGAACATCCAATATTGGTGTCAAAAACCATGTGCTGAATTGCATAACTTTTATTCATTTTAAAGTTGTTCATGGGGAAAACAACTTTTCCCAAGCAAGCTTCCAGTCTGCAAATTAATTTTAGTGTTTTACAAATTAAGTGCTGCCTGAAATTGAAGGAGTCACACTACAAACAAATGAAAGTAAATATTTTCTATGTAAACATTATCTGAACATGGTGAAGACTACTAATACCTACGGTTCAATAAAGATGGCATTGCTAATTGTCTGTCTTTTGACTTACTGTCGTTTCAAGTTACAACAGTACTGTGACATAAATGTACATTAGTATAGTCTGGCATTATGTGGAATCCACTCAGTCAAACTTCATGCTTAAGTTCCTGTATAGTAGATTTTAAAAAAGGTCCATTCATGTATATTTATGTAAGAGGACAGATGCTCAGGAAATTAATCATATCCCATGACAATCTCTGATTGAAATGTTCATATTGAAGGTGGTGAAGAGGACAGGTCATATTTGTGTTACAAATAGCCACAATACACAGAGGCACACATTTCAACATGCATACTGAACATGAATAACTACACATAAAAAATAAAAATAACTTCCAACAGCTGTCTGATCTTCTACACGGCGGCCTATTCATGCAGCACACTGCTTTATTTATCAGCAGAGACTAAAGTGATAAGCCAACAGCTGTTCTCCTGGCAGCCACACAGACACATGTCCCCATGACTTCAGAGGACACTGCTTGACTTACACACACTTCCGAGAGACTTACTGTAACTTTAACCATACCTCCTATGTGCCCAACCCCACCCACCCTTAACCTAAACTTAACCTTACCCTAATTTAAAACACATCTTCACTTTAAGATTTGATGATTTTTGCAATGAGATTACTCTTTTGTCTTGAATATTGAATACACTGACAAATACACATTCTGACAGCCATATGTTGCACAGGCCAAAAGGTGTCAGATACCGGGGTGTCATAAAAAGGTTACAGAGAGCAGAATTTTTTGGCACTTAAGAGGTTCCTGCATACTTTATGCAGAGAGTCACTGTACATCTGCCTTTGCATATGCAAGGCTGCGGTTCCATTCATACTAAAATGAGGGTCTGTGTCAGTCTAGTGTTCCATGCATGCATATCATAAACTATATTTTTAAAAATGAATGTAGCCTTCCGGTCCATTTTGAGATCAATCAGGAAGTGAAAATATATTGAATACTCCCTTAAGGCCGACTCTGCTGGTTGCGAAACAAACTGTTTGAATGGGAATTTGTGGGAAAACAAACCTAATTTCCACTTTAATTATAATGACAGCAAACAGTATTCTGAGGAGTTGATCGTGTCAATTGCTCATTTAGAGGAAAATAGATGGATAATGGCACATCTGAGTAGACACCATTGTGATTGACTGCTGCTATCATTCAATAGGAGAATGGTTGCTGGTGATGCCTCTGAACTTCCAGTTCAAAACGGGACTTCAGATTCTTAGGGGGAATGTCATGACCTGCTGCCATTTGATGTGAACTCAATTTCACCTTCCAGTTCAGTAGCAACGATTTTTCGCAAGAAGTTGGTCCCCAATTGTATGTCCTTGTATTATTTGATGGATTGTAAAAGTGAGTGATGGATTGTAAAAGTATTGCATATTGTTTACAATATTGTTATATTTATAATATTGTTTTCAAAGCAAGTCTAGTTGTCCTCAATTTTGTTGTCATCTCCTTTGATCAAAAGTAGACTGGAAAGTGTTGTGCAGTCCACATGAATGATATATGTGGTCACAAAATGATGCGTGCCATGAATATGGGCAGATGACAATATTTGTGTCATGAGAGAAAAAGAGGAAGTGGGAGAGAGAGGGAGAGACTCAAGTCTGTAACCTGAGTGAAAGCCCATGGTGCTGTCCAGACAGACTGCTGGCCCACTCACATTAATCACATGTTATAATTAAAAGTCTCCATTTCTTAAACCAGAGACAGGTTGTGAGGTCAGAGGAGTCGCAGCTGTTCTGCACCAAACCTACAGCCAGGCAGACTAGTCCACATCCTGATCTTGGATCACTGCAACTGGAATCAAGGTCACATATAACATTTCAGGACATCTGGTCATTGATTGCAATGAGCTTGTTAAAAAAACAAAACAAAACAAAAAAACAAAAACAACAACAACAACAACGTAATTTTTCTGCAGTTAATACAATACATTCTTCTTTAGACACATCCATGTATTTTTCTCAGTTAGACATGTCAGAAGAGAGGGGGCATTTGAGTAAAGAATGAAAAGGATAGCTTTAGAAAATAGAAATTAAAGAATGTGCCAAGCCTACTTAAAAGTACCTTTAAGACTGCGTTAGAAGATAAACAAAAGCTTAAAATTTGAAGCACTCAGAAGTCAGCTTTAGAATTTTTTGGCATTTACACACTGTAACTGTTCATTTGAAGAGTGGATGAAATCACACAAAAGAGTGGAGAGAGGTTGTTCAGCTGTTAAAAAAATTCTCTTTCAACTTGCACTCCAGTTCACATGATTACGGTTTATTTGATTTTCTACCAGAACACAGACAAATTTGTCTAGTTTCATTAAATGTGACTACCAAAGCACAGTGACTTACAGAGTTTGAACTTCAACCCTCTGAGTGAGAGCAGAACCATCAAGCCTCTCCATAGAGTGCAATATAAACTTTCCCACTCTTGGGCAAAAACACAAAACTCCCCAATTTTAAAACTGACATTTCTCAGCCATCTTCACAACAACTCAAGTTAGGGTCTTTGGACCAAGATTTGTGACACTCACAGTGAAGACATCTTTGCTATGTGAACTTGTGTACAGTGTGATGCAATCAGTGCTTCCAGGCAATGATTTGTTTGGCTTTGCAGTGAACAGATAAAAGACTTGATCTTCTCCACAGAAATTTATTCTAGGACCTTTATTACTAAACAACACATGCCACTCCCATAAGTCAGTGCTAAAGCAAAAATAACATTTTGGAAATCATGCTTACATTTTCTATTCAAGTGTTCATACAGTATTCTACCACAGACAGTATTCTACCAGTAAATGGTGTTCAGTGTACATAACATTAATCAGTCAACCAGAAAAAGATCCTTTCAGTTGTCCCTAAAAGAAGGTTATGTGCAATTATGTGACACTATTTCTGACACATGTAATGTACATTAACTCTACAAACACTGGAAATGGCTCCCTTTTTTTAACTGTTAACATTAAAATGGTCAATATCAAAGTGGGAATAAGTGATTTTGGAGACCACTTTTATTGGGATGAAATGAAATGTAGTCTGATGTAGTCTGGCTACACAGGAGAGTGGACAGAAGGCATGTGCTGAATGATGATGCTCTGTTTAGAGACAGGCAAGTTCACATGCCCACTGAAACTGCCTTATAATTGGATATGGAGGTATATGGAGTATATGTTCCCGTGTTAGGAGGAGAAACATTAACGTAGACTGTGGAGTACAAACCCCTTTTTTTCTTATATTAAAAATATCAGTGTATCAGTTGACTACAGCACTCCCAAGAGGAAGTATACTAAAATATTTGTTATCAAATATTACTTTTTCATACTATAAATTATTTGGGGAACTATTTTGAACCATGGCCTACATAAAAGCTGCCATAATGTCAAATTCTTTCTCTTCTTTTTTCAAACTGCCACTACAGTTGAATGAAGTGTTTTGAAACTTTAACAAGTCTTTAGTCTGGGAAATTAATGTTTTCAGGACAGATGTAACCTGTTAAGTTTGCTTATCACATCTGGATATGATTTCTTAACTGTAGTATACCATGTATTATGCTCTTGTATAAGGTAATAAAATATTTTATTGGAGCTGGACTGTTCAGTGTTTATGGCTATTGTTTATTGTATTTGTGTGATTCATGTGCAGCACTATAGACCTATTGTAGTCCTTTAGGCTTTCATCATACTAACATATTTACTGGAATTTATGATGCTTAATATCTAACCTACTTTGACTGTTTGTGAGATTTAAAATATACTTGCTCTTTTACAGTGTTTACTGAGACTGCTTGTCTCTGATCACTAGTGAGATCTAAGTGCACACACAACATAATATTATTATCACTACAGTTCTCCTATCCCTTATTTTGCTCAGTGGTTGCTGTATGTCTGATGGCATCATAATTACTTTCCTGTAGGAATTTCCACAGTTTGTTCTGTATAAAGAGGTTCTGTTGACATCTTGGACTAAACTGTGTGTATAAACTTGTGGCGTAATTCTTGTAATCCTAGGAAAACAGTCTGTGTTCTTTAGACATTAACGGCATTTTAAGAATAACTACAGGAAAATATTTATTCATTCACTTTTCTGTAAGCCTTTAGTGCTAAATGTTGACTGTGTAATAACCTGATCTCACGGTCACTGCACTCCAGAGTGGAAAGCATCGTTCTGACCACTGCTGTCATTGACAAAGGGGCTTTCTTCTTCCTCCTCCTCTTCTTCAACCCACGTTGTGTTAAAAATGAGGCAGAATGCAGAGGGGAAAAAAACAATGACTAAAATCAAATAAACAAACAAACAACAACAAAAACTAACTAACTAAATAACTAACAAAAACAACTATTTTCAGGAGGACATGAACAGTTGAGAGGCTGCTTGAAGTTATCCAACTTGCTGACCACCAGCTCCTTTTAAAAGACTGTAATTTAATAAATGACACAGCCCAGCACAGATTTGGGACGATACCATTTTCTTCAGAGATAGGGAATTATCATCATGTATGGTGAAATAAAACAGATAAAAACAATGAACTTTGTCAATATAGACTTAAAACTGTATTTTGATATAATTGAGAACGACAACAATATGATTCTTATTGATTGTTTACGCCTGTTTTATTCAGTGTCTTCTGCAGTAGACGCAGATTTCTCCCCGTAACAAACGTTTGGTACAACCCACAGCCTCTTTTGGTAGCGGCAGCGGCCGTGGTTAGAGCACAACATGTTGGTGACCGTAGTCCAACTCTTCACAAAAGAGTCAACTTTCTAATCCAGGGTTTGTGGCATTATCACACATTAAATAAGGAGGTGGAGGAGGCCGGGGAGAGAAAGAGGGCCAAAGAGTCAGTCATGCTATGAGGCTAGCGTGAAAGCCGGAGCGTTGAAATTAAACAGTGAGGAGAAGAGAGGGTAGAGCACGGAGAGGGAAGACCGGAGAAGCGAGAGAAAAGCGGGGTACAAAATGCAGCTGGCCGCGGTGCTGTGTGGAGCCCTGACAACTTTACTGCTCAGCCAGACTTCAGGTAAGACAATGTCCGGTGAAAGTGGACCAGAAATTACACGTGACGTTATTTTTCTTTTTGAAGTAGATGAAGAGACTACATCTTTGTAGCGTTTGGTAATAGCATGTTTTTTTATTTATAATTTAGTACGTATCGGCTCTGTGGTTCTTTGACTCGCACTCTCACACACATGAACTCAACAGCCAAGTTTCCCCCTCATTAGAGAGCACAATTTAGATGTTTAAAATAGAAACTCTAGTGGAAAATGTGCGTCCCTCTCTCCCCCTGTGTGAGTGTGTGTGTGCGTGTGTGAGAGAGTGCTCATTCGATGTGCTTTAATCTTGTTTGACAACATGCTTGTGCATCTGGTGAGGACAATGATCTCAGATCTGCAGCAGTCCATCGTATGTTAAGGATTTAACTTGTGGAAAAAAGCGTGTTGCTTCTAATTTGACATTTACACTTGTGACACCTTTTGCTTTTGGTAGCCTTGAAGCTTTAATTGCGCCGTGTTGTAGTGCATTGTAGTGCATTACATTGTGATTATGCACGTGCAGGTTAGGTGGAATGTGTTTGGAAAAAAACCTCACATTTCATTTACTTGAAATGTGAGTTTTACATCAGTCTGTATTTTAGTCTTTGTGTCAAAGATGAGATTAAATCATGAAATGTATGATAGCGGATATGATTAACTTTGTGCTATTACAGGATTCATAAGCTGTTTAAAAAGTTCTGGCTGATAATGTGATGTCTTAATATCCTTGGGATGCGACTGCGGGGATGGTGAATGCAGCCCTTATTCTCATGCTAATTTTAAAATTAGTGGAACACTGATTGCAGGTGAAGTGGTTTGTTTATCTATAAGACAGCCTACATCCTGTGTCCTCCCCCCTCCAGCACTTGCAATAGGTCTGAGTAATTTCCACCACCCCTTTCCTATGTTTTCTCTAACACCTTGTATTTACAACATGTCAGAACAGCCGCTGGAATGCAGGGACCCTACTGAAGCTATTTCCAAACAAGCACACACATATTTGTCACACAGTCGCCTATGCATGGCTTTAGTTCTGTATAATATGAGAAGATCTACCTGACAGGATTGCAAAAATACATCTGTTGTAATTGGCTGGCTGGACATCAATTGGTAGTTGCTGTAATTGTGAAACCTCCTAAATGTCACCAGGAGACATCTTCAGAATGTCATACAGATAAGGTTCAATATCACAATTGAAAACAAAAGCCCCCTGCCCCAACTGAACACGGCTGATGCACATCCTATTTATAGTTAGGTCTTTCATCCTTGTAGATGTAGTTATTAGCATTTTCCCTTGCTGCCCCTCTTTATCTGGGGCAGTGGGTTGTGCTCGTTTAATTATGGAGTTGTTCTGTCATATAGCAATTATGTCTACTGGGTCTGTATCATGTCTTAAACACGTCACTATCTGCCACACATGATGTGAGTGTGAGGTGGTGCTGTCCTGTCACCATTTCCAATTGAGGCATTCAAGCCTGTATTTGCAATCTTTTTAAGTGTGATTTTTTTCATGCTGAGAGCAACATTCCTCCTTCTCCCTCAAAGTTGTACATTTCTCATTATGGAGAATCCTAAAAAAAAGAGCCCTCTAAAATAGTCCAACTTGCACTTTTGATATCCATCTTTGACAGGTTAGGAAAAATTCCAGGATGCCATAAAACACCAAATATATCCCAAGCACAATTAAGACGAAAATAAAATGTTTAAGCAAGAATGGAATTTTTGTTGACCGCAGATATTAATATATTCTCTAATCACGGTATACATTGTCTTTTAAACACTTCTGGATTAATGGACAGACTAGGTCGTAAAGACAGTAAATGGCATTGTAAAGGCCAGCCGCTGCTCATAGCTGACAGTAGATGACCCAAGGCTACAATTTATTAGTCTGCGCGTGTGTCAAGAGAGAGAGAGAGAGACATGTATGTGAAGTCAAGATGCCTTCTCAGCTTTAGTCTAATGGCAGTGTAGTAAGGGGCTGCACTGGACTAATGGTGTGTGTTTCACAGTTTAATGATGTGCTCTGGGACAGCACAGCCCCTCACCCACTCCAGCGATTTCCACTGAATTCTCCTCTTTTCCTAATCAGCTATTGATTGGACACACAGGTTAACTCTGGACCTTTTGGTGTTATTGCACTGAAGCCATCATTTCACATTTGTGTTTGTAGTAAAGCATCACTAAAGCAGGCTTTGAAAATGTTTCAAATGAAATAATGATCCCTGTCCTGTAGAACCAAACAAGAATAAACTGAGACGGTGCTGCATTTATGAATCTGACAACTTGGCATGTATCCAAAAAAGTGAAAAAAAAAAATAATAATGAAAATAATGAAATGAAAAATGACAAATGAGTTGTGTTGTCCGCTTAAAAAATCTGACAGCTTTGAGCATGGCCATCAAAAAATTTTGTCTGCATATTTATGTTCTATTTTTTACATTATTTGTTATTGTGTATCATGCTGTAATGTAATAACTGAAATGTACTGTCAGAAAATCTGTAAAACACTGGAAGTTTGCATCTAATGCTCTTACTGTAATCACTATAGTTTTATATGTTTTCATACCATTTGACAATTTATGAGTGAAAATATATTATCAAATCTGTTGTGGTGCTGAAACGCATTAATTGTTTTGGTACTTTTATATACATTTTTTTAAAAACCATTCTGTACTGACAAAGTCATAGAATTGTGTGAAGTATATGCCTCGTAACCCTTCCTAGATATGTCATTTTTATTGAAGATGATTAGAAATAATTTTTACCTTTCTGATTTCAACCGACCACTTCTGCCCCAGTGATAGTTAGGAGAGCAAAAGAACCTAAATGAAGACAAGTTACAGATGTAAGATCTGCACACAATATAGGCTGAGAGAGAATGGGATGTGAGGAGAAATTGGATTTAATGCTAAATGGGGAGTTTGGCTCTGTTTTGCTCAGTGGTTTAGGTTGTGGCCTCTGTGCCCTTCCCTGACACATGTATCACCTTGTTGGATTGATTAGTCCCCTGACATTGCCTGGACTAACACAGTCACACATGCTAGTTGCCTTAGTTGTCTGCGTGTATCCAGGATGCATCAGGCTCTAAATTTATGATTTTGTCTTAAAAAACTGCTCCAACACCACATTTGATTAAGTACCCTTTGAGTAATTGTGTCGGTATTAATGCTGTTGCAATGTTGATATCTCCAAATAAATCTGCCTCCAGACAGATTTATTGCCTGCCATAAGATTTTTTGTAGAGCTTCCCCTCTGCAGCTGC
The DNA here is from genome assembly GCA_016785285.1 of Brachirus orientalis. Classification (NCBI taxonomy): domain Eukaryota; kingdom Metazoa; phylum Chordata; class Actinopteri; order Pleuronectiformes; family Soleidae; genus Brachirus; species Brachirus orientalis. Next base: position 1,997,682 of record JAFBJR010000172.1, read on the forward strand.
CGATACTATTCCTCTATGAAAGAGGTTGTTTTTGAGGATGTGGTTGTGACTCTCATCAATGAAATGGGACTTTTGTGTCCTTACGCCTGGAGAGGTTCTATTGTTTTGGCATATATTCACATTCACCTTCCACTCTGGTGACTTCTCTGTTCAGGGCTGAAGCATTCCAGTGACTTTAGGAGGAGGAGGACAAGGAAACTTTGATTAACAAATCTGAGACTCGAGCTTTTATGTGGTGGACTGTATGTGATTTCTGTGGCCCTATTAAATGTATGTGTTTGCCTCTCTGGTCTAGCTGGTAAGGTTGGTGTTGGTCACACCATTGATTTTACCAGGGGAAGGCAGAGTTAGCCACCTGATACCCCCACTGGGCTTTGTGTGTCTTTGCTGAGGGGATGGAATTGCACCTCCAAGGTAGCAGTGAAGGTAACCTATGATTAGTTTATTCCCAGCTCCCCCTAACATTCTCATATGTTGGGGGGGAGCTCTCAAACCCCCACCTCTACTCATTTGCTCCACCCTTCTATAAATCACCTGACCCTCTCTCTGAGATGTGGGCCTCCTCTGCGAAAGACCCCCGGGCTCTCGTCTTTGGGGTGGTTTCTGGTTTCAGAACATGATGCCACAACCCCAGGATCCTTTTCAATTATGTTTACATCAGTAATATATGTCACAGATGTCATGTCTGAGAGCACGGGAGCAGGCAAACAAAGTCAACCACTGGCAGACCTTAGTATATTAAGCAATGGATGATGGTGTAAAGGTAAAAAATTGGTGTTAAGTTAGATTTGATGATTGAGGGAATTTAAAGTGCTGTTTAGCTTTTTGATCTTTGACCAAAAATAATCAAATGCATTTTAAAATTTGGCCAAATGTTAAAACATAAGACAGAGAAATTTACATCTTTATTCTGATGATTAGTCAGCATTCAGTCTGTGTGCATTTGTGGCTCAGGTTCTGGAGCAGGTTGCAGTTACTCAAAGGTTTGGTGGTTTGATTCCCAACTCCTCAGTTGACCTTGAGCAAGACACTAAAATCCAAATTGCTTTAAGTGATGGAGACAACGTGTTGTGTAACTGCAGCCAATACTGTCTTTTAGTTTATGATGGCTTTTAAATTTTTTGACTTGAAATTAGGACACCTCTCCACAGTGGTATGGTATCAAAAGGGACATTGTTCATTTTATAGGCCATCTAGTATTAGTTTGACCTCCTCTGGGGTTGGAGATGATTGTAGACTGTAATAAACTCTGGTTTTCTGTTCCAGTTTAAAAGAAGACATTAGTGTCAAATAAATGAGACTACAGCTGATTGTTGTGATAAAAGGCCTTTTCCTTCCCCAACTGCAGTGTCAGCCATGCATCATAAATAGGCCACTTATTCTTGTATTGTCTTGTTTCTTTGCTGACAGAAAGAAGACATTTGTCTGGTACCAGGGTCTTTAGGGTTTATCTTTACTAAGGGGTGAAAGGAAATTTGTGCAGCCATATTTTCAGCATGTCAAATGTTTTTAGCTGCACAATGGCCCACACACTAACATATGGTTTGGCGATGACTTTGTCTCTGGGCAACAGAAACATTTGAGCAATGTTCCAGTGCAGGACAGTTGTCCCCTTGTCACTTTTTGGGGAGGGGTATCTAATGGAGCTTGGAAATGAATGGCAAGTTAAAAGTTTTATGCTTGAATACACTGCAGTTCATCATTAATATCCATTTGTTGGCAGATTATTTCTTAACATCAACTGAACAAACTTCTTATTTTTTTAATTTAGCGATGTGGTGTTATTCACCAGCTAGCGAAGTCAGTGGTTTTAAGCTATGCGGTGACAGAGCTTTACATTCATCACTTTAACCTAAATTATGTAAATAGAAAAAATGACTGATGTTGTCACACCATTATCAAATTAGTTCACACAATTCCAAGGAATTTTACATCAAGTCAGACGGCAGACATTGCAGCAGCAACATTGCATGAGTCAAGCAAGATGCCTGCAAAAACCCAGTGATTCAGCAGTTTCACAGAACAAATGCTTCTTGCCTCTGCCTGTCCCAGTACTGCTGCTGTATATATGCAAATGTTCCCTCAGTCAGGTCTGATAGTAGCGACTGGCATGGCCTGTTTTCACAGGAAGGATACAGAAGAGAAATAATATTACATCACTTTTGTTCAAAAAGACCAAACAAAAGCAGAATAATTACATTAACGGAAAAAAAATCATCAAAACAGGGCAACAAATCCTCATAACTGTTTGCCATTTCTTTCACAAATCTTTGCCATTTTCTTTATATGTAGGTTGTGGAAAGAGAAACAATATTAGGTTTGGGATAGTACAGTACGGTTTGGAATGGTAAAGCCCTGGGTCGGGCTTGTGTTTTGACTGAGAATGGTACTTTTACTTGGTAGGCTTGGTGTGGGTTGTGCCCAGTGGCCATGAGAGAGTGAGATACATAGCGAGATACATATCGTGACGTCACACCAGTGCGATAACAGCGAACAATGATGTAGAATGTGACACAGCAGACAATACAACAGAAGACATCCGATACCTCGTTTCTTTCCTGCTCAGTTTGTGGCTGTTTGTTTCAACAAGACAACACTGGTCGCAAGGAAGTTGCGTTTTTATGTCACCTGACTGTATAGCTGGTCTTACACCACCCGGACCATATTGTACCCTTAATTCTGATACCCCAAGTGAAGGGTACCTAAAATGTAACGGTTGGGGTGGTTATTTTTGTGCTATTTATAATAGAAAACAAAAACACTGGTTATGTGTGCTTCCTAGTACAGAATGGAAGAGACAGGCTGGAGGAAGGAAATCATTTTTAGTTAGTTGATTTTGTTTGATTGTTTTTCCCCACAACTTTTCAGAGCCTACAGGTGGTGAAAAATTGATGCTCGAAAAACATTTTCCAGGTACTGTATGTTTTTTTTTTTCCCTATTAAAGCCTTTTGCTCTCATGTGGTATTGTTTACCTTTTTACCTGATCATATCTCAGCTTCTCTGTTTGGCACCTTAAACTCCTCAATGCTGCAAATGGACACCACCTTTAACTGTCCTGCCCACTTTTTTCTGTTCACCAGTGTGGGTCCTGGAGATGAGAGCTTGCAGCTGTCTTATGTAGCTTAGTGGCCTCTAATGGCCTCTGTTGGGGCATATGTGTCAGAACACACATGTACATCTCACCTTACAAGTTGCAGGTAAAATTAGGGAGTGATAGGATTTAGTGTGGACCCCTCACAATTTCTTCCCAACACACACTGATGGTCACTGTTAATAGGTATAAATAAATTGATAAGATAAATGTGTGGTAAATTTAACTAGTTAGTGGTGGTGTTCAATAGCAGGGCTAGGGTTAATGTTCTATGTTCCATTACTGCCTCTTTCTGTATTCTACTTTTTCTTTTTCCTTCAATAAGCAATAAGTAAACAAGCTTTCAGCTTAGCTACTGTATATCCTCAATCACCGGAAGTCAATCAATACATTCGCAAACTTATTTTTCCTTTTGTACCTAATAGGAAGAATTGTTTTTATGAATGGACTCACACTGGCTTCTATAACATGAAAAAAAGAAATCAGATCAGTAGTTTTTGGCTGATTATGGCAATTAGATTTATTTGTGTCCAGCATTTTCATTCAGGTTTCACACTTAGCTGTTCTTCACAGCTATACCATATAGCAGCTGATGTTGGTGTACTGCTTAGCCTTGAATAAAAACAAAGGAACGGAAGTTAAACTCCTTACCATATGAGCAAATGGTGTATTGGTGTTGCCTTTCCCTCATGTGTCCCTACAAGCACCTGCTACATATCTGATGTCCCTGTAGTTGTTGAACCCAGGAGGAGACAGCTATGGAATTAAAACCCTCTTTTAATGTGACACAAATTTCAAAGACCACAATGTCTGTCACATGTTTGGCTTTAAAGAGGATAGCTCCTGAATTTTGGTTTAATCTGCAGTAAAGAAATTAATCTACTTCACTTATTTATTTAGCAATTTGTTTTTGATTAGTCTTTATTAGGTATTTATTATGCAGACGTTCCCATCCCTAGATGCAATTGCCTTGTTTTTCTGCCATAAATACAGCCATTACTCATGTGCCCCTGTCATTTTACAGTTATGGACTGTAAAATGACTGGCATGAAACTTAACTAAGGTCTTGTACAAAACAATTCATATCCTTCTTATACAATTGTAGCATGCATGCATAACCTTTCTCAGTGCATAATAACAACAAAAATGGCTTTGCCTTTGGTACCGTGTAGACTTAAATAGGACATTCACTAGAAAATCAAATTTCTGATGTTTTTTGTTGTGTCCCTGTGTCCTTCCCGTATCTAAACATCAATAAAGTCACAATGAACACTTCTGAGAAAGAAGGGCTTCTCTGTTTACTTGTGCTCGAGGAAGCGGTTTTGAAAAGTCGGGTTTAGTTATGTAACTAAACGTCCTTGCAACGAACCCTCCCCCAACAGCTACTCCCGTTCGTGGGTGTGAACATTCAACCTGAAGAAGAAGAAGCAGCACCGCAGAGCAGTCAGTCAGCTAGTAGCTGGCCAATCACAAGAGACTCAGTGTTCTGGGGGGTGGGCATTAGCTCAAAAACAGAGTGCCTGTTCAGAGGCTGGCAGAGAGCAGCAATAAACTTGCTTAATCTGAAGAGACAACAAGGTTTTTGACCATAAATATTATTTAATTTATCTAAGTAGACATCGGTAATTAAAATTTTTGGTTCAAAAAGACCATTCTATGTGACCTTTTAAATAAGAATTGGGACCTATGGTAACTAACTTGTAGCTAGCACATGCATAGTGGTGTATGTTCCTCTTGTGGTTTTCAGTTAGCAAGTCTGCCTATTTTTAGTAAACTGCCAAAGATGCAGAGATGTTCTACATATGGTGTCTGCAGAAGTGCTCTGGTATTGTTTACTCAAGACACTGAAACTGCGTTGCCCTTTTCATTTAAGGACACATGACAACTAAAACCACAGTTTAAATGTTTTTATTGGAAGTTTTAATCACTAACGTAACCTAACAAAATCCAAGTTTCGCCTTAGCAACAGATGACTGGAAGTTAAGGAGCTGGCTTATATTTGAGCGGAAGTTGCAAATGACACTCCATGCATATAGTCATTTATCACATACTGTATATCACATATCACGTATGATCTCAGAGTGCCTTTGCCCTACTAGAGTGACAATGCGCAGTTTTGTCCCCTTGATACTGATGCACAGTGATGTCACCTCAAAGTGTGAGAGCTGAAACCTGACTCTGGCTCACATATACAATGCTTGACCTGAGAAAGTGAGCTTGCCTTACAGTTAAGTCATGGACGGACTTAGACTGTACCCATGTAATTCATATGCCATGGAGAGGGGGCGTTTTGTCTGCATTCTTTCTTCTTCACCATTTTCCTTCATGGACCTTTACTCTTACTAACTCAGCCAGGCCTGTGATGAGGGAAATGGAGGTTGTAGCAGTGGAGGTGGTGAGGGTCTTTATTAAACAAACAGTGAAGGGCTTTGGAGGCCCCATTGAGGCCTGGAGCAGGAATGGGGACGGGACTGAAAGCACTGCACTCCCTAATGAACTCGAGTTGGCCATAGAAGTGGGGCCTTTTCACAGAAGCCAAGGAGGACAAAGTGTCAAAACAAGCCCAGCCCCTCGTCGTTCTCAGGGGCTAAACGCCGCCTTTTGACTCTGTGGAGTGTGGGCATCTGAAGTGGAGGCCGTGAGGAAAAAGCAAGGGGAGGCAGAATGTACTTGTTAAAACAATGGGCTCTTAAATCAAGCACCCTTCCTTGCCTCTCTTCTTCTCCCTAGCACCCCCCCGTATCTCCTCCGCTTCTAATTAGACCTACTCTTGCACAGGCTGTTGGAAGCCCCATGTATTGCTGTTGCCTCAAAGGAGAGGCTTTGGAGTTGTGTCTCTGTAGCAGTGTTGCCTCTATGAAAGGTCTTAGTATTCAGAGGAGAGTGCTGTTTGGGCTCCTCAAAGCACTCAATCTGCCGCTGGGGACTTGTGTACCATCATGTCCTCTCTGTTCCACAGTTCTACGCTCCCTTCTTCTCTTTTTCTAAGGCACTCCACCCCCTCCACTACTTGCCTCTCCTTCTCCCACCCTCAGCCAAAACACTTTTTTTTTCTGTTTGTGACCCCCTCTGTTGCTCCTCCATGCTTGGCTGCTTGTGGGACTGAGGCAGAAGCTGTGTGATTCGGGGGCCAGAGGCGCTCACTGCTTTCCTCCCCTAAGTTGTTTAGCTATGGATGAAAAGCAGAGACAAATATGTCTGTGGTTCAAAGTCCATCCCAGCAATTACAGTGGCTGATTAAAGAGTTGGCCTACATAGGCAGCTGTGTATAATTCTACAACTCCCACTCTGTGTTTCATAAGTCTACCTTCATAATAGAACTGAGCTCAGCAGTGCTCGATAAGGTCCCATAGCTGGCCGAGTCCCCTATTTACCATGCAGTGATTGAGAGTTGGTGCCAAAAAAAAGGGCCCACAATTTTTTTTATGTCCAGAGTTTATAATAAGCAAAGTAAAGAGTGTTGTTTGTTTGGGTATTAAATTGACAAACACTGTAGGGAACAAAAAACTGTGATGGTTTGAAGGAGTTATAGGATCAAAAATGCTGCAGCATTCAACCACGGCACTTTTGTTTCACAGAAAACATTTTAAATATTATACTGTTTTCTTTATTACTGACAAAGTAGGTGGCTATGATTGGAGTTGGTGTATTTTGTAGTTGCTGCAAACAAATTAATAAAAAAAAGTAATTGTCATTCATAGGTCTTGACCTGACTTAGCAGCTTTTTACCTTTAATGTCTTCCTTCTTGCATTTTCTGCTCCTTGGAGCAGAAAATGGGAGTTGTGTCTTTAGATCACCTTGGCTTTCTGTATATAAGATACAAATATGTCTGTTTCCTGTGCACCTGTGCTGTTGAACTGAAAGATTGTACTCATTTTTCTTAATTGCCTTAGATTTTCCTGTCATCATTACATTATGTCAAGGGTTAGTTTCAAAAGATCATTTACACTTAAGGAAGGTGGTTTTAGATTGGGAATTTTTGAACTTCTGCTTTTTTCAAAGGCTAACTGTAACTACTGTAACTCTGGGTTGCACAATCGATTGAATAGATTTGTGCTTAGGCCACACACATGGTGTAGTGGTTAGCACACTTGCCGGGTGGCCTTTCTGCATGGAGTTTGCATGTTCTCCCCATGTGCATGTACAGTAGGTGTTTTGTGGTTTTCTCCTACAGTCCAAAAACATGCAGATTTGGGGAGTAGTAAAATTGGATACTCTAAATTGGCCGTAGGTGTCAATGTGAGAGTGGATGGTTGCCTCTGTCCATAATGTACCCCGCCTTTAGCCCTGTCAGCTGGGATTAGCACCTGAGTGGGTGAGATTTGTACTCATCCAATAATCCTGTAACATATGTACTAGCTGTGGAAAAAATCCTAACTTAACAGATTATTATTATTATTATTATTATTTTTTGCTTATTACTAGGAAAGTGTTTTGAAAAAGCCAACACTTATATACTATGAGAGGATTTTTTAAGTGGCTTTAAATCAACCGGAAGTGTTGGATTTGTGGAAATAAAGAAAAGGGAAAGCAAAGTGATACGATGAATATAGAGTATTATAGTGATACAGTTCTATAGTGATTTAAGCCACTCCATTGGGCCAGATTTAGTATTTATTTATACTTGGAGGCAAAACGAGAGAAAGATAATAACAAGACTCTCTGCCAGACTCAAGAGAACAATTTGCTTTGACTGAAGTAGGACACAACAATAATCTGCATTAATAAGGTCAGCATGAAGTTTAATTTTTGTGAGGTGCTTGATCTAAGGGGGTCTGTTCTGAGATGTGTCAATTAAGTTATTGTATTGGCCATCAAGAGACAAATCCAACTTTGCTTGGCAGACTCCATTGTCGAACATTGCCCATATTTATTTTTTTTTGGGTCCCTATTTATTTTAGATGCCTTGCTCTAAATCACACTAATGTCCTTAAATTGGCTCTTACAAAAAGCTTGTTCTTTTTTTGGATTGATTGTGCATAGAATTAGGAACAGAGAAGTTTGATCATAAGAGGATAAATGTATTACAAATATATGGGCTCTTTCAACTGTGGAACATTTGGCAGCAGGCAGGGGGGTCTGTAGTTTTCCTGAAAGTAATTCATACACTGTGTTTAAATTTTTGTTTTGATTAAATGAGAGAAGTCATAGTTAAGTAGTTAAGGTTTGACCTGAACAGAGGTTAACGACATGTGGGACATGTCAAACACTTTACTTTCCTGTAACAAGTTTATCACTAGAAATTTAGATTCCTGTGCTTTTTCCCCTCAAGACAATGATCTAGAGAACCGGACAGCAAAGTGCTTTCACCTTGGTGGAAGATGCTGAGCAGGTTCTTCACTCCTAAATTATGAGGTAAGTGGGATTGAAGAAGGCAGGCAGGCAGAGATGTTTTTGGTCCAGACCAGGAAGACTGGTCTTACTAACAGATCCTCTCATCACACTAATGTCCTTAAATTGGCTCTTACAAAAAGCTTGTTCTTTTTTTGGATTGATTGTGCATAGAATTAGGAACAGAGAAGTTTGATCATCAGTGTATGAAAGTAATTCATACACTGTGTTTAAATTTTTGTTTTGATTAAATGAGAGAAGTCATAGTTAAGTAGTTAAGGTTTGACCTGAACAGAGGTTAACGACATGTGGGACATGTCAAACACTTTACTTTCCTGTAACAAGTTTATCACTAGAAATTTAGATTCCTGTGCTTTTTCCCCTCAAGACAATGATCTAGAGAACCGGACAGCAAAGTGCTTTCACCTTGGTGGAAGATGCTGAGCAGGTTCTTCACTCCTAAATTATGAGGTAAGTGGGATTGAAGAAGGCAGGCAGGCAGAGATGTTTTTGGTCCAGACCAGGAAGACTGGTCTTACTAACAGATCCTCTCCAGGTGTTGGCCTCGAAGGGAAAGGGAAACTAGGGCAACGTTAAATCAAAGCCAGGCCTGGACACAACTCTGTAGGGTGCAGCAGTGTGCTATGATTGGACAGGGCTTTTGAAAAACTCTGGTCAGTGTCCTAGTGGTTAGATGGTACAAGTTGATCTGTGTGCATTACACAAGAACCAAGCTGTTATTATTCACAGCTGTAAAAATTAACACAGTAAAGTTGTAGGGTGATTGGTCATGTTTTTAAAATGCAGGTCTATCAGACATCTCATTATCCAAATAAAAACCATTAGCAGTAAACTGGACTTTTGTAGTTGACAACAAATACTGTATATTGTCAGGTATGAACTAGGTTGTAGCCTACTGAGATCTGTTGCAGATTTGACCTCAGGTCTCTTACCAACCTGTTTACTGCTGACAGCAAAGTGCTTGTTTGGATGGGCAGGGGTCCATGCACTCCAGTAAGTTTGAACCTGCAGTTTGAAGGAAAATAAATACTGTGACCTGTGCAGCTTGATTTACATAACATTACCTTGTGTGCACATCACATTGACCAATGTTTAGAGCATACTGAGAAATACTTTCTGACAGAATGCACTTTAGAGCAGCATTCAGATTCTGAAATAACTAATTTCATGTGTGGGCTCCTGCTTACTTACGAGTGTGATTCATGAGGCTCTAAAAGCATATTTCAAGGGTTTTTCCTACTCCTCCCCTTAATCCCTATAAGTGGAGAGGCATTCCTTATTTGCATGCATATAGGGAAGCATTTAGCTTCATGGTCAAACTAATCAAGCTGGTGCACATTACCCCAACCCCCTGCTGCATCATAGTTCTTGACCTTATGACAGTACCTAACCCACCTGGAATATAATCTGTTGATCGGATCCTTGTTTGACTTTGGAATACTGGAATGTGCTAGAATACTAATCTTTCTTCATCTTGCCATAGCAAGCTTGCTTGCTGTGTTTGGTGTTAGATTGGGGGCCTCAGTTTTGGCACTCTCACAAATACACTTAGCATCATATTTATACATACAAGTATATTATGTATAGTATGTGTATTTTATTATTATTATTATCATTATTATTATTATTATTTTCTACAGTTATCAGGTGCCCCCCCCAGACATTCTTTGCAACCCATGTTGGTGTTGGGACCCAAAGGTTGAAAGTTATATGCTTAGTTTGGTTTCTGGTTAGGCTTGTTAGAATTTGGTTGGAGCTCAATTACCTGTGGCTTCACTTTGCTACTGCTGACAAGGCACGAATCACGACTTGTGGCCTGAGGATGTGAGAGCTGTCTAACTCTGACACTTTCACACAGACATTCATGTTAAGTCCGTGACAGGTGCCACAGCTAACTGCATTTATTTTCCTCTGATGTGTGTGTTTTTATGCTGAGGGTGTGTGTATGTTTGTGAGACAGGTGCCAGGGTGCAGTCAAGTTGCCGGGCAGTTGCAGCAGCAGGCTGAAATAAAAAGGTTCAGCTGGCGCCTGGCGGCCATAGTACTCTGCTCAGATATGTGCCTTTGGCAGTGTGCCACAACAACACATACACACAGCGACCAGAAGCAAGTCAACCTAACCCTGACAGTTGTGACCAATGCACATATGTACTCCCTAACAATCAGACACATATTCTTAGCCTCATATTTTCACCTTTTACTGCCACAGCTGAAGCTGGTGTCCCCGGGGGTTTGGGTAGACACCATCATCTGGCTGAAATGTGCCAGCCAGTTTAATAATTAGATTTAGTTTAGTTTTGACACTTCACTGTTCCCACTCATGTGGACAGTGCTGACTTTGGAAGGCTTGGGAGACTAAGCAACAGGCATTGTCCCAAAAGGCTTTACTCCTGCTCTTAGCTTCTCCTTTGTCATCAAGTTGAGTGCTGCTGGGAATACCTGTTCTTTTACTAATTGAGATTATTGTGCATGATATAATTTCAATAACTGTCATGATCTGATAAACCAAATATCAGCCAGAGAATGTGGATAGGGATACAAGTCTGTTTGGTCTCATTTGTTCAGTTTCCATTCTCAGCCCTTTACATTTCATTAGAACTTTTTTTCAGACTCCTGACACAATTCTTCAGTTTTAACAGTTACTGTGCAATGAAAAAAAGAACTAAAACATAATGAGCTTAGTGACATTCAATTTTTCAAGACAAATTTGGTTTAGCTAAATTGCTCCCTGAATTTTATATACAGTATTCTTTTGAATTAACATGGGGGAATCTTAAATTGTGATAAAACGATTGTTAGATTGTAAGCTCAACAATTCCAGGTATTCTTGGAAGCAAAATGAACCAAGCTTTCGAAACAAAAACATCTTCACTAATCCAGTGTCTAGTAGTAGAATGGATGCCTGAGAGGCCTTTTGCCCCTCAGTTACTGTAAGACCCCACCCATCCACATTACAGTCAGTCTTTCTCAAGCTAAGGTGTCAGTGCCCTGCCCTAATCTGCCTGCTTTGCTATTCTAAGCAGCACTATGTGCTTGTTCAGTTCTGCCCATAGCCCCCATCCCCACGATAACCCTTTCACTACATCAGATGACCTGTTGCCCTCCAGAGGATGACAAGGGGATTGTGTGCCTCCAGGACTAACAGACTTACTGTCTGACCACTTAAGGAACATGGAAGCAGCCCTGGAATGTAGACAAATGCTCCCATTACCCTTGAACTGTCTTTGACCTCAGTTTGTGTTCAGGATAACGGGTGGATACTATACCTGTCATCCACCTTCTGGGGCAGTTTCTCTGTACAGTAGCTGGACTGTTAAATGTACTTCATTCTTTCAACATCATATTGTTGGTATATTCAGAATAGACTAATCTCAAATCACAGAAGAGGCATGAAAAGATATGCATTTTAAATTAACTTTTAATTTCAATTACAAATGCATTACCTGGAGAGAGAAGCAGGTCACATGACAACATCTTAGTTACTGGTAGCTTTCATGTTTATGTAATTTGTTTATGCATAGATAACCTCTTTAAAATCTTAGCCCGAAAAAAGAAGATTGAGATGCTGTCAGTGGTGAGTCACATGATGGAAGGATGCTTTGAGATAAAACGTCCAGGGAAAATGTCCAGGGAATTTCAAGTGCTGACCTCGTGTTGCTGATCAGTCAGACAGCTCAGGGCTTGCTATTCTCCAACAGAGCCACTATTCACTGCAGTGACAAACTGGCTAACATGGTCATTCCCGGACACAGCTGCTGACACAGCTCTAAGACAAACACATGATTTAATTCTGATCCAAATTCATTCAAAGCCATTCAATGTTAATGTTTTAAGTCTCAGCAAGGTGTTTTTTTATATGCAGTATACTAGTAGAAACTGATGCACCCTAGAAAAATTATTATGTTAAAGAAGGAGTTAATGAAATGGGCAAAACTTTAAATAAGTGATATATCTCTGCATGCTTTTTGTCTCATTTGTTCTTGGAAAGGGGTAGAAGTTTTTTTTTTATTCCAGCCTCTGATACCCAACCTCTGAGTTTGTTATATAGTTTAACTGCTTATTCTTTGTCAAATTGTGGTACTTTATAGCTTTCTTTGTCCCCATGTGCCCTTAATCAGTTTCATCTACCACTTAAGTTTATGGTTTTCTCAATTTCCCCCAAAGCACTTTCCAAAAATCCCCGAGAAGGGCCTGAACATGTTGCATTCAGCACTGCTTGTTATGTCTTCTGAAAGAGAACAATAGTAGTAGTGGTTATGATGTGAAGAAAAACTCATGATTATAAATTACCCCATGGTTCACCCCAATTCAAAATGTAACATGTCTAGTTGGTGTGTTTGTGCAATAAGTCGGCAATACTTCACTGAATTGCGGCCTAAATGCTAAGCAACATTTAAATAAGGTTAAGGTTACTGTCAAGAAACTTAAGCCATATCTCACATAGAAACTCTTTTTACTTGCCTTATTTTCCTAGTATTTTGGTGGACTTTGACCTATTATTTTCAGAGAGATAGGCTGAACTCAAATGATTGCAGCACTAGTAGTATCAAAGTTAGTGTGGCCTTATTTTCACATGAAACCCAGTACATCACTGAAAATGCTTGTTTTGTAATGAATTTTTTGTTTTTGAAAACAAGTATATTGCCCCTTTTCAAAGGAGTAAGCTTAATTGTCAGTGCTGGGGCTGAGACTTAGTGTATGACTTAGTGGTGTTGTGCCCAATTTACTGTGTTTACGATGTCTGTGCAGACATTTTCGTCCCTCTGGGAGAGAGAAGCACTTCATATCTGTATGCCCATGGCACTAGTAAGGAGAGAGAGAGAGATGCAGGCTGCTCAAGGAGAGGGGGAGAACATCAAAAGCAAGAGATGCTAAATATACTTGTACCATTTTTGGCTCTACATGTGCATAGATATCTTACTGTGTGGGCTTCACAAGAGGAAACTGAACCATCCACATGTAACTATTCTGCGGAACAGTTCTCAATATAGAGACACCCACATCATAAGATGCACTGTCATAACAGTTGCTTTATATTTCAGATGTTTACATTCTTTCATTCACGTTCAAGTATAGAGTTTTATAGGGCATGATATTGCATCTCTTTTTTTTGATTTTGTAGAAACACATGTTCCCATTCCTTAAAATAAGGCATGAAAATGTAATTTTAAGTAACACCCATTCCTATAAGCAAACATCTTGTTACTGATAAGCATTCAATGCTCTGTGCTATCAAAACTACAACAGTTGTAGAAACAGAAGTGAGACAAATCAAATGCAGTAACCTGGCATTAGGTTTTGTTGCTTGAAAGGTGCATATTACATCTTTGCTACACCACCATGCCTATACTTAAAATTTTTAATACTTTCACCCTTCCATCAACTTTAATTTTTTTCTTATTAATCATATCCACCCACTGCCCTATTGCACTGTTGACTCTTCCTGTAGTTTATCTGAACAATTTCCAAATACCAGTTCTGGCACATTGCTATTGATAGTTACATGAATGTTATCTGTCATACTGGAGTTTGGATCAATTGTGATTCAGATTTTGGAGGAGGTTTGTACTGGGAGTAAGAAGATGAGAGGTTTTCCCAGACATTGCATTGAGTCTGGCCGTCTAGTCCTTGATGTAACCTTGAGTGTACACTGAAATGTGCCAAATTCTTGATCTCTTCCAAGCCAGAAGCAGCAAGCCAGTGTGTCATGCCTAGAAAAGAACCTCTGTCTCCAGTCTGGCCTCACTGCTTTGCTCCAGAGGCTGGATGTTTAGCCACAGAACTGTGAAGACTGATAGCTAAGGTGCAGTGAGTGGAGGGCAGGGGCCAGGGGAACATTTTGCTAATGATAGCCCTGATATACGTCCAACATTTTTTAATGTTTGTTCCTATCTGCACATCTGATACACCAGAATTATTGGACACACACACAAATGCCTTAACTAATTTGGCACCAATTGAAGACTGTCCCTGGCATTTCTCTCCATTGTTCTTTACAGCTAGCTGTTGAGAGACTTTCTTTGCCTCTGCCTTGTAGTCCTGTCAGAGGCCTGCTCAGTTGTGAAAGCTCTGTGTACTGCTGAATGTTAGTGTCTCAGATCTTTAGGGATTGACCTCTTTAAAAGGCTGGGCTGGACCCGGACACAGTTGTGGTTATTGTTCTGGTAGTTAATGATTCTGTTCCTCCATTTCACCCTCAGTCTCCTTTAGTTCATCTGCCTCCTTCATAGAGTCAGGAAATGGCTACCCTAAACGGATGTATCTTCCAGGTCAGTGGATGTAGGGTGAGGGGTCACAGTTGAGTTGATGCAATCAAAAATTGATGACTGTGCAAGTGATGAATCCTGGAAACCTTTCATGGTCAGCTGAAACAAAAGCATGAGCATAGATGTGCATGGCACATGCATATGAGTGTAATGTAAATATAGAACGAAACTTTAGGAATGGGATAATATAGTTGGCTTGCAGAGATAAGAGAACTTCTGAACTCAGATTAGTACATCTGGTATTTGCTGATCTCTTAGTTTTCTCTTATCTACTCCCCTTTGCTCTGTTCCTACTGATTTTCTACTATTCACTTCTTCCCTCTCCCTCCCTCTATTCACCTCATTGCTAAGCAACAATGACAGCTGTGACAGATCTGAGCTTTGGTTCACGGTGTTGCAACTGACTTTAGCTAACCCCCTTGCACATAAACACACATACACACAAGTGTGCTATATAGCTAAGTACCCTGATGGTTTGTGGTTTACGATACTTACACCACCCCCACCCCAAAAACAGCTCTGAGGTCTGCACCCCCAACACTGAGATGGCAGAAGGGAAGCATCCATCTGGAGGGAACTTTTGTGATCCTCTCCTGAGGGCTTTGATCCTTTGGCCTTCATCCCCCAAATCAGCACCCGCACTGCCAGCTAGGAGAAGTGGGTTGGAACACTTCTTGATTTAGCACCGTTTCCCCCTGCCCATTGGGACGAAGGCCTGCATGTTGGAGAGTTTCGATATATACTTGTAGCTATGTGACAGTTGGGATGGGGAGGAGACCTTCAGATCAGCTGCCCCCATTGCCCCACCTGCCAGCTTCCCTGCCATAACTTCCCCCTAGTCAGTGCTCAGTGCTTTCCTTAGTTCCAGTACGCAGACTTATTGTCTCAAAGCTCCTGCTTGTCTCTGGGGAGAAGAGGGAGAAGGCTCAGGCTCCCTGAGTCTCCCCTCCCTTGGTACCCCCTGATCGTGGCCCCATTTTTTTAAGGCTTAAAGACTGACCTGTCAGCCACTCTCTCTTCCCCAGAGTCAATGTGGGACGGCCCCCTCAAAGACCCATCCACATCAACCTTCTGTTTGAACAGCCTCCACCAAAGATCTCTTGTGCTGCCCTTTGTGTGCTCATAAATAAGATCAGAGTTAAAGTCCTTGTGCTCTTGTGTCCAGAGACGGGGTCTGTGGGCCTGAAGGACTGATGCTGCTTGGCAGGCCTATCGATCGCAAAACTCCTCCTAGAATGCTTTTTTTGCAAATGCCCTAATGCTTGGACTGCTTCAGACTTTATACTATATATGCACACAGTTGGAGCAGTTTGCAAACAAATAATCATTAACTCAACATGAGATGAAAGTCAAGCATACTGCATTTCTATCAGTGAAGCTCTTGTTAAGGGATTTATGGTTATTATGTATTTATGCCATATGGGAGTGACACATAGAACCTTAATTATATTTTTAAGTTAAATATTTTTTTTAAGTACTTCCATTACAAAATGTTACTCACAGCCATCTTTTCCTACATATTTGTACCTCACATCAAGAACTCAACTGAAATTATCAACCCTGTTGCAGCCTATGCAGACAGACATTTTTTTCTTATCAGACGCCACTTTCAGTAGGATCATCCGGTCCATCAAATCTCATTGAATCCCTGCAGCCTCAACCCTTTCCAGGAAGCTGTCTTTGCAGTCAAAATCAGCCAAGATTTATAGCAAAGCTTGGCTGAAGCAGAGCTCTTCTCAAACAATTCTCTGTCTTGTAACTTAAGAGGCAAATAAAAAGTGATCGTCTCTGATCCCAGTGTCTGGCTGAGATGTCCCAGACTTGGGGGCCACCACGTGTCTTTAGGATGAGGAAAAACATGCCAAGTGTTGTAAAACACTATTCCCGCCTCTTTGAGGACACACTGGGGTAGAAGCAATAAGTTAGCTTGTTTTAAGAAAAGAGGAACTTGAAGACTTAAGAGAGTAATAAATAGACTTAGGTTAAAGGTCCAACGGATGTAGAGGGGAGGCAAAGGCAGGACAAGCCAACTAAACTGGTGTCAAGACCAAGACCAAAGAGATGACGGAAACAAGTCATCAAGGCAAGCCATTATGGGTGGATTAGGCTGAGCTTCAGCATCAAACCAGATTACACAATATCACTGGCAGTTCAGTAAAGTGTGCTTATTGAATCCTCAGCTTGATGGGCAGAGGCTTAGATTAACTACTTACTACGAGCTGTAAGTGGTTAAAGACAAATCTCTGGAAATATACCCTGGAGCTCTGTGAATTTTTGTTTCGAAGGTGACTGTAATGGGGCATTGATGATTCTGCACTGATGCAGTGACTGCAAATAATCAATTATAGCCACACAACATTGCTTGTTAATTTTTCTCTTGGTAAAAGCTGTTGCTAGACTGCAGAATTACATGCATTTTTTAGGGGATGGAACATTTTAATTTAATTTGTAAAGAACAGTTTACATCTATATTCAAGGTCTTATACTGTATATCTGACTGTTTGTATTGATGGAAAAAACTTTCAGGCTGCAATATGTTGTGATGCATCATGGAATCTAATCACATTAAATTGTTGACATGACAATCGTAATTGAATTGTGAGTCTAATGAAGAAGCACACTTCTATATAACACAGTATAGAAAAAATAACTATGGTGTACTTTTTTCCACATCGTGCTCAGCTCTTGATCTCAACTTCCCAGAAATCACCTGTGATATGTTCTCCTTTGGGCTTTCTGTTGGATTCAAACCTTTCACAAGTGAAACACATATTATTGTCTGTGAAACTGATGCTGCTGTTAGGGGTATAAACTAACCAGGTCAAAAAAATCAGCCATGCATGGTCACATACAGAAAACTAGCCATTTAAGTACATGCGCGTTTTACATGATGGGCCACATTTGTGCAGCATGATGTCAGGCGATATCATATTTCCTAGGGTGAGAAGCTGTTAGCTTTGGGTTTAAATCCCTCTGTCACGATGATTACATGGAAGCCCATACGTCTGGAGCCACTGGTCCACCTGTTCTCATTCCTTCATCATCAGAAACAGACGGGGAGTCCTGGGTAGATGGGGACAGGAGGTCACCATTGTTTTGAGATTTATAGACTTCCAGCCATATGAATGAACGCAGTAATTTATTTGGGATTAAGTCATAGGGCATATATTATTTGAACCATTCTTCCTTTAAGACCATAGGAGTCAGACTGTGTGTGTATGTGTGGAGGAAGCATTTGGAAAGTGGTCTTTTATGTGAATAGATTCATTTCTTGATGTCTTTGTGTTTCTTGTGAGACTCCACCATTTTCCCTCTTTGCCTCAAATCAATTAATGATCCCTTCTTCCTCTATGTCCCCACTTTTCGTCCTTGCTCTGTTTTTTAGGATAGGGGTCCCTCTTTACCCTCTCTGTCTCTCTCATGAGGTGAGAGAAGATGGGTGGTACTGATTGGAGGGTCTGTAAAAGAAAGAAAGAGGCAAAAGGAATGAAATACAGAAAGGAGTACAAAGAGTGCACAGAGGAAAAAAAAATTCCCCCATTGTTTCTTTAACATGTAAAACTGTGGTCCAGGCTGCCCAGGGGATTTTATTTTGGACCCAAGGAGTCCTGCCGGGCACTGTAGAAGCAGCTCAGAGCCACAGGGATTGTGGGAAAAGCAATGGAACAAGCTACAGGGATCAACAAATGAAAGTGCATATGTAACTGAGCTCCATTACCACCCTCATCGTTTTCCAATGCTCCTTCTCTGAGAAAACCTTCGGCTTTGTCTAAACACTAAAACTTTTAGTCTCTATCACTGCATTAACTAGTGACAGCTGATATATCAAGTTGCTGGTCGGGGGGTGAGGTCTGTGACTCTGCTTGTCCCAGTGCATGTTACAAATTCAACACTGCAACATTAAATTGTAAAAAACAAACAACTGGGGGTGGGACAAAAAAAAATAAAACAATACATTGTCATCCTGAGTTGTGAGATTAATTATCTGGTGCCAAATATGAATATTTTATTTCAGTAATAAAGCCATTGGGGAAATGAATAGATTACCCAGATGATTTTGACATTTTTTTTTTTTTAATATTTTTTTTTTTTACATTTTGTGCCTAAGCGACCAATGGATTAATCGGGAAAATAATTAAAAACATGTTAGGTGCTTTTCTGTGAATGGACATGATCTATTTTGTCAAGATAGTGGTCTCCTGAAATATGTGAAAATATGTGAAAATAAATTTTTATGCATTACATTTTTATAGTGGTATGTTGCTGATAGAGCAGGTGTGAATGCAGTTGATGTTATGATGTAGTTAGGAGGAAAAAAAAGAATGTTATTGAATCAGTCCCAGTTCACTGTTTCTTTTTGGCCTTGAAGCTAGAATGCCTCAACAGAGGGCATTGTTTTGGGGGATGGGAGTTTTGGTGAGTGATCTCTTTCTTCCTTCCTTTCTGTCTATATCTTACACATATGCACATATGCACAGCATGAGCACACACACTGCATGGCCATGTGGTTAACTCTAGCTCAAGTTCATTGTGACTAAGTTCCGGGAGGCGGTGGTGTTTGAGGCTGTTGGTGGGGTGAGGAGGAGCAGTAATTAAAGAGCTTTGAGAGAGGGGCCCCTGCTCTCTGTTAGATGCATTTCACCCTCCTCCCTTCCCCGTAATCCCCACAGGAATAAACAAATTGGGCTTTTGAGCCTGCAGGCTGGGCCTTGGGGCTCCTGTAATGGGGTAGACGCAAGGGTTTTGTGGCTGTGTGTGTGTGCGTGCGCGTGTGTGCATTAGAAAGGGAGAATTGAGAGTTGAGAGTGTATACGAGATATGAAGGAGAACACGTTTTCCTTGGTGTGTGTGTGTGTGTGTGTGTGTGTGTGTGTGTGTGTGTGTGTGTGTGTGTGTGTGTGTCCTACCACAAGTGCAGTAAGAGGCTAATTGCTCCCAGTCCAGTGGGGAAGTGTGCAGATGGACTAAAAGACTTTGGCTTCATTTACTTAATCCATGGATCATGGTTTTGGATCTCTCCTAAACACCTGGGCACACAAGTGTAATGCTGCATTAATTAATAAATTTATTTTTTGCTTGTATTGGACTGGAATATGCCCACATCTTCCACTGAAATCATTGACTAGGTTTGAATCACAGGTTACGTGTGTACATTAGACCACTTGTTTAACTGGACACCCTCTGGCTTTGGTGTAAAAGAAGTTACTGTTACCCTTCCTTGTAACTAATAATTTATTTTATTTTCATTTATTTATTTATTTTTTTTAGTTATGGTCTGTTGTATATTTCCCAATAAGAATCCTCAGCTGTTACAAATCTAAAACTCGGTGTGATGTCACTGTGCATCTCCAAACATCTTAATTGCATAAGAAGAGTAGGAGAATAATGTTAGACAAGCAAATAAAAGGAAGGAGGCAGGCTGCTTATAAACTTGGACTTTTTTTTCCATCAGGCCGTAGAGCGCCATATCTGATCACTTCTGGTATGCATGTGAATTTGAAAGAGAGGGAGGTTAAATGAATTCAACCCCACTCCTCTTAATGAGTCTCAAGCACGTCTAATTTCACTGGCTGTTGAACTTAAAAAGAAAAATAGCTGCCCCCTTTCCCCTCCTCAGTTACTCCACCTCCACTTCCAGTCTTTCAGGCGACATCAGAGGGTTCTGCTATGCAAAGCAGCCAATGATTTACTAAATGGTCCTTTAATCATTACAGGTTTTATTCCCCCAGCCTGTCTGGAGGTCAGTAATTGTCTCTTTCTTACACAAAGGAATCTCTGTTTGTTGTCAGGTTGTTGACAGCAGAGAGAGGATGAGAGTTGAGAAGTTTCAGCTTGTCTGCCCGCAGGTCTACAGAGGATCAGAGAGTTATTCATTAAGCTTTACTGCGAATCTCAGGCTACAATTTTGCCAACAGAATGTAGAGATGCAGCTGTTTTCCTGTGCCTGAGATGCCAAAAAGGAACTGTCACAGAAAACGGTGTTGAAGCTGGCATCCTGCTGATGCCCATCCCTCTCTGCGTCAAAGCCTTCTCGACTAAAATATCTCTGAAAACCTTGTCAAAGAGGAAACGGCTTCAGATTTGAAAGAAAGAAAGCAAGTTTGTTTACGTCCTTGTCGCAATCCTTTCATCACCACCATTCTTGTCTTCTGTTCAGCTTCCCCAGATGCTACGGTGAATGCATGGTGCCAGCTTTCACAACACATCTGATCTTCCAGCTTCTCATGAAATGCTTTTTTTGCATCTCATACAGGTCCTCATCCTCTGCTTCATTCACTTCTCCTCAATAAAGAGGGCTGTGGAGGTAGGGGGCTGGTAGGACGGATGGAAAACAAGAAGAAGGTGGCTCTGCTCTGATTTGTATTTAATCAAAGTGGTTTTGCCTTTCATCGGGAGCGTTGTGTTTCGTTGTTGCTGCCAGCTTTCCTCCTCCACACTAATCTCTTCCAAAGCACAGTGGTTTGTTACTCTTTCTGCACTTATCCTCATGATTTTTTCCTTCTCAGTTTATCAAAAAAGTAGGTTATGTTTGTTGTGTGTGTGTGAAGGTAAAGATTTTCAAATGCGGTAGAATGAGGATAAAAGCTGTAAAAAAAATATTACTGACAGCTTGTCAGATGTGATGGGGGTAAAGGAAGGAACATTTTGAAAACAAAAATGTCTGTGCAAACTGTGATCTCTCTGCATAAACAAGGCTTAGGCTCATTGCTGAATAGTATTTTGAATGTTTAGTCTGGTCTGTGTGATTAATCATAAATATCTTATGTGCTGCCATAATTTTGTTAACAGTGATACTGAAGTTCATGTATAAAAGTTTAGCTGTGAGAACAAATATTTTTCTTTCTCCGTATAAATCTGTAAACACCAAATACAAGACTGAATAACTTTTGCTGCTGCTAACAAAACACCAATATACAGTGTATCGATTTAAAATATAGCAATTTATTGTTAATGCAATGCACAAATCTGATACAACACAAATAATCACTAAAAAATGTTGTGCCTCAAATATATGAAACGTTTCTCTTTCTCTTTTATGGTTTATGTCCAGAAATAAGTTAAATACCCCAATTAATAGGTGTCTTTAACTTTCACCAAGCAGCAATATTTAATAAATTGTCTCATTTATCTTAATTAACAATATCGTCTTATTTGAACATTTTTATCATGGTAACTGTTTTGTCCAAATTGCCCAGCCCCACTCATATGCATACATATTAAAAGACAACCTCTGCAATTGTATTCAACACATATTAAGCCATTTTCACTTGAGTGAGGGGAAGAGGGAAGTAGTAGTGGTCATGTTTGTTTTAGTGTGAATGTGTGTGTTAACAGTTGTTGACCAGCATCCTGCACGTGTCTGAGCCAGCAGGCAGGCCCAAGCAGGCCCAGCACGAAGATCAGACCTGAGGCAGCAGCTCCTCTGTCTTCTTCATATCTACCAACATGTTTTGTGAGTCTGTGTGCGTGTTTATGTGTGCTTCAAAGTGGCCTCAACAGGTCCATTCTTTTAATCAGGGCCACTCGCTGGGAAAAGAGCTGTCACTCAGTTTTAGGAGCGCAACGCAAGAAGAGAGGAAGAAGAGGGTGCAGGGGAGAAGGAAGTAAAACAAAGGAAGTAGAGATGAGAAGAACAAACAAAAACTGAGATTTAGGGACAGCAAGCAGGACCAATAATTGAGGTGGTTTTGTGTGTCAGGAGAGCAATTTACTCTGTACAAACAGTAAAATATTGCACTGTCATTTCATTTTTCTGAAGGCAGACGGCCTCCCAGCCACTGTTTGTTCAGTTTAAACCAGCAATAAATTTATCTGAATGAATGATTTGCTGACTGCGAATATTGATGTATTGTCTACTATAATATAGTGAAGAATGACCTTCATTTTCCTGCATGGAGAGGGAACAGTGTGGTTTTGTAGCTGATGAAAAGTTATTTTGTTTTTTATGAAACCAACAAAACGTTTCGATGTTTCAGATTTGAGTTTATGTTTTTTAAGATATTGTTGTTGATATGCATTGTTAGTTGACAAGATCATTTAGAAAATATCAGTAGTATACATAATATCAGCTTTAATATCACAGAACATTGATTATATTACACTATAAGTAATAAAATATTTTGGTAATTACATATTTTCAGCGAAATTTCACACATCACTTGTGATTTCTTTAAATAAATCACAAATATCTTGGAGTCAAGAAGTAATGATATTATTTAAGAAACTTAGTTTGGTGGAAGTCAGACAATAGTTCCTTCAGTCTGAAACCAATAACCTTTTTGTTTTTAATGCCAAAACAAATGCATGGTAATTTTGCCAAAAAATAGGTCCAAACCTTTTTGTTGGATATGATCTTAAAGCTTGTGGTTTTGGTGTTATTTGAATGAAAATGTTAAATTGGGAGTAGTTAAAGTCAAAATGTTATTGTCACACAGGGTTGTTTATGGTGGAGCAAGCAGAAGTCTTTGGTAATGTTCTATTAAATAATCACAGTTTTTCTGTTTTAAATATGGAAACTCATGAATAAAAGAGAAGTGAGATTTCATGTAAACTAATTAGTGTTTTGTCTCTTTGGTAATATTTTCAATGATTTTGAATGTAGAAGAAATATTTGGTAGGGCAAAGAACACTTTTGCTTTGCTTTGACTAAACTTTTGTGTTACTGCTTGTCTTTCTTGTCCACTCAACCTTTTTTTTCTCAGCAATTACCTTGGTGTGCTATATTTACAAATAGAAATGATGACTAAATTGAAATTATGAAATTATGAAATTATGAGACGGGTTGCAATTGACTGCAATGATCGCTGAATGATCTTACGTCATGCTTTTATTTTTTCTACTCCATTTCACTGGTGCTGTTTTGGATGATGACTTGATCTGCTGAAGCTGCAGTCACATGCTGTGGGTGGGGTTAGTTGATGAGGATTGATGTCTTCATATTCAGAAATGCCACAAGCAAAATTAACATTTATTGAGTTACAGCTTGAGGATTACAATCACATAATGCCTGGCGGCTATTAAATGACAGACATTGGCCACAAACACACGAAATTGTTTTAGCTTTTATTGATGATCAAGGTGTGGAAGCTCGAAGAATATGATTATTTTATTATTCAATGAAGGCAGCATCTTCAAATGAAACTTTGTTGATTGTTGCAATTCCACCTCCCCGTGACTGTTGATGATCCACAGACAGTTGTCAAAACACTGTAAAGTAATTATTCTGACGCCAGAGGGATAACTACACCTTCAGGTCTCTCAGACTGTGGTGCTTATTCTACCGCAGCCTGACAGAGCAAATATTTCTCCCGTCTATTTAAATGGGAGGTTTCTTAGGGCAGGAGTGTGGGTTGCTGTCATTTCTACTTGCAGTCATGTGAAAAGCAGTCTGTGATGTTTTGCATCCCTCCTGAAGTCGACCACATACTCACTGTGCTGTGAAGCTCTTAATGTAGCTCCTCTCAGAGCTGCATTAACTACCACCTAAAAACCTGTATGTGCTCAAGTATGCATTCCTAGTCTACAAATTACAAAATACGTCATGCCAGCTTTTTCATTTGACATCCCTGTGTGCACATAATGGATTGTATGCACCATAGCAACAAAACCAGTTAGAAATTGCCTATAATTTGTTGAAGTTAAAGTGTACTTCTCTGTCTTACACACAAAGAACTGAAAATTGAAAAGTATGTTTTGTGGGAGTTATGATGTTCCTCTTCAAAATATAAAATTGCAGATTTAGGGAGATTAAAGGTTGCACCTTTTTTCTTTAGTGTGTATATATAATATGTATAAAGCAATACACTTTAAGCAGTGATTTACAGCCCTGCCTTGTTATAATTTACACAACTAACTGCATTGGCATGTATGCTTTGTTAGAAATATAATTGTATCCAGATGTTATTGTAATGAGCATATGTTATTAAATTATAGTATATTGAGTCTACACAAATATGATTATGAATGCATAAATAAAATATTAATGTCAAATGTTTTGTTTTCTGTCAATATACTGTATATATGGGCTTTATTGCAGCACACTAATCGTTTCATAGTGACAACATAATACATAATTACACTTTTTAACATAATTTTAATTATGTTGTTATTAGCCACTGGCAGCACTTGATTAAGGTTGGAAAAAGCCTGTGTTCTGGTTGAGAAAAGTTTCATCATAACCTTTGACACAACATGTTTATCATGATGAATTAAGATGATGAAGAATATTTTGGTAATAATAAAGCATGACATGTCCTTGGCAATGGCATATCCTTCAAAATATCACTGTTGTATAGTATAGTTGTATTTAAATATAATTTCTAGGTGATCTGTTAGTCTGATTAAGAGGGTGCAATAGAATATTATGCACCAATGATGAAAATCTTCTAATGCTCAAGTCTGACATCTGTTTTTGTGTAAATATTTGTGAATACATTTTTGAAGAATAGATTTATTGATGCCTTTACTCTCATAATCTGTGCTGAAGCTAAAGTGCCTCGCTTGAGCATTTTATGCCCAAGGAGAATTCACAATTTTCTAAAAAAGAGTTGATTATATCATTACACCTCTGTTCCACAGAGCTATGTTCTTCTGAATCCGGGGGATGACTTGTGCAACTTATTCACCTGAGGAGGTGTTATTACTCTTTTTGTCAGACCTTCATGTAGCTGTTAGAGACCCTGGCATATTAGTTTGCTTTAATGATCAATCACTTGAACAAGGTTCTGACTCTGCAGAGACCTCTAATTTCCTACACCACAGTGGTTTTCCTAAATTATCATTATACACAGCCCTTTCTGTTGTCTCAAGCCTCACACAGGCTTTTTACTCTTGATTTCCTGAGCGTCATTCCCTGATGACTCATCTGATCACTCACGGAGTCTTGTTCAGTGAACTAACACTCTTCAGGTTTGCTGCTTTACTAAAGGTGATGCCTGTCACCGTAGAAGGTCCTGTCTAGGCCTGTAGGCTCAGCACATTTGCTTGTGATAGTAGGTGGTAAAGATTTATAGTGTATTCTTTCTTTAAGAGGAATAACAACATCTTTAGTAAAGCTGAGGCTGGCAAGAGGTGTGCTGTGGCACCCCTGAGGAGCATTTGGCCTTCCTTAACTGTTTTTAAGCATTTGACAGGTGAAATAGTGTGGGAACTGCAGGGAGTGTTGCTTTAAAATGCTTTTTGTTGCGGTTGTCGGAGATGTGGAGGTGCCTGTTGAATGCTCAATAGCTCTGTAGGAGCCACTGGTGAATGGTTGAGTGCAGGGGGGAAAATGGCTTCCCGCAATAGCTGTGCAGCTTGTTGCTGAGGCTCCTTCTTAGGGGAAACTGTCCACATTTCTCTCCCCCCAACAGCTGACTCCCACAAATAGTGCAGGAACTATGCCTCTTGGATATATAATATAGCCTCTTTCTCTAGCTGAACCAGTTGTAAAGTTGCTATATGAACTGATGTTCTGTTGAAACTGAACTTGCTCTCCATCATCCTTGGCCTGGAGAAAGACATGCTATGTATTTCATTGTAATGGCATGAAGCCCCTTTTCATTGTTTTCACTGCTGAGCTGGGGCATGGTAAATCAAAGTCAGTTGTTACTTTGTCCATAACAAATATGCTATTAATCAGACAAATAATTGCTTTGTTCACCAAGGCTCTGAATTTACTACAAGTCCTTCCAAGTCAGTAAAGAATCCAGTAGGGCTTTTTCAATTATAGGAAGATGGTTGGAGTGAGACATGGCATTTTGATGATTGGGGCAATGGGAGGGTCTTATTGGGGTCCTGAGAACCCAGACAAATGTGGGACATTTTGGTTTTCTTAGTGGTACCAAAAAGAAGAATGAGATTTGAAGCACAGAGAAATGGATGGCGATTTTTAGATAAGCTGATGAGAGAAAACTGTTGTTGCTAAAGGAGATGGCTGCTGATGAACAATATTGGATGGATAAAGGAATGTGGGTTTCGCGGGAATGGCTTGTGGTTGCTTTTAGAGACTGAGAAAGTATGGCCTGGCAATGTCCATTGTTCATCCTTCCCTTTTAAAATTAAGGAGACAGGAGAGTTTCACACGCCACTCATAGGCATCCTGCTGGGCAGCCCCGGAAGGGGGCTATTGCAGCTGGTAAAGAAACCTTGGCCATAGGGATAAATTACTCTGAATGGAGGGGTCTGTGTTTGCCGTTTTCTCTTCTTATTCTAAAAGGAGCCAGAGAGGGAAAGAATTCAACCCCAACCACAGGTTGTCCACTTCCCTTCTGGAAAGGCTCTGCCTTCCAAGTCACCAATTTAACATCCCTCCACCCCCTCCTGTATGCTCTTTGGTTTTGTTGTCCTGTAGGGACTGAAGTGTGTGTCTTATGAGGTTTCATAATTTAATGAGGAACTTTATGAGGACGTATGTAGACATTGGGGAAAGACATCAGCTATCAGATCATTTCATTCTGTAAGACTCCAATGAACCTTTCTCTTTTCTGTCAAGTTTGCAACTTTGCATCTTCATAATTTTTATTTTAATCTTTACATTTTTTTTATTTAGATAGAAGAAAAAAATCATATATCAACAGGAAAATTTACTTTTTCGATCCACTGTCAATCTAGCTTTTTATTGATGTTTCCATGTCATGTTTTTGATTTTTCTGAAGACAAGTAAGTCTTAAAAACTTTGATTTCCAACATTGTCTGCACATTTGTGTGTGTGTGCGCAAGCAGGCCTACATGCATGTGATTGTTATAGTCCTCCCTGTAGTTAGCAGCTCTTTTTAATGAATGGCTGTTGGACTGATGTAGCAAACAGATTGGTCAATATACTGAAACTGGCAAACACTCACTTACATATTTGAAATTAACAAGCCAGGTTTTTGCCCCAAACCCCAAATGTTAACATCATAGAGTATCTGTGCCAACATGGAGGACTTAAAAGCTGGGGAGTGGAGCCCTGCATGCTGTGTCAGTTAATAACTGGATATTACAAAGCTGGACCTCTGTGTCTGTCTCTTCATCCAGTCAAAGCCCATAAAATAAGTTACAGCTTGCCCACATGGAATAATCTCCTCTTATTACACTTATCCCTTTACTGTGAGTTCACATTCACAGACATGGACCAATTGAGGCTGCTAGTATTGGTCTGGCATCTGTGAGCTGCCATGGGGCTTGCTGAGGACGATTCTATTCAGAGTTTGATCATTCCGGTGTCTTGACAGTTGGATTGGGTGGTGTTTCCGGTGTACTAAAACCCATTTGGTCATTGTAATTCTATTTTCCAGTTCCAATCATCATTCTCAGGTAGGAAATTTGGTGGGTTTCAGTCTGTGGGTTTGTGGCCCCTGGTTAGTGGATCGATAAAGTGGTTTCTGTTGCTAGCTGGATGTTTTGGTCCAGACAGGCTGCTGGTGTAGCTCATACAGGCTGACTCAAGTGGAAAGGACAACATCCATAAACTAGAAATGCACACTGAAAAGTTAAAAAAAGGATGTATGTGTAATGCAGTGTATAGATGATTTTCTGGATATGCTAAAATTATCATCTCTTATTCCACTCGGACAGCAGTGTTATGTAATGTTGCTTCAGCGAATTTCATTTGTATGTGATCCACAACTTTTACACATAATAAATTTTTACTGAATATTTTTGATGATTTCATTTCAAAATGTATGCTATAATCGTGTTATATTCCCACTAGAAACACAACACAATATAATTTGGTGTTGCTCTTAGGGCCAGATGTTAATGCTAATTTTCTGATTGTGGTTCCATTTCAGTTCACAATGTCATTAAATTTTTTTATATGTATTTATTTTAGATATTTTCATTTTTTATATTTATAGTTTGAGTTTGTATATGTACAGTATAGTTTAAGAAAAATAATTGGGGTTTTTTTGCACATTGAAATTGTTCATATTGTTTAAGTTTTGTTGTCTTCAACCTGTTAGTTTGAAAGTTGACATAAAGTCCTTTAAAAAAAACTATCCTTCAACTGAAAATATAACCATTTTCTGGCCTGAACACTGAACTCTGGGCTTGATCTGAAGCTCTGACCTATGTGCCCTTGATAGAGGCCCCTTTAGTGGGGATGGTTGTGAGTGGGTATGTGTGGATGTGGGAAGTGGGGGTCAGACGGCCAAATAGACAATCTGGGGATTAGAGTGAGCTTGGACACCCAGTGCTCACTCAGCACATTACCCAAATCTAGTGTTCACAGCCAGAGGCAGAGCTCAAAGCCCTGCTGTGTTTACACTGCTGTCCAACACATGCACGCACACACTGAAACTAACCTAGTAAAATAAACCTCATACATGTAGTCCCAGTAAATCTGCACTGATGTTCTTTTGGTGTTGATGCAGAGGGTAATGATTTATTGATCAAGAAAGAAAATGCTATTGTTTAATGTCAGAGCAATTCCTTAACTTAAGCATCCACACCTTTAGTCCCATATAACACTTGTTCTGTCTTTGTTAAAAAAACCAGTCATCTAGTTTCCCAGTTAAGTAAATAAATCCCTAAAACTCATTCCCAATATACAAAAAGCACAAGCAGTTTTGAAGGATCTCTTATGTTTTCTGTTTGCTCGAAGTATAGAGCCCTTTGCTTTTTCTCATACTGTATACAGTTGACATACACATATGGAGTTCCAAAGCCACATAAGTACAGTGTGTGGAGACCAGAGCCATCACAAATGGCTGACAGTAGTGGAAAATGAAACTGAATAGGACACACTCGCCCCTCTCCCTTCTTAACCCCTTCATAGCCCTGTGACCAGACATACCACACATCTATGATAACTGCCTTCATCTGCTGTAGAGATTAAAAAAGGAAGGATACATTTACAATTTTCAAAGCATAGAGCCCTACATAATCCATTTTAGTTTTTACCAAATTTCATTTTTTTAAAGATTTTTTTCCATTCAAGTTTGTCTGAGTTTCGTTTTTAAATATTTTATACCCATTTTACCAGCAAAATGTGTCCGAGTAAATGCGAGTAAAAGCCAACAATATTATAAGAAATACAAAATAAACTTATCAATGCAACACAATGTTGCACTATTTTATCATGTTTGTAGTTTAAAATACATAACTTCAGACAAAATATTTTATTTCAGTCAGTAACATTAAGTGATTTTAAGCATATTATGCAGCATAATACATTAGATGTGTCCCTGCTCCAACATACCTGATTCAAATTGTAAGCTCTTTAGCAAGCATTGCAGAAGCCTGATAACGATTTATTTGAATCAGCTACTGTATATTGGAGGAAGGGGGTAATGTGTTTTGGCTGAATGAGTGTTTGAAAGCTTGTTTTCTGCCACACACATTGCCTCTTAAAGAAATCCAGGTTAAATATTATTTTAATATTTAAATATTAAAACACTGTGTTAGAGTCTTCTTTTTCTACAGTTTACATGATCAGGTCTGTAAACAATGTAGCAGTCTGTCACGATCTGCAGCTGGACTGAGTGGCTAGCAGAAGCCACTAGTACATAGATCTTAGTCCAACTGAATCATCACATGAGCCAAGCGATCTAACCTGGATTTTGTCTACTACTTCCTATTTGTAGGCTGCGGCTGCTCTGATTCGGTGCTTGGTCAGCGTGTTTGTTCTCAGTCCAACAAGAAGGTGTTAGACTTTTTTTCCCTTCAATGTATTTTGACCTGAGTTATTATTATTGATTTTATTATTTTTATTATTTTTTTTCAGTTATATGAAGTAAAATAACATGAAAAATGAGATACAGTTTTCACAATAGTGATATGTCTGTCCAGTTTGTGTCTTTTTTTTTTTCTTCTTTTTTTTTCCTCTTGAAAGCTAACCCACCCACCCCCATCCCGTGCCAGTCCACATGCCTGTCCAGCAGCCAGCCACTCATCCCTGGCCAAGTCAGTGTTATCTTTGAACTGACTTCAGAGAGACTGCTGGCTGGCCACGGATGATGACACTGTATACTGAATATGTGTGTGTGTGTACTTTATACAGTTCCATACACCATCCTGTCATTTACCCCCTTGTTTGATCTCAGAGGCCTTTACTTTTTACCCCTAGCACCAGGTCGATGATATATCGCTAGGTGTGTAATTATGTTGTTTTTGCTTATTTCAAGAAATAAAAGATAGTATCCTCCCCCATGCTTCTGGGTTAATAGGCAGTGACGTATATGTGTTTGTGTGTGTGAATGCCAGCTTGAAGGTACTGAGCATGATGAAAATGCAGCTCTGAGAGTCTGTAATGACTTCCAAGGTCATGTAAGGTGAACACCAACATTGTTAAACATTACAGGAGGCCAACAGCACACACATCACACACACACACATACACATTTACCAGGCTAACAGTAGACTGTCATTCTACATCAACAAACAATGGACTTCTGTTTCTAGTTATTTTTAAATAATAAAAATAGAATAAAGCATTTTCTTTTAAGGACTTTTATCATAAAATTACTTCAAATATTTATAAAAATTGTCAAGAGGGGACCTGAATCATTGAATGAGCTCTAAATATGTTAGAGAAATTATCACTGCTACTCTAAAAAATGTTTTATCTTCAAGGAAAGGTAACTCAACTGACTGCATACAATAACACACTAAAAACTCTCTCTCTCTCTCTCTCTCTCTCTCTCTCTCTCTCTCTCTCTCTGTCTCTCTCTCTCTCGGTCTCTCTGTCTCTCTCACACACACAAACTGCCCTGCTGAGTTATTTTAAAAGAAAGTGATTGAGGATTGAAGATTAATGATTTTTTAAAAAAGATTGAAGGAGATTAATAAGTCTGAGATGAACAGGCGTGAAAAGAACTATGCTGCTGACCAACTGCTGTACATTTCAGATGTGTGTATGTGAGAGAGAGAGTGTCTTTAGCCAACCAGGAGGATGAGCTTTGATGATAGGCCCATCTGGAAAGATTTTAGTAGTGCTCTGCAGACTTGACACCAACTTTGAATTTGTCACTTACCTTGTTTACATTCTTGGTTGCACAGAACAGACATTTTAGATGTTTTAAAAAAAATTCTGTCTGTCTAAAAAGTGGTACATATGTACATCTGTTCATGCATGCTTCACCTCCACACTTGTGTCTTGTTTTCCCCAGCAGGGCTCAACATGTGCTGCTGTGGTAACCAACTCACCGCATCAGAGCAGCCTGACCTATGGTGGGCAAATTAGTAGGTGGAGATGAGCCCAGGGAGAGGGGGAACTGGCAGGGAGGATGAGTTGTTTGGCATCCTGAAGCCAAGTCAGCTTAACCCAGAGCCAGCATAACCACGGGGAATTCAGTCAATGTTCTCTTTGAGTGTTGCTGAAGCTTTAGAGCCTCAATTTGATGTGATGAAAAAAATATGGTTTAAAAAGTAGTAGGAGCCTGGGAAATTGTTTGTTTATTAATAAAACCACACCAATCAATATTTCTATATAACAGGGAATGTGTAAAAGGTGAGGGACCCATTTAGAAATATCACTAAATCTTAACAGAGCATTTCAGCCGCTAAGGGCATTGTTTATGTTTTTATAGAAGATTTTCTATCTAGCTTGGTCCTTCT
Source organism: Brachirus orientalis (assembly GCA_016785285.1). NCBI lineage: Eukaryota > Metazoa > Chordata > Actinopteri > Pleuronectiformes > Soleidae > Brachirus > Brachirus orientalis. The sequence continues at coordinate 2,029,910 of JAFBJR010000172.1, forward strand.
GCTTTCCCAAGCCCAATTTCCAGCAGCATCAGGGAGCTGTTTTAGACCAAACAGTGAATTATTTTCAGGACTAACTGCCAAAGAAACTGGAGCATTTAGAATATTAAGAGCCTGGTAAAAAAACTGAGCTAAAGACAGTGAAAAGTGGATGCACTTGACATAGTGAGGTTATTGTTAAGGGATGAAGCACCAAACTTTGCAAGGACTGTTATAGTACTTGTCTTCCTAAATTGACCATTTCAAATTTGGTCAAAAATTCCCACAGACCTTGAAGGATGTTTAACTTTGAAGACTGTGAGTGCCATAGTGAATCTAAATCCTTCGCCATGACACAGGAAGCTGCTGCAATTTGAATGTAATTTGTCCACTCTGCCTCAAAATGAGTCCTGGTCTAAACACAATAGTCCAGTAGCACCTCCAAAAGCCTTTCAACAAAGAACTCAAGAAAACCAAAACATTGCCTCAGTTTAGCATTTTAGAATGAATCATGATTGACAGTGCAGGTGAACAGCCCTCAGCCCAGTCTCACCCTGTCACCGGTCTTGCACAGTGAGAAGTGACAAGGGATTGAACACTGTTGTATAACAGCAAGGTAGGAAACCGGTTGTTTCCATTTTTATTGTGCAGCACTGTGCAGTGCCCTGCTGCGTGGCTGGTTGGTGACTGTTCATGCTGAACAAGCTACAGGACATGCTGAGTCACAGCTGTCTCTCTGAAGTGACACTTTTACAGCCCCAACACCAGCAGCAGAAGGGTGACAGGAAGACAAAGGGGAGACAAAAGGTTTGACTTAGTCCCTCCATGCTCTTGTCTTTGCACATTGTCAGATGGTAAACACACACCCTCCCAATTTCCCAGCTTATCACTTTTTATAGCAGTACACTCATGCATTGAAAGAAAGACAGACATAGTTTTGACCCTCCAGGTAGTCTCCAGGGAGGTCCACACCTAATTAACTGGCAGCCTTTTGACATAGTTCAAAGCATGTGGTCACACGCTCCACGGGCTGTGTTACAATTGTGTTTTTTGGCCCCATTGCTCTCTCCTCAACTCTTAACACTCATCATTTAACTATTTAACAAGAGTAAATTGTGAAATGGTGAAGTAGGGTTTGAATGCCACCTGGTTAGATCTGAGATTTTGACACTGTGGCCTATTTTGGCTCAGTATGTTGGTGAACACAGGCTGGCCTCTGCTGTAGGTGGGTCAGATTTGGTCGTGGTTCTAGGGTGGGTTTGTGGGAGTGTCTGTGTTTACCTTTGGGGGGGACCACCTGTCTTGTGCCACGCCAGGCCTGTTTAGACAATTTCAGGCTGCAGTGACCTCCAGCTAAGGATCTTTGGTGGTCTTTGTTTTCTTTTTTCTCTGCTAGAGCTTCCTGTCTGATTCATAGCTGTATGAGCTGCGAGCTGACCTCGGTGGACAGCATTAGGTTAGGTAAGTTGTCTTTAGTTGTCTGTCTCTGCCACTGCTGGCCAAAAGAGCAGGTTCAGCATGCCAGCTTACATTGTCTGAATAGTCACAGGAGCTTTCCTTGTTTTTCGAGACATTTCGATGTGCAAAATCTAGAAACAAAGTGTAATTTTACTGTCCAGTAAAAAATTAGATGACTACTTCAACTGGTTTTATGTTGAGTTGGTGTCCTGGCACCTATTAACAAAGCACATGAAGATAATACAACAATAGAGAGAGAGAGACAGAGAGACAGAGCAGGGAGATCCCTGTGCATAAACATATAAAAGGGAAAAAAAATCCACAGCGACAGTCCCACAAAGTGTTTTTTGCTCACAATATGTGGAGAAACATTGTAACATTACAACACACTAATGTGCTGTAAAAGCAAGTTGGTGTGTCTTTGTGGTGTGTGTTGGTGGAGTGGTCCCTAATGCTATAGTCATACTTGTATGTGTATGAGTGCATCAAGACTTGGAGGAGAGACACAGCAGATCAAAAATAGGCATCATAATTCGATGTTGATGTACAACACCTCAGTTAGCTCCCCATGTGTCGTGCTCACCAGGCTGCCACAATGAAACATATGTTGAGGAGACAATGAATTGTATTCAGTGAAAAATGAGGTGTGTCTGTGAACGCACTGAGCAGGTACATTGTTACTGTACCTGCTCCACTTGTTGCTAAACTTGCACTTGCATCTCAAAGATCCTCTTTTCTCTGCAATATAGCCCAGCATGTGTAAAGCATCAGAAGCTTGTCAAGCTGGTGATTTTGAAAGCACCAAGCTGCTATGGCTGGTTGATGTGTGTTTATTTGCAGCCTTCCATAACAGTCTAGCAACTGCCCATTACTACTCTTTGTTAACACCTTCAGGTGGTTGTTGCACTCATTATAAATGAGGTATTAGTGGGTTGGTTGTGAAACATGGTCTTATTATCAACACTATTAATAATCTGTGTGTTGATCTTTCTCTCATCATTACTGGTTTCATTGCTTTGTCTCAGCATTTCTTTGTGTCTTTGATACCACTTTTGAAGTTGGGATTATTGTTGATGGAAGGCTTACAAGACAGTGAACTAATGTTTGAGTTGTTTTTCAAGCACTTTGCTTTGGCTTGGGATAAAAAATTAAAAAAACAAAAACAGCTTTTTCTACTCCAGAACAGGCTGAAAGAGTCAGTAAGTCTGTGTGCAGCCCGCCCACATGGGAAAGTTTTCACATCAGTTCACATAATGGATGTTTGACAATTGTATTTTTATAATTTGAAGATGTTAAATGGTATGTGTTAGGGCATTTGTATTTTTGTTTTTCCTTTTTGTAATTTGAAGGATTGTGGATGTTTGAATTATCAATTTATAGATATATTTCTTATAGAATAGCTTTCAAACCAAATTACTCAGGACACTGTCATTTTTCTGAGTTCATGTTACTCCTCTGTCTACATATCCACCAAATTAATCTGCTGCTACAAGATGCTACTTACGGATATATCACCATGGGCCATTGTCTACAGTCTGACATTGATATAATCATATAATCCAGCCATTGACATTGATATTACACAGTATAGCTGTCTACTGACCAATTCGTTACCAACTGTCCATACACAGTATATTGTCTTGTTTGTACCCTCAATCCCAGTATGTACCAGAAAACCATCATACACACATGCATGAGTACGTTTTTTTTGACTCTGGTTGGAGCAAATGGCTCCAGTATGTTTGACAAATGATCAGCCTGTGATGTGGTTTCATGTTGACATGAGTTCTCCTCCTGCTCACAGACTCTAATTTAGCTCAGCATAAACCCACACACACACAAAACATACACATTATGGTTTAGGTCCTTTCTTCTTTAGTGTGAGCTATGACTGATGTACTGTATAGTATCACAGATAAGTTGTAGTTGGGTATTTATATATATATATATATCCCTTACCCTTATTTTAATTTCCATTGTCTTGCCATGGCTTCTGTCATTGTCCTGTCTGTCTTTCTCAGTCTAAATGACACACTTCCTTGGTTCGGGGAGCACAGGAACTACAAACTGTGCAAGAAGATTAGAAAGACAACTTTAAAAGAGAGGGAGACACGAATGACGCCATTACTCATTTCCCTATCATCAGAAGAGAGTTCTGGAACCAAGGGGAAGGGGGAGGGATAAAAGTGGGGAAGAGGAGAAAAGAAGCTGAAGGGAAAGTGTGAAAAGGGGATGGTCGAAGGACAAGAATAACCAGAGAGAGAGAGAGGGAAATGAAAAGAAAGAGGCCATTAATTTAGTGCTGTGGGAGGGATCTGAAGGTTACTGAGCTCTCTGCCAGGCCCTCCTGGGTTGACTGATGCCTTTGTGAGGAAGCCAGGAACCACACACACACATGTATTCCAAGAAACCAAGTTTGTTGCGGTGGGCCAGTTTCAGCATTGACACACATACACACATGCACATGGTCGTTAATAGGCTTCAAAGTGAGAGAATACATGAGAACCCTAATTTCCTCTGCTGAACATGATTTGCTGTGATGCATTTGAAGGTGTGGTGACTCCTCACTGGTGCTTTTGCTGTGGTGGAAATTTAGAACCAAGTGAACACATGGACCCTGTGTGTGTTTTCCCATATTTTGTGAACATGTCAGGCAACAGAAATTAATAATTATGCATTTACTGTAATGTAATTTACCCAGAAATCAGACTAAGTTGAATTAGAAGAACGTACAGATAATTTTTTTTAGAGCCTCACGGGAGAGAATTTCGAAACAAGAGGAGAATGTGTTAGAGCTGAACCTCATTTCGGACTGTGGAAACAAACATTAGCACCACCTGTAAATTTAACGAGGTTAAAAATCACATTAGGATACAATGATGATAGATAACACATGTTAATGCTCAATTGTGAATCGAGTCATTGAGTTTCCACTGTATACAAGGGCCTTGAAATACTCCAGCTGGGGGAACAAATAATCCCATGAGCAACACCACACTAAAATCACACTAGACAATTGAGACGTATGTTGCAGTGCAACAAACTAAAACCAGGTTAGTTTGAGTCTGCATGGAGTCATAGCCTGCTGGAATTTACAGTTGCAACATTAATCAAATAAAAAAAAATCATAATGAAGTCTACTTAACAGATTGGCTTTAGTTTTATGAAATACAAACAGTATGGTCAGTAGGGAGTACTTAAGCAGGGTGAATATATTATATGAAAACAAACCAGCTGGGCTAGTGGTGCAATGGAGAATGTATCTGACTAAGCATCAGAAGATTTTGAGCCACACAGTAAGGCACGTGGCTAGCACTTGCCTCGGAGCAAGAAGGTTGCTGGTTTACAACCCATCTTTGTGTGGAGTTTGCATGTTCTCCCCATTTGTGCAAGTAGGAGATTTCTCCCACGTGTCTAAAAACATGCAGAGGTTAATTGGACACTGGAGACTCTAAATTGAACATAGGTGTGAATTGAATGGTTGATATGTTGGCGCTGCGATGAACTGGTGACCTGTACAGGTTGTACCCTGCCTTTTGCCCTGTGTCAGCTACGATTGGCCCCAGCTCCCCCCAGCCCTCGTGGAAGGTAAAGCTGTAGAAAATGAAAAAATGAAAACTAACCATTAAGTCCCCCAGTTAAAGGTCTCTGTTTTAATAATGAGGTCAATTTATGTGAAAAGACCAAAACCACAGTCCCGTGTTACAATAAAGATAATATAATCAAAATTTGCGTTTCTTTCTGAACTTTAAATACTTAATGCAAAAAATGGTGGAATTTATATTTGTCTATTTGATTTCCAGTAAGAATGAATCATTTAACCGTGTCTGTGCTAACTCTCTTAACTTAATTCTCCCTTCCTCTGTGTGTGCAGATGTTCAGGGCAGCGCTGAGTGTTCATGTGGGAGGAATCACTTCACCTGTGCAGTCAGTGCATTTGGAGAGTGTACCTGCATCCCTGCCCAGTGGCAGTGTGATGGAGACAATGACTGCGGGGACCACAGTGATGAGGACGGATGCAGTAAGTTCATGATTCTCATTTCCTGTTTCAGTCGTCTCTCTCTGTGTTTTTTTTTTTTTTTTTATTCATACACATAAAACTTTGTGGCTAAGGAAACCACTCATTAGATATAACAAATTTGTATGAAAAACTAGCTTGTTTATAAGTGTTTTTCTAAATAAATTATTGTTGTTTTTTTTTAACTTTATTTGTGAAATAACAATGACACTAGATAGTGACTACATTTTGGACAAAGTAGAATAACAAAGTAAAAAGATATTAGGATTGCGGAAGGTAGGATAGGTAGGATAGGTGGTGTGTGTGTGTTGTTATCAAACAGGCAAAAAATAATAGTATTTGCTGTTGTTGCATTTAACGTTTTGGAATGATATTAATACATTAAAATCTCAGTTTTATGAATTTTCTGTCATCTAAAATCCACCACAAAGCAAAAACTTAACTGCATGAATTTTTATAGAAAGGTGCAAGTGTGCAAAGGCAGACGTTTCCTAAATAAATAGTACAGAATAGGAAGAGCAAAAATATAATTGCACCATTATGTATTCCATCATCACTCTATGAAACACTGAATGGGTCACAGGTCCAAGCGGGCTAGTGTTTCGGACACAGAAGCAGAGTGAGACTTTCTGCATGGCGTATGCCCTGTGCAGAAAAATGCTTGAGTGACTTTTGGCACCAACCTTCTTTTGGCTGGAGGGAGGTTTTGGCAGGAGAGGCAAACATGAGTATTTTCCTGCAGAGCATGTCAGTTTGTCAAGGGGAGGAGATCTTGGCCGCTTCTTTTTTACACTTCTGTGTATCACTGTGAAATGTTAGCGTGAGGGTCTTCATCTTTTTGTCAGAGCTGATGATACCCTTTCATCTGACACATCTTAAGCCTCTTTGAAAGATATGTGTGTGCGTGTGTGCGTGTTGACATTCTTTTTCCATCAGTCTTTCTCTGTGACATTAAGCTAGTTAGGGGTCAAGAGAGGGGATGCTAAGTGTTATTGATCTCTGGCCAGTTGAATGCTTAGTGATTCTGATCGCCACACATTGATCTGCAAAATGTCCCTTTTTTAAATGGACACATGGAAGCAGCTGATGGATATCAGAGCATTTAGTTGGATCTTTCTAATCCATTAGTACTTCCTGGTAGAACCTTTGTTCCCTTTGTACACTCATCCTCTAAGACTTACTACTGTCAATCCCATAATTGAATAGCTCATGGTACAGAGATTCATGTCGTTCTTGTGTCTAGTCATTGATTACTAAAGGTATAATGTTTTACTAATTACAGCTACATTAGTTTAATGTTCTGTTGTTGCATCCATATTCAAAAGGTCATAAAATATTTTCATCCTCACTCTGGAAGTGTCTGTATGTCAATGTCATGCCTTTATTGACTTACACAGTAAGTCTTAGAGGAAATACATTTTAAATAGGTAACTTTGGAATAATTAAATACACTGAGTAAGTCTTAGTGGACACTTTATATGTGCGGCACTGTTTTGATCTAAACTATGAATTGCTCATAGCTCAGGTCCACACCTCACACTATCTTTTTCAGTTTCTTCAGAGGAAGGTGCAAACCCTCTGTGTCTCAGAAACTATATTTCCAGTCTTTGGATTTTTTGGGTGTTTTGATTTGGATAGTGTTGTCCAGCTCTTAGAGTTTGTTAGTTTACGGCTTACTTAGTCATCTTACCTCCGGCAAAAATGTTTAGTATTCTATGTGTTTATTTATTTATTTTTTTGAAATTCTGTGTAGGTTGGAAGTTGTTTAATCCTTACACTCACACTGTGAGACATGTGGGTTTGGTTTGCATATCACTGGATGTGCTTCTATTACATTGATTGAATTAACTGAGTTGGGTCATAAAAACCAAGGAGTGAAATTTTATGGTTTTTCCTCAATGTTATAAAAGCAGTGAATAATTCAATTTATGGTTGCACCATTTGACACAGTGGAGAGATGGAGCAGTTTTCAGCTGAAACAGCATGACAGGACATACTCACACACACACATACACACATAGAAGAATACCTCTTCTGTAGCAGTGTAGCCTGTGGCATTCAGATTTTGTTTGATGTTTAACGCGGTTAACATTTACGACAATTTAACAATTTCTAGAGAAATTGTTAAATTGTCCTGGATCATCTTGGGGAATGTGTTGTCTGCGAGTGTTGAAGCCTCAGTGGTCAGCTGTGTGTATGAAGGTTTCCTTGTAAACTTTTGATCTAATTTTGTTTTTGGAATCATGTGGAAATGTGTCTGCATATGTGGTTGTTTCTGTTTGTGTCTTTGTGTGGATAATGCAGTGTGTGCATTGTTGAAGGTTGTTACCTCTAAGGATAGAAGTAAGGAGGAAATTGACTTTTACAATCTTTGGTTCTCTTCTTGACCTTGTGTATAACACCCACACACCCACAGCGTACTGTATACTAAAGCTGCACGATATATCATATATATAATGTTTACCATCATTGCAAATGAACATGTGCAATATATATGCAATAAATATAAGAATTGCAAGCAACTGCAACTGACATTTAGTCATCAGCGGTATACTGCGAGCACTGGGCCACATGACACCCCCCCCCCATAGTATGCATTGCTCTCAAACTTTCACACATCCATTTATATCGACAGGCTCAGTGTTTCCTGTACCATTCATTTGGAGCAACACTTTCTCTCCTCTGTCTCTTCTATGTGTTCACAACGTCACATGCGCACACACAGACACAGAGCAGGTGGATTGAATGTTAATTAACAATGTTATAGTATATCACATGATTTCCTGACATCGTACCATCCTAGTGTGTTGTGGATTTTTTTTTTTAAATACTTATTTTTGATTAAATTTATGTTGTAATTTTAATGATCAAAATGCATTATTTGTTTTACTTTTGGTAACTATAGCAGAAAAAAATGGCTTAAGTGAGTTATACATTGCTCCACCTAGTTGGTGATGGTGGCACAAACTAATCCATGTGATCAAATTAATACTGTTTTCAGACATGAACTGTGGATATTTCTCTGCAATTTGCTAATTACATAGAAAGAACACAGCGGGTATGACAAGTTCACAAGAACAGGGTAATCTCAGCAGATTCCAGACAAGGTGGTGGCGCCTGGATTGAGCATGAAGGAGACAGGACACCTGGAACACTCACCATTCATCGATATTGATTATCTGGAGATTCTCTTGTTGCTTCTCACATCAGCTCACTTTGACATTATGCAGAGATTAAGCAAAGGAGACTGTGAAAATGAACATTCACAGTAATTCCTGCATTTTTGTTAATTTCACACATTGAGCCCCTCCACGTAGTGTCTGGATTTCAGTGCGTTTCTGAAATCAGCTTAAATAGCCCAGATCTATTACCCTCCGAGCAACATCCACAACTCTGACTGATTCTGAAGCAGCCTTCATGGATGCGTTGTCTTTCCAGTTTGTTCAGGGTCTAACATGGAGGCTTTTCCAAATTAGCAGTGTCCTGAAGACGTCCACAGCCTGGAGTCTCTCTTTAACTGGCTTCTCCTTAAAAAAAAGAAGCAGTGGTTCTGCCCCAGGAACCCTCAGATTGTTTAACCTTCACCTTGTTCCTAACTGGCTTTTAAAACAGCCCCTGTCAATGTGAAAACATTGAAGCATGTTGCTCTGTTGGTGGGCGCATGCTACTTCAAGTATAGTTGACAAGAAACACGATCCAGTAAGTTAAATTTTAGTTACAGATCGGTGATTCTGAAGGCTTGACAGATGCCAAGACAATGCCAGGAGCTGCATCTTTTTGTTTATTATTCAGCTGGTCTTGCAGAAAGCACAGATATTGTGCAAATTAAACTCAGTCTGGCTCCAGGTATTCATGTTTCTGTTCCTCGATTGAGAGTTCATAGCTAGAGGTTATGTGGTCAGGTTTGCCATCAGGTTCAAATCCCTTTGAAACCATTACAGCTTGTCAAAATACCCACAGCAGATGACACCAAAATCTTACTCACACTTCATTTTACCTTTACTTCTTCATTGGGTTGGTAATCTATATTAATCAAGCCATATATTGTGACATTAAGCCTATGTATACATTGCAGAAGAAAGCACAAAAAGCATCTTGGATTACATTTTTTAATGGCCAGACTGAAGATGATACAAAAATGTTAATTTTACCACATTATAAATATGAGCATTTCTGTTTTCACACCTCACTAACAGGAGAGCAGGAAAGGCTTGTCACAGGGTCACACATCTCAAGGACAGGATGATAATTACCTTTGAAATTTAATGAAGGTATAACTAATTTCATGAGTAAAAAAATTGTATTTAAAGGGATTTACTTTAGCTGTAACATTGTGACTTTGGGTCAAGACTTGAGTAGGACTTAAGCAAACTAAAAGTCATTTCATGAGGAAAACCAGTGCTGTGAAGAGTGATTTGTGGCAAAACAAAAATGTGCTAAATAGAGAGCCCTTATTGATATTTTTCTGTTCATATGGGATGTTTGAGGACTGGGAGAGTACGGTTTTGTTACAGTTCAATTTTATTACAATACTTCTGCCAAAAATAAACAAAATGCTGGGCCAACTTGAATTGAGCCTTTCAAAACAAGACATGGCACCAAATCAAATTGTCATTCTTATTAAACCTTGGATTGCAGATAACACTGATAAACAGATCCTCCAATGAATGAAATATAATCACAACCACCAAATGAGTCTCACTTATGTTTTATCTTCTTTCATATCTTATCTTGCGCTTGGTTTCCTGGTCTCATCTACCTGATAAAGGCAATCAAATTTATTACCACACAGTGATACAGAATACATATAAAACAACAGTAACCACAGCAGAAAAGAGATAGATTTAACTTTAATAGATTTATGTCTTCTTTTACTATTTGTCTCATCCCACTTCTTTATCATTTGTTGTTATAGATCATTGCAGTAGTCCATCGCTTTGCATTCCACTTGCATTGAAGTGAGCAAAATGTGAGTCCCCAAACATATGTAGATGAATATTAGACTCACAGTTGGACTCCTGCTGAGTTGAAAGCAGCTGAGGTTGTGAAAATCTAAATTTAAGAAGTCAGGGGAGAAGAAGAGAGAGAGAGAGAGAGAGAGATCTCTGAATGTGATTGAAAGCACTGCATGAGCTGAGGCTTATTCTGCTGGCAGCTCACACCAGTCTGTAAGGTTTGAGAAATACACACATTCACATGTATTCATACATATACACAGACAAGTGCATTTTTTTAGCCTGAAAACCCTTGATTAGATGCATTTCAAGATATGCCAGAATTTACTCTTCTTCCATGATGTTTACTCTATTTATGGGAAAGATTGTGCATATAAGTCTCTTACTTGGTATTAATGACAATAATTGTGAATCTCCTCAGATCACAAACTGCCACTACTGCTGATTTCTATTTACATACACAATATATACTGTAAAACACTTTGTTGTGCTGTTGCTTTTTAACTTGATGTTTGAGAACAAGACACGCGCACATCGTTCTCATAAGGGCATTGATACAAACTCTGTCACAGAAAAAACACCAAAAAATAAGAAACACCCCTCTGTCCTTTTAATCCACCAATTCTCTGCAGTCTGAGCAAATCGGAGAAGTCCTGTGACTAAAGGAGCTCAGCTGACCCAAAAGCAGTGCAGAGAAGATTAGTACCCCATCCCTTCCTCTCTATTTGTCATTTTCTCTCTCATCTTTTTCTCCCTCTACACATCTTCATTACCTCCACCCTCTGAACAGGGGGAACCTGAAAACAACTCACTTACCCTCTAAGACTTCTCATCTGTTTCTCTCTATGTGGCTGAATTTCTGCTTTTACTTTTTTTATCTTTCTGCCTTTCTTTTTGATGCATATTTTGACTTGCTAGCTGCATAGTTAAGGTGTTGAGATGGACAGTTGGGAGGCAGAGAAAAGGTATGAATAAGAGAAACTTGCAGGGAGTTAGTAATACACAATTCCTCATTTTGTTAGTGTTCTCTATTTTAAGCGACTGATTCTTAAAGATACGATGGGCACAGATTTCTTCTAATACAGAGCTAACGGATGTGTCCTTTAACTGCTATGTGAAGCATTTTTGTTTATGTGAAAAATCACTAAAGACACAATGTTGTCTTTGAATCAGTTACCCCTCTTTTACACTAAACCGGACAGTGTTGTAATGGCTTCATATCATTAAAGAAATGTCCCAGAAAAAATATGTCTGCATATGTTTGTTCATTTGAGGAGCTGTAAACCTGAATGAGGATGAGGTGCAGAGTTATTTAAATGCAGCTAAAGTGTCTTCTTCATCATTGTCATCAGCTTTCTGTCAAATCAGACAGACATTAAAGAAGGGGAACAGTTAAGGAATTGTGAGAAGGGGGAAAAAAAATTAAGTGTGAAAAAAGTTTTAGCCAAAGATGAAAACACTTTTCTTTAAGGTAGTAGTCATCTGCTGACTGCTGTGGGCACAAGTGTGTTGAGTGTGTTTGCTATTGTGTTAACCCTAACCCTAACCCTCTCAATTTATTTTGCTGCATTTTCTAATTACTGAACTGCATTAATTCTTTTGGAAATTCTGACACTCAGACAAAATAAATGTGTGTGCTGACATCACTGCTGGCTCCATGTGGCACATCATGTAGCATGAGCTTGTTGTTGGGTTTCACTGAGTAATTAATTGCCTAATTACAAAATTACAAAATTGCCTAATTACATTTGTTAGTCACAGCCCCAGATGAAATGTCACCTTTTAATCGATAAAGTTCAGTAAAAATCTGTGACATTTGCAGGCAAATCACAATCGGTACGTTTCCATGCACAGTCCAACTATGCCCTTCAATTTGAATACTGGGGAATGAGTTTGTTGTTTGAAGTGTGTTAGGGGGCAAAATGCTCACTTTGAGCTTATTAGAAGCAGGCAGTTTCCAGTTTAGCTTATTCTTCTGTGATCCAGATTTTTTCCTAATGGCAGGAAAACTGATTTTGCTGTTATCTCACCAAGTCATATGTGCTTGTGTAATAATCGTTTAACCAAACACTCAACCACATCTGTTTGATTTGGTTGAATCGTTTTCTTGTGCCAGAATTCATGGGTGTGCATGTTTATCATCTGCCTTGCTTTTATTATCTGTGGCTCTTTTATTTTAATTCTTCAGGGTGCCCGTTTGCTTTGATCTAGAGAAAGATCTTTCAGTAACTGCCATAGTTCATTTAATTATTTGTTTTGTATGTCTCTGGTCACCCACAGTTCAGATTTTATTATTCTACTACTGGATTTCGCAACTTAACCACACCAATTCCTTTTGCACTCCCTTTGCTCCAAGTTCACCTTTGAGGAAAAACCAATGATAAATCTCCCTTCTCAGGATACAAAATGAAAACACAATTAAAAAAATTATGTTAATTTTCCATTTATTAGAAATGGATTTTGCAATTTAATTGTCTTCATGTGAAATTTTTCACAGTGAGACTCTTGTTTCTAAAAATTTTGATCTACTTTTGGTGATTGGCTTTTAGACGTGTACATTTTGGCCGCTATCCTCTTGCACCTGCAAAACATGTTCTATTCTTGATCAAGTAGACATTAAAAAAGCTAAGAGATTAATTATTATTTGCTGTCTGTGGGTGTTTAAAGGACGGGCTAAGTCACATTAGTGAAATTATGAATTCATTCAGTCAGTGACAGATCATCATAATAGTTGTATAATGTCTCCATTAACTAAAGTAGAGCACTTCCTGTCACTCTCCTGCTGAAGAAGAAAATGAGTGTGTTGTCACTGATGATGCTCGAGTGTTCATGTACTCAGCAGAGATTTGTCATGAGAACAAGTAACTGCTTCCACATTAATGTGCTTTGATGAGAACAGAAGAATGTCTTGTGACTATGCTGTCATTGCATATGCTACACACACTAACCCTACCTTTTTAATTCACCTTAACCTCTCTGCATTTCCAGTAAAATATTTTACTTTGTACAGTCATTAGACAGCTGTAGTTGATTTTATGTCATGGTGAAATCATTTTCCTGCATCATGAGAACTTTAGTTTTGATCCATGAGAACATGTTGTGTCTCGTATTTGTGCTGTAGGAAAATTTGAGTATTAATGTTTTGGAGTTTTGTGTTTCCAGCCGCTGTTGCCAGTGTGAAGACATTTTGTTATTGGGGTGTCCATCCATTCATCTATGTCATTCTGTTTTACACAGCATCTCAACACCTCTAGGAAATGTCTTAAATGTGGTACAAACATTTGATGCATGGGTGAACCGAGTACCTTACATGAGATCGGACTGCAAAATGGGATTTCATCACTCAAAAATGATTAAAGGCGAGGCAGGAGGTCCGTTTACTGAGTAGTGGAGGAGAATGGAGAAAAGCCCATCAGACAGGCTAGGGATAGACACACAGCCAAGATAAACTGCTGGCAGCACCACTCTGCTCTGACAGAGTGAAATATGTACTGACTCCTAACCAGAGCTGCCTAGAATCAGATAAGACGCCTTTGTTGGGATCATAGGAATAGGGCTGGGATTTGGTTGCGTTAAACAGGCAGGACATGGAAGACACTGTTAAAATTCTCAAAAGAATAGAAGTCATGAAAACATTGAATTATTCTTCACAGACATTTTAAGATTAGATTCAGCGATACTCTGTGCCTGTTCTATGACATGTAAAGACAGAAAATACATTGAATTGGCTTCACTAAACTGAAGTGGTCTTTTGCTTCAATGCTTCACATTATGTTAAAGTAATAGCCTTTTACTTAAGGTCACCAAATTTCAGCTTTTTTTTTTTTTTTAATCCTTTCCATCCATTAGCATCATCTGAAAGAGTCTCTAATTACAGTCCAACAGAATAGTTGCAAAGTAAATTATCTGTTTATCTACATATCCTCTATGCCATTTCTTGACCCCCTTACACCTTTTGCAGTGTCTGTTTCTGTCAAAGCTTTTTGAGTCAATTCTCATGTTTAACTCAGTTCACATCATGGTGTTGAGTTTTAGAAAAATAGTCTTTTCACATTCTCGTATTTTTATTTATATTTGAAAGAGTTGTTTTTTTTTCCATCTCTGGTAGTACTCTAAAAAAGCCCTTTTCCTTAACTGTTGCAATGCTGCTCAGTCATACAAAGTAGGTCTGTGTTTAATAGCTGCTGGATTTTTAGCAAGGAGTCAAAATATTAAAAAGATATGCAGACCACTGCTGTGGTCAACGTGTCGTCTAGACACAACTGTAATCTGGAGGTGAACTTTTACCTAAAAAAAAAAAAAAAAAATCCTTTGTTAAACTTAGATGAAATACTCTTGCTGACTTTGTGCATCATACTCTGGAGTCCACATCTGTTTTTTAGTTAAAAGAGTGCCATCTTTTTTCCTCTCCCCTTGTTTCTCTCTCCCCTCTGTCCATCCTCCATCTGTTAAGCTAGTGTGATAAGCAGTGTTTAGGCAGATATATTGGTCCCATTAGTGCTACTTGGTAAAAACTGCTCCACATTAAGGAGACTTCATTAACTTTGCTGCTCAAGGCCACTACGTTCACATCACCAGGTTGAAGTGACTCATGTATGATTTTTATTTTTATTTATTTATTTATTTTTTGGTTGATGTGACACAGATGTGATCTTTTCAGGGCTGTGGAGATACAGAAATCAGATAACCAATACTAAAACAGATCTATGTCACATCAGTATGTGGTCCTAGGGCCACACAACATGAAAGAGCACAGCCACATTAGAATTCATATGAATTCCTTTATTCATCCAGTTTTTGAGGGTACATGCAAAATGGAATTGGTGTGCATGTGCACCCAGCTCATATCGGGTATCCATGCTTTATTGTGTACCAGACAGAGTGAGGACCTTATGATGATAATGGAGATGGCAGATGTGTCCATCGTGTGTCTGTCTGTAAGTGGGGGGACAACCTTTGGAATGTAAGTGGGAATTCTGTAGCACGGATGAGAAAAGCCCAGTCCCGAAGGTCAGACTGTGTTTGTTTTTGGCATGTGTGAGCTCAACAGCACATAGTAGGCCTGCCTGGGTTGAGAAGTAAGCAAAGTTAACATGTCTCTGCAATTTACTTAAAACCTGGCAAGGTAAGTTGCACATTTATCAGTCATAGACTAGTCAAATATTTCACAGTTAATATTTAATAGTAAATTAGCTTGAAATGCACATACGCAGCTTGTGAAATATAACACCATCTTTGATCTGGTTTTCACTGTGGCACAAATTGTAAGCATCATCATGTTGTCGCACAAGTATATCCAGCACAAAGATCCCACTTTCATCTTTAAAGTTTAAATGTGGAGGAGGAAAAGTGTTAGGATTGCAAAGTACAGCACCTGATAAAATGATTCTTGCAGTCCAACAGACAAGACATGTTCGAACCAGTTATGGTTAGAAAAGTCTTTGTGTCTGCGTGTGTGAGAGAGATTGTGTGTGTGAGAGAGAGAGAGAGAGCTGAGAGGAATGCAGTAATATTGAGAAAACGGCACTGAGCTGAGTAGACTCTATGTGATAACAGGGATCAAAGCTGCCAGAGAGCATGCATGTTCCCTGCTGATGCACCTGATATAAGGAGCAGCCCTCACCTTTCGCGCGCGCGTGTGTGTGTGTGTGTGGGAGAGAGAGAGAGTGTATCTTAAGTACATGTATTGACATACATTTTGCATGCATAGCTCCCATTGTAAATATTTTTGTTGGTTTAGCCTGCATGTGCCGCATTGGTGTGCTTACATCTGCATGTGGGCATTTGTGCATGTGTGTGCGTGTCTCAGCATTTGTCCCTTTCTTAACCCTTTGCCTTCTGCTTCTTCAGACGAGCTGAATTATTTATTGACATGTTGCAATGCAACCATTAGTTGCTGCCATAAATCTGCAGACATCGAGTCAGAGATGAATCCATGGTAAATCAGACTGCTACAGCTTGACAGAGAGGATGTCATAGGATTCTACTATATCATCATGGACCTAGGCAAAAATAATTATTTACTGTTTATTTGTAGCCTCTCCACATTAAACTTTATTTTATGTGGTTGAAGGTCTTTAAATGAATATGTTAGCTGAATAACACTCCAGTTAATTTTATTATATTCAAAAGTTTTAGTCAGAAATCAATTGAAAGATAACCCAAACTCAGATATTTAAACAGACATTAATATGCAGCAAAACTTATTAGTCTGATTGTTTGTTTTTAAATGATATATTCTTTCTGTTGTCAAAAATACTATACATCAGAAGATGTAAAAAATATAAGAGCCCAAGCTAATGAATTTACATGTGGTCCGTAAAGCCTGAAACATACTGATTTACTAAAATGCTAAAGCTGTCCTTTATTGTTTTCAAGAGATTTTGGAGCAGAGCTAATTTTCACAAATCTGACTTGATATCCCAAAATGTATGGTTTGCTTTAAATTAGTTATTCTTCTCTGTTATCTATACAACATATGCTCATTGTGTTGCTCAAAATGTTTTATAGATTGCTTCATTTCTTTCTGTCATGCAGACAAGTTCTCTATTAATATACTGTAAGATGGTGGTAGTGACAGCGATGAACATAATTTAATGGCTCTCTGAGGAAAAGACCTAAAAACCTGATGGCTGATTTGGATAAATTCTTGCAAGAGAGTGAATAGAATACCGTATACGACCTTAGCCAGGCAGAGCTAATCAGAAGTAAAAGAGACTATAGGGATTAGATTAGTTTTCTTATTAGTAAGTCTCTTTCTTTCTTTCTTTCTTTCTTTCTGAATAATGTAATTTCCATGCTGGAGTATATGGGTCAGTGGGGGTTTGCTTCCCCTAGAGACCAGAGCCACACCCCAGTACATACGCATACACACGCTTTTACTTAATTCATTGAGCCCCATCTCGTCCGCCTGTCTGCCTTTCTGGTTAACTCACCCTGTGATGTCATTCATATTTTATGGAGTCTGCCTTTCTCTGTCAATATTTCATACGAATATTTCATATGGTATTGACAGGCGGGTGAGAGTCCAGTGTAAGGACTTGGTGCCCCTCTCCACTCCCTTCATCTCTCTCTCAGGCCTGTAATTAAATTAGCTTTCTGTCTGCGGATGACAAAGCGCCAGTCATTCGGGCTCTGCTTAGATAGCGAGAGGCTGCACTTAAAGCGGATATGAAGTTAAGGAGGAATGCGCTGAGCAGAGCTCAGTGCTGCTCTTTGGGTCTCAGGGCAAAAAGGTGGAAGAGAGAAGGTCTTGTGAGTCCAGATCTGGATCTGGCTGAGCTGAGACAGCACAGAGAATAAACCTTCCTACGTTTCACTGGGTCTGTCACTGCCAGTCTAACCTTTTATTACAACCAGCTGCCATTCAAGGATGACCCATGATATCAGTCAAGTTTTCATCACACTTTATTTGTTTTAATAGCTAAAACTAAATTAGCTTTGCCCCTGAATAATCTGTAAATATTTTTGTTACCTGACCTTGAAGGGAAGGAGCAGCATAGTCACATTTCAGTTCAACTAATATTGCAGAACATAATTTCTGACAATGAATTTATGTGTTTTTTTCCTGGTACTGACCAAAATGTCTGGGATATCTATTCAAATCTGTGAAGGACTAATGTAGATGTTGAAGGGCAGATCAGTCCATTTTACTTACTTTTTAATTGTGACAGCTGGAGAGACTTTTTATTTTGGTGTATGTGTTGGTTTCTAGACATCATTTTTGTAATTCTGGCTCTTTAATTTGTTTTATTAATTATTTTTGTAGAAAATCAGAACAAATAGTCCATATTACAAACAAGGAGCAGGACTACCTGTCAAAAAACATTTTAATGCCTGAACTCTCAACACATGCATAGAAAGGCTTTCAGACTTTGTTTCCAAAAGAACCGGAAAAAAATATATGATACATGATATAATTGTCTCCATTTTGCTTTTTTAGAATGAGAGAAAAAAACAACCCATCTTTCTTGCACAGTATAATTTGCCTGGTTGTTGTTTTATGTCAATATTTCATCCTGAACATTTTCAAACATTGTCATTATTCCATGGTACAATTTTACTGAATCAGTCTGGAGTGGATTTCTTTTTATCCCGGTTCCAGATTTTTCTTTGATCCTATAATCCTGTTTCCCATCATCTCTCCTCAACTGCATGGTTTGTTTATTTGTTTGTTCCCTAGAATGACACACTTGTTATTTGTCCTTGTTTGTTTGCAGTGCTCCCCACATGTTCACCACTGGACTTTCACTGTGACAACGGTAAATGTATCCGTCGCTCCTGGGTTTGTGATGGAGACAACGACTGTGAGGATGACTCTGATGAACAGGACTGTCGTAAGTAACCATACTCTTACACTTGTCAACACAAACAACCTACAAACAACCTAAAAAACAGTTACTTGCAGTTATGTCTGTACAGGTCATCAATCTCTCTCTCTCTCTCATACACAGCTTCTGTCAGGCTTGTTGTAGAGATAAGTCAATGAAATGGACCTTGTCCACAGATGTTTGTAGTTGCCATGTGCTTTGAACTGTTTTGAATCTGACTAGCTGTCACACTCACAAACACACATAAGCGCACACTTACGAGAGGTCAGCACTCTCACATTCACCACTCAAGACATTTACTGACATGGACCTCAGTTTGTAACTGTTTTTATTTGAGGAGACGTATGTTTGCTTTGTTTCAAAATATCCCAAATTTCTTATTTCCCAGAGTGTAATCAAGCTATGGGACAGGTTCACTTAGCCGAGAGGCTTGATAAGAGTAAAAACAGAAAATATAGAAATCCATAAATGTCTGTGTCCATGTCTCAAGGTGTCCTGCGAACAGTTTTGCAGGTGTCTCTTTTACTACAACCCTGAAATAAATCAGGAAATTTGTCACTGTATGTGCCAGGTGAGCAGCTTCATAGCAGTGAACTGTGCCAAAGGGGTGGTGCTCTACCTAGTTCTTTTAATACATCCATGTCACATGCCCAGATGATTTCTGGAAACCACAACTATTGAAGCTACACTACTGAGCCCAAGGATGACATAAAGTCAAGAACGTTTTCATGATATTGTGAGGTAGATATTAACTTTATTAACTTGCAACTTTTAAATTAAAATGTACTGCAGTAGCTCACTTGCTGGTAAACCAGATATGCTTAATATACGCAACTTTTTCATTTAAGATTTTAGCTTATCATGGTGCTGGCTACCTCAAATATGATGCTCTTTCTTCTGCCTCCTGTTTTTTTGAAGACCATTACATTTGTTCAGCTAACAAATGTATTAGCATGTCTGTTTATGACAAAACCAAATGTTTATATTTGTATATGAAACAATTTCTTCATATTATTCAAAATATCCAATAAATTCCCATTAATTCCCATTTCCTTTAATTCCCATAGACAGTTTTTGTGAATTTACTGAAAAATTTACTTGGAATATTCCACCCCTTTGTAACCCTACTTAGGAGGTGGTCATGTATTATTTCAGGTTTAATAAGTTGGTGGAGATCAGCTGGAATCCTGAGTGAGAAACATTGCAGTCCTACTCATTTGGATGAGCTGGGCCATTACAATACAGTGGTGGTATATGGGCAAAAACAGAAACACAAAACATTTGGCAGAGTTGTTAAAAGTAGGTCAAATCTTGCTGTAACTCATAAATTTGCAATGGTCAGATCAATGAAGAAGCTGATGTGAATTTCAATTTTTTCCATAATGTTTTTCTAAATTATGACATTTATGGCTCACACATCATCAGCTTGTAGTGGGGATGACACATTTTTGTTATAATAATGTGAAGGGTTAATATTTATGATAAACTTTGGGTCATTTGTCTGGAAGGTAAACCTCATTAGTTGTGGATCAGAGGGTGTATACAGGATTTTTTACTGCAAAAAACATTTTAAGTGTTCAAGTGGATGTGTGTTATCTTGATTTTATGTTAAGGTAAAGTTGACAATACTGATTGCTGTTATTAAGGCAAGGGTGGGTTTCTGGTCAGAGAATGTGTACAAATTGCCCACTTTTTAGATCCGTAGTTTTCAATATGTCTCAGACAGCCCATGTGTTCAGCCGGATTAGTTTGTGTCTTTCTGTAACATTATCACTTTCAGATTGTTTGGTTAATTCACACTTATGTGTGTGTGTCGGACCAAAATTATGCACATTGTTCCTGATTGATAGGACGTGTGGAGTAGGGCTGTGTTCTTTTTTTTTTTATTAATGACCTGCTTATATCTAACAATGACAACAGAACAACTTGTGTTAAAGTCCATTTGCCTTTTTTTCCTAATGTGTCCGTCATTCAAAGTTTTCTTACACTCCTGGGTTGACCCACATACTCTATCAACAGCCACACATTAAATTACTTCATGATGAGGAAGCCGTCTATGAATTTTTCATCTTCATGCCCAGTAAATTTCCCACCCTCCCCAGTTCCCCAAACTACTTATTATTTCATGCTTCTTTCTTTCTCTGCATTTTTTCACCCCATTCTGTCCTCCACTATATGTTTTGTTCCTCCTCACCATGCAGTAGTTTTATTATATTATTTAGAGACAGGGAGACAACTCACACTGCTCGGCTAGAGCTGGAGTAGTTGTTAAAGTTTCTGAGAAGCATGGGAAGTGACTGAGGTGTGTGTGTGTGTGTTTGATCATGAGATGTCCTGAATTTTTGAAATTTAAGATGACCTTTCATAGACAAAAAAACACAATGCCATTTCACACAAACACACACACACACACGGTAATGACTCCCACCGCCCCCTTTGCCCTTTGAGATTTGGCTGCTGTGTGAATGATGAGCTTCTTGAGGGTTTGTTGACCTCTGGCCTCCCTCTGTTTACCTCGCTGGTAGGAGGAGAGAAAGCATGGGCAGAGATAGAAGAAAATCAATTATTTTCTTTCAAGTTGAATAATGGGTTAAATGAGTGTATCCGTCAATAGAGCTGGTAAAACTAAATTCTCATTCCGAGCTAACTATAACAGTTAATGTCTAACCCTAACCATAGTTGAATTCTTAGCCCTAAACATAACCACTTCTACAGAAATGAGGTTCCAGGTTTTGGTCAGCATGAGGACCACTGGTCCTGACAAGGTCAGTGTTCATGCCAGAAGAGACCCCAAAGAGTTAACAAATACAAGTACACACACCGAGGCCCATGTGGAACCTCATGCCATGTCATTCATTTCAGATGTAGAGTGTGTCTGTGAAAAATCTCACTGAAATAAAGAAAAGCTTCATCTTCCGTCCCTCTCTTCAGTGGCCATTCTTCTGCTTCTGTCTCTGCTTATCTCTTTTGGTTTGTCTGAGCTGTCCAACACTCACACACGATGGTGATAAATTATAGATTACCTCCTGCCAGTGGCCATCCATCATTGGTTCTCCTTGACGAAGCTGTTTACTTGGCCCCAGGCAAGCACAGCTTGGCTTTGCCATCGATTGTGGCCTTAACAGTAGAAGGTAGTGTTTTGAAAATCCTTTGTCTTTTATCAATGCAGGTGTGATTAAAGACGAAATGTGTTGGAGTTGTTCAGATAATGAAAGGGTCTGAAAGTGAATTACTGTCAATGTCACAGTACTGACAGTTCAGTGGAGGGAGTGACTTCTGTTAAACTGTATTGTCATGGCTGTTGTTATGAATGACAACTGTGTCTAATCTCCTGTTTCAAGGTTAACCATCATCCTCCAGAAAGCATTCAGGGATGGTGGACTTAGCTCATTTTGCTAAAAAAAAACTAATAGTGTAAAATGAATTGATTATTCCTAAATCTTTTGAATATTGGGGGGGGGGGGGTTAGAATTTTTGTTCATTTGGACCTGGAATACACATAAAGACACATTTCCTGGTTAGTATATTTCTTGCTGTAGGTTTTAATGTTCACACTAATAGTTATCATAATGAATTAATATTAGTTAATTTGTCAGCTAGATATTATTTAACTTTTGCATGGCAAGATGGAAAACTAGCAACATATACCGAACATCTAATGTTTTTTTGAGTGTGTGGGGGTTATATATTACGATTTTTTAGACGTTTAAATTTATCTTACAGAATTGTGGCTGTTATCTGCAATCCAGGGTTTTGAAAAGACATTTTTTCCATTTCTTTTGAAGCATGATAATTTGAAGGTTCACATATGTAATTGTCCTGTTCACTTTGCCCCAACATTTATTTTATTTTATTGCCACACTAGCTCAGTAAACACTGAATATGCAAGGATTAAAAGGCATGTCATCCCATCACTACTTTTTTTCTAAACAGTGTCTTTAACCAAATGTTCAGATTTCTCCATGATGTTGTGTAGTGTATTGAGCTTTGTTTTAGTTGCATTACAAATGTTGACAGTGGAGATGAGAAATACTGTGTGATTGAATTGTGAGGTTTTTTTTTTTCTGTTTTGTGTTTTTCCAACATTAATTCAAGACTACAGCCTTTTGACTCCCCGAATGATGAAGAATTTGTATTTGTAGTAGCCCTGGAAATTTTTTGTTATAAATGTTTTCCTTTGATCAGTCAGCAACTGTAATGATAGGTGCATTTACAGTACATGCTCCAACAGACTTTATTCCTCTTCACTGCATTTCTTTGTTTTAGCTGTCGAACTGATGTCTTTTGTGCAGAGATTTAACCACAGGAGTCTTTAAGGTGTGGACCTGCAACCTTGGAAAGTTCATTGCATTTATGGAGTGAAAAATCAGTTTTTCCTCGGCTCTTTAATCTGAGCCAAACAAAAAATTCCACTGTTTCCCCAGTGTCAGTCCAATATTCGCTATAATGCCAGTGGAGCACAGGGACGGCTGCTTGTTATCACACTCTTGTACAGGATCTGTTCTTTGCTTCTGTTGTACCCTCAGTACTTTTACAACTCTGAAACACTTCTGTTTCTCTCTGCAGCTCCCAGAGAATGCGAAGAGGATGAGTTTCACTGCCAGAACGGCTACTGTATCCGCAGCCTCTGGCACTGCGACGGCGACAATGACTGTGGGGACAACAGTGATGAACAGTGTGGTAGGTGCACCACTGAAAAGCACAGGAACAAAACATGCAACTACATCATTCATTCTCACTGTCTTACAAGTGAGATGTATGTGTTTTAGATATGCGCAAATGTTCGGACAAAGAATTCCGCTGCACTGACGGCAGCTGTATCGCTGAGCACTGGTACTGCGATGGAGACACAGATTGTAAGGATGGATCAGATGAGGAAAACTGCCGTGAGTTGTTTCTCTCTCTCTCTTTCTGTGTTTGTGTTTTAACTGGGTTTTGAATATGATTTTTAGAAGACATTTCACAAGGCAAGTGTTTCACCTCTATTTCGCTAGCAGCAGGATGAAAAGAGATGCCATTCATACCTGAACACCATGTTTTTATAAATTTCAAAAAGGAAACGTCTCCGACCTAAAACTCTTCAGGCTGCACCATCATGACTCAAAACTTTGGCCAAACAAGTGTAGGAATCTGAAGTTATTACAAGATCTAATATGACCTGTTTCTTACAGAGCATGGATAAAGTCTTGTTAGTGGACTTCACTTTTCTTTTCATGCTTAGTTTCCTGACAGTCAGCAGAGAATGGTTGGAACTTCAGAGCTTCTCAAACAGCCAAATGCTGCAGCATCTTGTTCAGCATCTGTTTAACATGTCTGTGTCTCCTTGCAGCCTCAGATGTGATGACAGCCACCTGCAGCGTGGAGGAATTCCAGTGTGCATATGGACGCTGTATCCTGGACATTTACCACTGTGATGGTGATGACGACTGTGGAGACTGGTCAGATGAGTCAGACTGTTGTAAGTCTTTCAGGACTCATACACTTCTCTACTACTCTAACAAAACAAAGCACAGTAGAGAAGGAGATCTTAACAGACTTTCAGGTATAAAGCTCACTGACACCTGCTATTATCTTTTTAAACACATGCACATATGCAGACACATACTTTCTAGCATCTTTGGCATCACTTCAGGCTCCCACTAAACAGACTTCTTCTGATAAAATGTTTGATAAGGCTCTTCTCTCTCTCTTGTTCTTACAAATCTCTCCTGCATTCATCCCTTCTTCTGCCACATATCCCTTGTTTATTATTAAACAAGGGATAATCTCAATCCTCATAGGCACATATACAAACTATTGTAATTCCTACACCGTTCACCTGATTTGGATGTAAATAACCTCAAATTAAAGCTGAAAGTCTGCAGTTAAAGCACATCTTGTTTATTTAATTTAAATCCTTTATGGTGGTGTAAAGATTAAATATGCCCCAATATTTATGGACCGATCTGACTGAACCACATGTTTTCCATGGCAAAGATTCACCTTTCAGTAAAAATATTTAATATTATTTTGAAGAACAAATGTCCCAAACATTAGTGGGACATTTGTGTTTACTTCATTCATTCATAATGCCCAACAACAGGTTGAGTGCAGGGACAGCTGCTGTGTCTATCAAAGCTGAAAAAGTCAGTCTGTTCCATGTTTTCAGACACTGTATCACACACAGAGCAAAGCCATGGTCCTGATTAACACATACTATCAAGTTTCACTCTCCTCACTCCAGAGGAGCTACCTGCTGCTGACAAATCTGGCAACATGTGTCTTCTTGTTCTGTCATCTATATGTACTATATTCATTTCATTTACTTGTCATCTTAAGCAGCCTGCAGCATCTTTCCATCCTCACTCATTTTCTCTGTTGTTCTCACACACACACTTGTGCTCAAGCATTCCCTAGCTCTTTACTATAATCCTAATCACAATTTAACACAACTAACCCTCACTCTTACCCTAATCTAAACCTTACCCTTAAAAGCTGCCAGAGCCCACAAGTAAATTAATCTCTCACATTTGGAGCCCAGAAAACCAGTAAAAGAAGTATACAAAAACAGAGAGAGAAGCACTCATACATGGTGGTTTCTCCCTTTGATCCCTTTATCTACAGTGTGATAAGCACCATTTCAAGGTTTAACAACATGGTTTGATCCTATGCAGGTTTGTGTTGAGCTGCTGTTCCTCTGTTTTCTCCTCCCACATCCAGGTTGTTTTTTTGTTTTTTTTTAAGCGTTTTGCTTTTGAAGCATTAAACTTTTTCATTCGTTGTATTCGTTTATTTTTGTCAAGGCTGAGCAGTCATGAATTTTTTTATTTATTTTTTTTTAGAGAAACAGTAGTGAAAACACGACAGCACAAATTTAAGACACAACATATTGTTGTTTGTTTGAGTCTTTAAACTTTTGAAATGCATCAAATAATACAGTTGGTGAGAGAAACTTACTGTCACAGTCTTTTTGACAGTGCAGTGATATGATTCTCTGTGCTGCACTGGTCACATTTAAAAACCGTGTGGATGGATCAGTCCACATTTTGTCAGACATACCGTACCAACCAAACCAGCTGGGCAATACATCCCCAAAAGACTAATTTACTGATGTGCCTTACCCTTAATTAATTAAATTCACAATTTTTTGGTTTATCTTTCTTTATACTGAACTATTGTTTTTCCAGAAGCAGACCATTTAATCGCTTGTGTTTACATAAAGAAATTCTGGTTCACAGGTGCTGTAGAGAGTTTGACGATGTCTTTGCTGATATTAGTTTGTGATCACACTTTCTCATGTTCATTTATAATTTTCTGTGTTTCTCTCTTTCACACACGTACACATGGACGAAAATGCATTCCTCAGAGGCATAAGACAGCCCATTCTCAGACAGCATTCCTTGGCATAGACTCCTCAGAGACATGAAGGGCGCTTTGTTAGACAAGGAGCCTCTCTCTCTCTCTCTCTCTCTCTCTCTCTCTCTCTCTCTCTCTCTCTCTCTCTCTCTCTCTCTCTCTCTCTCTCTCTTTCTCTCTCTCTCTCACACACACATTTAGAAACACTCACATTTACTTGCCTTGTTGTGAACACTGATACTGCTTTCAGCTACATAGCTTAGCAGATGAAAGCATAGTTGGTACTCTGTGTGTGTGAGAGAGAGATAGAAAGAGATAACGATAGAGTGACATAGAGGGAGATGATGAATCATTTGAGTGTGTGTTCATCTCATGGTATACAAACTTCTCTCTCTCTCTTTCTCTGTCTCTCTGTGGGTGAGCCACCTGCTGTTTTAATCATCCCTTCCTTCCATTGCCCAGCTGATAAGTCTGTGCAGGGTTGCATTTCCTTGCTTGTCATTTTGTTAGTCCCTTTTCTTACGCCTACTATGGCTATGATGGGCTGGCTTGTGTTGTCAGGAGGAAACACACGCACATAAATAACCTGGGTTCGGTTTTAAGATGCTTAAGTTTGATTCAGCTTTAATCTTCTCAACCACCTCCGTCCTCATGTGCTGCCAGTGTGCAGTTTGAGCTTCATTTTGAGCTAATTATGTGAGCATCACTTTGATGCTCATGTAGAGATGAGCTGGGAGATTTAAAATGATCTCTAATCATAATCAGTCTAATCAGTCATAATCATAAAGCACCCAAAAAATGTAACCAAGTAGTGTTTATGAGATATGTTATTTCTGTCTTTAGAGATCTCAAAGGAAATTGTGTTTAATCTGTTTATGCTCCTCCAATGACCTGCTCTAAATTTGTACGACTCACTAAAGGTTTTAGTCTAGTATAAGTTAATTTACAAAACAGCAAATTCTTGCATTTGAGAGGCTGAAACCAGATTTGTTTTCAATTATGAATGCATGATCAAAATTATTCAAATGATCCTTTCATCAGTAATTACTCCATAAGGACGAGAACCTGTAATTACTCAGCATTTAAGCAGGTTAAAGTGGGTCAAATCACTCACTCACTCACTCACTCACTCACTCACTCATCTAGCGCTTTATCCTCTACATGAGGGTTGCGGGGGTCGCTGGTGCCTAATCCCAGCTGACTGGGTAAAATTGAAAAATATTAGTTTATTATGTTTAAGATATTAAAGTTGCAAAGAGTTGAGCATATAAAATGTTTAAATAAATGGTTAGATTTTTTGACCTACTGTGTCTGTTGTATGTGTGTATGTGTGTGTAGCTTCCCACCAGCCCTGCAGATCAGTTGAATTCATGTGCAGCAGTGGCATGTGCATCAACGCTGGCTGGAGGTGTGACGGCGAGTACGACTGCGATGACCAGTCAGACGAGAAGAACTGCAGTGAGTACCTTCACTCATCAGAACGACTGAACAAATCGCCTTAATAGTCCTTCATGCAGAAATGATCTGTTCTATGGATTAAATGATAAAATATGTGTCTCCATCAGCTACGTCCATGTGCACAGCCGACCAGTTCCGCTGTGGAACTGGACGCTGTATCAGGTTGTCATGGAGATGTGATGGCGAAGATGACTGTTCTGACCGCAGCGATGAAGAGGGCTGTGAGAAAACTGGTAAGACTGCATTGTTTTTAACCCAGTATAAATATAACACAAGCTTTAACTGTCGTCATGACAACAGCTCAGAATAGCCCTCCACTGACATACTTTTCTTCTTTATTCCACATATTATTTTACTTGAATTTTATTTTTACAGATAAGAGATTTTTTATTCTTTTTCTTATTCACAATAAGATACATGATAACGTACATCTCACTTCTATCCTCAGCCATGATGGTGAAAATATCTTTAATTAAATGTTCTAAAAATGAATGGGATTTCCACGTCCCATTCATTTTTAAACACTTAAATATCCCTACCCCTAAATATAGCTTTAAAATGTATACTGGTTTGCAGATCTATGTTATCTCAGTATTTCATTTTACCTCTTCACAGAAAGTCCTCCATGTGCTCCTGATCAGTTCCAATGTGGGAATGGGCGCTGTATTGGTCAGAGGAAGGTGTGTAACGAGGTCAACGACTGTGAAGACGGGACTGACGAGCACCCACACCACGACTGCCGTGAGTTGATATCAGCATGTGTCCAGAAGTGTGATATGTAGATAGTTTAGCCTTTGCTTTTTTTTCTTTAAAACTCAGAGAATATGAAGTACCACTTTGATGATCATGACAGAGTTTTAAGTAATAAGGACTGATATTATTCAGTCTTATTGGTTGATAATTATTGAATTGAAATTAACTGATATTTGTCACTGTCATTTCAATATACCACACTTAAGTAACTGGTTAAGGAAAAAAAAGCCTCAAATGGGAGGTTTGATATGAATATGTTTTTACACTAACATGCATAAGAATTGTTCTGAGTGTTTTTCTCACTGCATTTCACTTTTGTCAGTGTTATTACAGTGATATTGTAGAAAGAGTGTGTGTGCCTGGGATAATACTGAGATCTAAACACCACTACACTGAGAAATACAGATTTCTGTGGAGCTAATGGCCTTAATCAGAATTTTGTGAATGGTTTGAATGTAAAAAAAAAATTGTTTACTTTATATTTATTTTATGTTTGTTGTATATAAAAGTTACAACTTTAAACTGATAAATTCTTGCCATTAGATTTTATTGTTTTTGCATACAAGTGGAATTTTTAAGCTTGAAATTAAAAGGCCTTAAGATTTCATAGCCAGGATTGGAAGACTGACTGACAACACCACCCTTGGACCTCAATTACTGAGGGACAAAAATATTTCAAGGCTCAACACCAGATGAGTCAGATCATTTTTACAGTGTTTGTGGTTGTATTTATACTGAATCAGCATGTTGTGTTTATGTTTCTCGTGCAGGTCCACGCTCCACTGAGGGCAACTGTAACCAGAATAATGGAGGCTGCTCTCAGAAGTGTCAGATGGTGAGGGGATTGGTCCAGTGCACCTGTCACACTGGATACCGACTGATGGACGATGGCAAAGCTTGCCAGGGTAATGCTCTGTGTGTGTGTGTGTGTGTGTGTGTGTGTGTGTGTGTGTGTGTGTGTGTGTGTGTGTGTGTGTCTGTCTGTCTGTCTGTCTGTCTGTCTGTCTATCTGTCTTTCTGCACATGTTTTTCTGTCATTGTGAGAACCAAAACACATCCAAAACTATCCTTGTGGGGACATTTTGACTTGTGTGAACATTTTGCCTGGTCTCGACAAGGTTTTCAGGGTTAAGACCTGGTTTTAGGGTTAGAATTTGGTTTAGGTTAGGGTTAGGGTTAGGCATCTAGATGTGATAGTTAAGGTTAGTGTTAGGAGCTAGGGAATGGATTATATCTATGAGGGGTCCACATAAAGATAGTAAGACAAGCATGTGTGCTGTCTGTGTGAGTGCATGTCTTGCTGATAGAGGTTGTACTGTGAAAGTGTATGAGCAGGCTGAGGGTGATAATATCCATGACCTCTCTATAGTTTGTTGATTAGTCAGTTGCTAAGCAACTTACTCAAAAATAGAATTAGTATAGTAAACCCAACACTCTGACTCCTATTCAAGAACAAAAGTAGCAAGTATGTTTAACTTCCTAAAAATATCTTGTAGTCATTAACATTCATTGTTGCTCCACACAGAGTTCATGTGTTCACTCACACAGGATATTTCCCGAAGTACAAACCAATTTCTGTAACTTTTTGGGCAGATTGGCTACAGGCTTATATTGTAGGCAAGTGATGTACGAGTTGTTGTCGAGTTCATTTATGGATTTCTGCTTCAAGTCCAGTAAAAAAGTTGTGAATATATAGACATATAGACAAATTAAGTTATAATCTTTAACATTTATGTATAAAAATGTCAAAAAAAAAAAAAATAATAATAACAAGACTAATGCTACATATTTTGTTGAGTAGTATACTAACATTAACACACTATAATTAGAAATAGAAATCTATATTTGTGTTCAAGATAATGAACCATTTTTGGTTACCTTTCAGTGACATTATCCACTTTACCCATTTCTGCTGTAACCTTTGGGGCAAACCTCTTATTAAAATAGGGAGAGGAAAAAAATATAGTACTACTACTTTGCAAGTGTCTTGTCTTATGGTTGTTTAATTTTATTGTGCATAATTGTCACTAATGGGTTACGACTTCTCATTGCGATTTGAACATTTTGCTTCCGAATCTCTTCATATTAAGTGCATTAGGTGCACAGAAGAAATCAAATGAGATAGCAAGGCAATTTGATGCCAACACCCCTCTGTCCTTCAGCTCTTGTCCTTTGTCTCTGTCCTCCTTTCTAGATGTGGATGAGTGTGCTGAAGAAGGCTACTGCAGCCAGGGTTGTACAAACACAGAGGGGGGCTTCCAGTGCTGGTGTGTTCAGGGCTACGAGCTCAGACCTGACAAGCGCAGCTGCAAAGCTCTGGGTAAAAACTACTGTACTATGTTTCAACTTTGACATGTGACCACAGAGAGTCTCTGGATTTTGACCTCCAATAAAAACACATTTGCAGAGTGTTTATTCTTGCTTGAAGAGTAACTGTATCCATTCGTCTTTGCTGGAGTAATGGACTCAGAATGAGGTTGGCCCATTCAGTCTGTCTGGACTAGATTTAGATATACAGTGGAGGTAGAGTGGAGTGCAGGCCTGGCACAGCAGCCCATAAATTTGCTGCAGGCCTGAGTTAAACTGAGGTCAAAACTGTCTCTCAGGCACTTGCTGGCACCCATACCTTCACTTCTATTGAGATAAATGCCACACTTTTATTAAAAGTGACCATCAGCCCTTGTTTTCCTTTCCTCTTTTGGTACAATAATGTAGTTTCCACTTTATTTAAACCAGCCTCCATGACTATTCACCTTTTTGCCCACCTCAAGGTCCAGAACCAGTTCTGCTCTTTGCCAACCGTATAGACATTCGTCAGGTTTTGCCGCATCGCTCAGAGTACACCCTGCTGCTCAACAACTTGGAGAATGCCATTGCACTGGATTTCCACCACAACCTGGAGCTGGTGTTCTGGTCAGATGTGACTCTGGACCGCATCATGAAGGCCAATCTCAATGGTTCCAATGTGGAGGAGGTTGTCTCCACCGGTCTGGAGAGCCCAGGTGGGTACAGAGAGTTGAAATGTGGGACAATAGGCTCATCAGTCATTTTTCCAATTTATTCAACTGTGCTGCTTTCTGTCCAACTGTACTTATCACTCAATTCATCCATCACCTTGTTCATGTATGAGTTCAACAGTATGACATCAATACTGTTCAACCTCATTTCTTTTTTCCCCTTAACTTTTATTTCTTTCTGCTTTGTCACATTATTTACATTATTATACACCTCTTCAGTGTTTTATCCTGCTATTTCTATATTAATTGCTATATTCATTTCTTTTCTCTTCAAAGCATTTCCCTCCATTTTTTGCCCCACTTTGTTTTTCTTTTTTTCTTTTTGTTTGTCTTCATTTCAAAACTGAATAAATATGCACATGTATAAACCATATACATTGTACCAAAATAAATACATCGATAGAAAAGAGAGAGATTTGTGTGTGACAATTAAAATTGTTCTAAAAATTTAAGAATGATGTATTTTATGTTGTCCAATTCAGCCTACTATGAAAGGTGTCACTTTGATGTAATATTGCTGGTAGAATTTGTCTGTTTTTACTGTGAATCACGCACACCAGTTGTGCATGCATGGTGAACACTCTAATCTCATATCATGGGTGCTGAATTTAAAAACATGACAGAATGCAGCAGCGACATGACCTGTCTGGTGAGAACCAGGCCATAAGAAAACCAAAAAAAGCAATAATAATCTGACAGACAAAAACATGATACTTTAACACACTGTGTCACAATAGTGGCTTAATGTTTCATTTCTCTTGTTTAGGTGGACTGGCCATTGACTGGATACATGACAAGTTGTACTGGACAGACTCAGGGACATCTCGTATAGAGGTAGCCAACTTGGATGGGACGCACCGCAAGGTGCTGCTGTGGCAGAACCTGGAGAAGCCCAGAGCCATAGCACTACACCCCATAGAGGGGTATGAGTCTAAACACAAGCATACACAATCTATACAATTGATTACAGATGTTCTCAAACATATGCATGCTCATATGTATATACATATGCCCTCTGGATGTGATGATGAGTAGGACATGCATGATGAGTAGGACATGCATATTGTGATACTTTTTTCAGACAGCTGCTATGTCTTGACTCCCGACAACAATCAGTTTACCTTTTTTCTTTTGTTTCTCATTGTGCTCAAACAGCTTGCAGCTTACCAGATGCAAGCAAGAGAAGTAACTGTCCCATTTTTACTCCTTAGTAAGATCTACTGGACAGACTGGGGCAACACACCTCGCATTGAGTATTCCAACATGGATGGCTCCAACCGGAGGGTCATCGCAGACACACACCTGTTCTGGCCCAACGGCCTCACCATTGACTATGCCAGCCGCCGCATGTATTGGGTGGATGCCAAACACCATGTCATCGAGAAGGCTGACCTGGATGGACGCAACCGCAAGGCTGTCATAAGCCAAGGTAAACTCCCACCTGTTGTTTGTCTTTTCTGGCTAGGGCTGGGTACCAAGAACCCCATCTGGTTATGTTTGAGAAACATGTTTTTTTTTTAAAGACAAGACGAGGCTTTTGTCATCCTACTCTCTCCCTTGGTGTGTACATTTTAAAGTATCACTTTTCATTAAGCATCTTTTATTTAAGATACATTACAAGGGCAATAAAATAATAGCAGCTCAACCTTTAAGATATTGTGAGCACGATTACTAGGATCACATCTTTCTGGTCTGAGCTGCTCTTTCCAAATGAGCACGGACAGACATGCATGACAAATGACAGGCAAACTCAAAGGCAGTATTAAGATGCATTTTAATGTGCTTCTTGTCTGACTCCCTTAGACTCGTTCCTTTGTTTTTAGATGTCTTTGCAGTATATGGAATTGTTGCCAGTGTTGGGGATGAAAACTGTGTGCAGAGTAATTGTAGTGGAACAGCCACATGAAGCACTAGCTTTCTGTCTGAAGTTCCCTGTCATTTGTCAAAGCCTCCTTTGACACTACAGATTTAGCTGTAAAAGGAATCCAGAAGAGCCCTAAAAAAGGTTGTTTACTCTCAGCTGGCTTGATCTAAATTCATTTTTGTTAATATGGAATTATTGATAAATTAAGCCCAATAAATCCTGCCTCCTGTACCTTTTTAAGAACCTGAAAAATTAAGCTTTGTTAGTTGTTTATTAGTTAGTTTGTTGTTCATCCAAGCAGCCATGGTCTGCAGGAGTCTCGCTGGAGAGCAGATGCTCATTTAATTAACACCCACATATAAAGAAGCACTCACATACGTAAGGAGTTGGGTATATTGGACAGAGTGCACTGACGCGACTTCATTATACTATGTGGAGTTAATCAGTGCCATATTTCTATTAAGAAGCATATGCATAATGCCTTCTACAATACAAACACACACACACACACTCCATAAATGACAACATAAAGCTGTGGGTGTGCACTTAAAGGCATTTAAGATACTACTTAAGAGGCTACTGAAGTATTTGTGCTGGTGTGAGTGTCCGACCATCAGCCCAATGAGCATCTCTTAATGATGTGTGCTCTTAGAATAAAAGGATATAATTGGTCATGTCCTTCCTCCACTGATTCTGTTTGCTCAGACAACACAGAGGGCAAATGGGATGTGGGTGTGTGCGACTATATTTTGAGTTGCTGTTCTCAGGAATGTGTGTATCAAATGTTTGTGTGTCTGTATGTATGTGTGTGCGAGCTGGATATTTGCCAGCTCCTTTGTCGCTGAAGCTGGAGGGCAGCCGGGTGTTACGGATAAGGCCGCTATCCAGTCTGAACACCTGTGTGCCTTGAGGTGGGGGACAGGAAGAGAAGGGGTGGTGTGTGTGGGTCTCTGTGTATGTGTGTGTGTGTGTGTGTGTGTGTGTGTGTGTGTGTGTGTGTGTGTGTGTGTGTGTGTGTGTGTGTGTGTGTGTGTGTGTGTGTGTGTGTGTCTAGACATGATCATATAATACAGGTGCCTGGGGAGAAATTTTGTAAAGTGAAGTGATGTAAGAATACACTGTATTAGAGAAAAAAGAAAATACCTATACCAATAGATGTGGATAAATCTGATTTTTACATCCAATCAGATGATTTAGTCAACTATTAAAATCATACACAAGGTTGGGTGCCTTCATTTCCACATTTTGTGTAATTTTGTAATCATCTATACTTTAACATTACCATGTCAATGTGTCTCTTCTTTTTGCATTTTTATGTACATGCAGTATTATTGGTATGAAATCACAGTAAAAAGTATTGTTAAGCTTGAAGTTCTTGAATTTCACATTGTTATTTTTACTTTGCTTGTTATTTTTTAAGCTGCTTTGGACAGAGACCAATGCGATTTGTTTTTCTAGGTAACATTTCCTATCTCACAGTGCATCACACTATAAGCCTTCTCATTCTGAAGAAGTATAGATAGAGAGGGCAGCATACTTGGTGAGAAGACCAGGAGGTACCACATGGAGGTTGAAGGAGACATAACTGTGAAGGCTAGTTGGTATGTTTGATCCCCCGTTGGCCTGCAGCTGTTCCTCCAGCTGTCCCGGAAAAGAAGGAGCAGGATGGGTGGGATGGGGGGTGCAGGGATGACATGGAAGGTGGTGAGCATATCAAAACCAGGCACCTCTGTAGGTGTTGATGACTCAGAGGAAGGGTAAGAGGGTGAACTCTTGTCTTTCTCATTTTAGGATAAGATCAGAAAACACAACACAATCAGCCAGTATCACCACACAACCACCTGGACTTGTTTGAAAAGAAGGGAGAATTCTTCAAGTGCCATTGGACTAGATAATTCCTGAAAATAATCAGAATTTTGCCTTTGTTAAACAGTTTAACAAAATGAATTAAGTTTACATATGGCTCCATGTATTTAGACAACATGTAATATCTGAGCCATTGAAAAATGTCTAACAGTACCCAGTCCAATGCAAGATATAAGATTCAAGTGCCTGTAGAGAAATTTGTTAAGTATAGAACAGAATGTGCCAGCAGTTTACCCAAGCAATTGTTTATTTAAGAAAAACTACTCTTAGCAAGATATCAGATAAAATAAAATAAACTTTTTAGTGACCTCTTACAGACAAATACTGTTGTTGCCAGAATGTGGTACATCTCTAGTCATTTATGTGCTGCAGTTTCATGTTTCTTAAAATTTGATGCAATATAATACAGTCTGTTTTTTTCTTATCTGAGATTAAGAATATTTTTTTTATGAATTAAACCAAAGCAAAATAGGTTCTTTGGTCATATAAACTAATGTAAGTGTGGTTATCAGGAGTAGAGGTGCAGCTATTTGTATGTTGCTAAATAAAATGTTGATTTCATTGATTTTCAATTAGCTTACAGTTGCACACACACAATTACTTTATTTTGGTAGCGTATTATCCCCGTATTTTTTTTCTCCAGTTTTAGCCATTACCACTTGACATTTATTTTACACTGTGCTATAAAACACTGTCATTAAATGATCTGCACTGTTTTTTAAAGCTTTGCGCCAGCATAGCCTACTCACCAAACCACCACTACCACCACTGCTCTATGGAGCAGCAGAAATCACTTTTTCCGTCCATTCAGCACTTTGATCCCACTGACTGTGCAGCTACTTCACTGAAAGGATTTAGCAAGAGATTTGAATGAATGTGGAAGAGTTGCCCTAAGCAGATGTTCTCACAGGAGACAAATCTATAAAACAAGTTCCAGTTCCACAGCATTTGGTCAAGGGTACCATTTATATAGGCTGTGAACAAAAATATCAACACAAGTCTAGACTAATATTGTTGCGGACTCAAAGCCTAATGAGGCCAACTTGTTAAAGGCTTGGAAACCTACCACTTACTGTAAATGATGGGGTTTCTCATGAGCACATTATGTGCTACATTTGAATTAACACATAGGGATTGGATGTGAATAAATTGTTGTGTGTTCTCACTTGTTCAGACTGAAACAAGCTGTTGTTATTGTTCATTTAGTCACACATTTAAGGCACTTTCTGTCCTTAACATCTGAATAGATCTGTTTTAAGAGGTTGAGCTAAACATGAGAAATACTTGGATACAAATTGTTTTGATTTTCTTTAAAGTACCTTTTAACTCATGGACAAGTATGAAAACTATTTAGAGTCAGGAATTAGACTGGTTACAGTCTGACTGTTTAAGGACTGCTCTTTATATAATGATTTTACTTTCTAATTCTAGACAAAAATGTACGTTACTTAAGGAATCCAATAGAGCACCTTTGCTTTTGGACAACAACTAAAACAGCTACAGGCTGACAAGAGGCACAGTAATTAGTAATACAAGTAATACAAACCAAATGCAACAGTTGTTCTTTCCATTTTTGTGTTTGTGGAGGGACTTCAAAACTCATACTCTTTATAAAACTTATACTTTTTATAAAGATATTAAAGTTTGCACCTGTTTGCTTTAGCATTGATAAAATATCCTGAAAAAACCTGGCCCATTCTTGGATGAAAAATAAATTTGCCCGTTAACTCATTCTAAACCACTTTCCATTTTTAGGCCTTCCCCACCCATTTGCCATCACAGTGTTTGAGGATAGCCTCTACTGGACTGACTGGCACACCAAGAGCATCAACAGTGCCAACAAGTTCACCGGGAAGAACCAGGCAGTTATTCGTAACAAGCTGCACTTTCCCATGGACATCCACACCCTCCATCCCCAGAGGCAGCCAACAGGTTAGTACACAGCTGAGATAGAACCTACAGACTAAGATCACTAAAATGTCCCACATTCTTCCCTCTGTTGTTTGCATGTTTTTACACTGCTGATTATTAGAATCAGCAGATATCTGGTAGCTGGTGAGGGTGATGGTTTAACACTACTAGTTATTTTTGTTTTCGACAGATATTGGACAGGTGTGATTGAGTACAGATGTAGTCACACCCACTTCTTGTCCAAAGAACTATTTTAATAATAAAGTTTATATTTACTTTGAAAGTTATCAATGTACTCTGAGTACATTGATAACAAAACAACTTGAATTAACACAGTAGATTAATTCAATATGCAATTTAGTTTTTTGTAAAACTAAATTGCATATTGCTAATAGTACATTTACATTTTATCAATGATATGGACAGTTATTTATGTGCAACAGCCTAAATCATTCAGGGAAAAAAAATGCTTTCAATCTTTAGGATGGTAGGCTCCTTTTTTGATTATTTATTTACCTCATATCCCTTCAATTCAGTCTGTGCCTGAAGGAGAACAGTTTACCCATTTTTTTGCATTTTTTTGCAAACATAGCCTGTAGCCTGAAGTAGAAGAAAATGTTATCATGCAACAGGTGGAAGAGAGAAATGCTCAACATCACAAAAGCTCAAGGTTAGAGGGTGGAAGATGAGCTACTTGAGGAATGACAGATAAAATAGGAACCTTCTGAATAGGGTATCATTGCACACGGAAGTGAAAAAAGGTTTTCTGACATGGTGATGAACCCTTAGATGATTTGTTGCTATTTTGTTAGAGCCTGTGGTGATATGACCAATTGAGGTGTTGTATCAGCACAGACTTGTGTGTCTTGTTAACAAGTTACAATGTGTTGAGCCTGAGTTTAGGTCAAGAGAAGGTTTTGGATATGATGTTGCTAAAACAGAGTTTGACACTAATATAAACTGCTAACAGCCTCTTTTTTTTTGCAAAGGGAGGTCAGTCATGATTCTTTTTGTTTTGGGTTAGATTAAGTGACTCATGTTAGTTATCATGAACAGACTTGACCTCTGCATCTAAAAATGAACTTCCATACCACTCTGTAATTCTCTGTCTCTCCTGCAGGTGGCAGGAATCGCTGTGGCACCAACAATGGAGGATGCAGCCACCTGTGTCTCCCCAGCAACAAGACATTCACCTGTGCCTGCCCCACTGGCTTCAAAAAGGTGGACCACTTCAACTGTGCTAATGGTGAGTCCTACAAAACACATGCAATTTGATATTTGTTATTAATTATCATATATCAAATGCATATTTTCTCCGAAGATGTTACTGCATATACATCTGTCACAAATATATTTTAGATCCAGTCATTGAATTTATACTTGTAATTAATCAATAATCAGAGCAAAGTCAGTATAACCATAATATACTGTATGCCATTATCAGCATTGATATCTATATTTCCAAGACCATTTAAAGGCAAATACTTAACAGTACTAGCTGCAGTTTATTTTTCTAAATTAATAATCTTATAACATGCATTTAGTCTTCCTGATAAACATGACACTTAAGGTGCTGGTTGTCAGTGTTTACTTAAAATAAATGCACTAGAACTACAAGTTACTTGGTTTATAGTTTAGTGACAATTGTACCATATGAAATGAAATTATATGACATAGACAAGCAACATATTAATCATCACAGTTATGTTTATACTGATATATATCAGTGTTTTGGATATACACTTTAGGAGTTGCCAGTTGTCTGTGTGGTAGTACTGTTTTGTTGTGTTCACTGTTGACCCCATTGTTAAAGCTAGAAGACTGACAGAAGACCTTTGGTCTTTAATCAGGTCTTGATAAGTTCCTGCTTTTTGCCCGAAGGACGGACATCCGACGAATCAGCTTTGATACAGAGGATATGTCCGATGATGTCATCCCACTGGCTGATGTACGCAATGCCGTGGCTCTAGACTGGGATGCCAAAGATGGCTACATCTACTGGACAGACGTCACCACTGACTCTATCAACAGAGCACTGTGGAATGGCACTAAGCAAGAGGTCAGTGACCACCAAACTCTGACTGAACTTGACACTGAGGTCCCACCATTCCTCATCTGTCCCAGAATTGACAGAGGAGCACAGCAGCAGGAGGAAGAAGGATTTATACAACATTGCCATCTGCTGGCATGGATATACAACAGCAGTTTACAGTTGAAAATGTGTTATAGTAGATACAGTTTAGTGAATAATGTTGGATTATATAATTCAAATTTAAAAGTTATTGATTATATCAGTAAACCACAATAATATTTAAGTAAAGTAGGCATCACTCTTGATTCACTGATTCAAGATGAAAAAGTAGCCAAATAATAGCTGCAAAGGAGTAACATTTTCTTTGTTAGTGTTTATTGCTTTTTTATGAAGAACAACACTTTTTTTGGTATGTGTGTTATACCGCACAACTAATAGCTTACAGGTTCAAGAAGTAATGTCAAGTTACAGGAACATTAGAATGAGAGAATTCACATGGTTCCTGATCATTTTTTCAGGTGGTAGTGGACACGAGTCTGGAGAGCCCAGCAGGTTTGGCGATTGACTGGGTGACCAACAAGCTCTATTGGACTGATGCTGGTAAAAATTTAAAATCACATTTCCCATCGTCATATTTTATTTTTATGTGCAGTCACTTACATGCAATCATGGAATTCAAGAAGTCATGCATGCTTTTTGAATTCTCAGGAACAGATCGTATTGAGGTTTCAAATTCTGATGGGACCATGCGCACTGTTTTGATATGGGAGAACCTGGACCGCCCAAGGGACATTGTTGTTGACCCAGTTGGAGGGTGCGATATTAATTTAAAATTTAACTTTATATGATGTTCACCTTAATTGTCATGATTTCTTATTTGCTTGATTCTTTCTTCATAGCTTCATGTACTGGACTGATTGGGGCGCCAACCCAAAGATAGAGCGTGCAGGAATGGATGCCTCTAACCGCATTGTCATCATCTCTTCTAATCTGACTTGGCCCAATGGGCTTGCCATTGACTATGAGACCAAACGCTTGTACTGGGCTGATGCTGGCATGAAGACTATTGAATTTGGCAACTTTGATGGTTCCGACAGACAGGTAAGGGGTGTTTAAAATTATTCATTTGAATTCTGATTGAAGTTAAATTAGTTGTTCATCCTTGATTAAGATTATCTTTTTAGATTTACTGCTAATTTGGAACTCGCACTATAGACAGGTGTAACAACATTTACTGATCTCACTAGATAATACTGTGGTTATTGTGCACAGGTTTTGATTGGCAGCCAGCTTCCTCACCCCTTTGGCCTTACCGTTCATGAAGAAAAGCTTTACTGGACAGACTGGCAGTCCAAGAGCATTCAGAGTGCTGACAAGCTCACTGGCTTGGGGAGACACACACTGGCAGAAAACCTGGAGAACCTCATGGACATTCACATGTTCCATAGACAACGCGAGACAGGTAGTGTGTGTGTGTGTGTCGTGTGTCCGTGTTCTTAACAGTCTGCAAGTGGGACACTGACATAATTTTATTTATTTTGTCTCTGCAACTTATTTAATCTGAAATCAATGAAACAGTAACAGTAGTGAAAGAGCAGACTGAAGGTCCCAACTTGTAGCTGTAATTTGAGGCTATTTACATTATCACATGAATATTATGGAGACCAGTGACTGTGAATGTGCCTGTAGGAATCTAATGAAATCTATCAAATGTCCTTTTAGCTTTAACATTAGTACCCAAAGTGCTAAATACATTTCTAAACCTCAGATAATTTCCTCCTATGAAGAGATAAGCATCTAATTATGAATAGTGGAATCATATTTCAGGTTTTTTTCTGAACCAGGCAACAGGGTCTCTGCATCTTTTTACCAAAATGCCAGTATTGCATTTTGCAATGCCTGCTGTGTCTCTCCTTTTTGTACCACTGTGTACACACCTACTCACACATTCATACAAGTATGACTGTTGCAATATGTATCTCCACATTTAGCACACAAGATTAAATAAAATCTTTCTGGGACTTAATGGCCTAAGTTCTTGTTTGTTGTTTGACAGCATTAGCTTACTTGGACCTTTTTTTATTGGTGAATCCAGGCACAGCACAGTAATAAAATTATCTCCCACCCTGTTCCATGATGATTATTTAACTTGCACACAGTCACATTTTATGTGTAGGCACGCAGGTGCGTGCCACAGGGTGAGGGGTATTCAGTACACACTACACATCACTACACCACTGATATGCACCTGTGCTCAATCATACCTATCCAAAATTAAGATTGGCTCAGAAATGTTTATTGTGTGTTATTAACACGTGACCTGCCTTAGCATTAAAATACCCCCTTTTCACCTCACATTTTTAAAAGCTCCGCACCCCATCCCACATCATCCCCCTTTGTGAATTTTCTGTCCAGTTCTGGGCTTTTTATGCCTCTTGGTTCAAAGACAAAGAGAAACAAAAATCCCTTACCGACTTTTCTCAGCTCAGATCCAGTGTCTCTGGAAGGATTACAGGTAAACTGAACCCAGATCTTTGGTTGAGATGACAGAAAGCCTGGGGGGCACATACCAAACTGAAACCTCACAGATATGTGGGGGCTTTCCTGTCTTCTAAGTGGTTTCACTGTCTCTATCTACAACATTGTATGTTTCCTTATTGTTTGGCCTAGTTGTCCATTCTGTGCCTCTAAGCTGACCTACAAAGTATGAGGTAGTGCTGGATGAGCTGATTCTGTTTTTGTGTCTCCATCTGTAGTGCGCAACCCTTGTGCTATGAATAATGGAGGCTGCAGTCACCTCTGTCTCCTGGCTCCTGCTCCTAAAGCCTCTAGCTGTTCCTGTCCCACTGGGATCAACCTGCAAATGGATGGAAAGACCTGCATGTCAGGTATGAGATGGCCTCTGTTCGAAAATTAAAATTTATGGGTCATCACTCAGCAGTTTCCACTAGGTCCAATAAAATGATGAATAAAGAATATACAGTAATTATAATTAATTGGGTTTTTTTGCTATGTAAGGTACAGGTATTTTAAACTCGCCAATCTTTCCAACTTTTTAAAAGACCCATGCCTTTTTTACTTTATGTAATACTTAATTCTCTATCAACAAAGACATTAGTGCATAATAATGCAATATTAGTCAAAATGTATTTATTGTAGATGAAAGTAAAAAAAAAACTCAACATTAAATGTCAAAGACTGGGCTTATTCTGACAGAAAGGCGGTGTGTATGTGTGTGCACGTGTGTATGTGTGTGTTTGTGCAGGTATGAGCAGCTTCCTAATATTTGCACGAAGAACAGACATCAGGATGGTTTCTCTGGATATCCCTTACTTTGCTGATGTGGTTTTGGCTGTAAATAGTTCAATGAAAAACACCATTGCCATTGGTGTTGACCCCAAAGAAGGTTTGTATGTTTTCTCAAATTTGGAAAAAGACCTGTTTCAAAATGACAAGCAAAAGAGAAATGATATCCTCACATACTTCCTCACATGTTTTGCTTCCTGCAGCAAAGGTTTATTGGTCAGACAGCACACTGAAGAAAATCAGCAGAGCTAACATCAATGGGACAGGACATGAAGACATCATATCTACAGGTGGGTAGGGTTAAGTAACATTTAAATTTAAAACAATACCAGTTAGGGCGGCAAAGATTATTTGATGAATTGATTATTAATTGATTACTAAATTAATCGTCAACTATTTTGATAATCATTTTAGGTTTTTTTTATATAATTAAAAAAGCTCTCAGATTTTTCAGCTTCCGAAATGTGAATGTGTATATTTTCAGGTTTCTATTCTCCATATAACAAAGAAATTATTAAAACTAAATTATTTTGGTTTGTGGGCAAAACGAGACTTTTTATAACACTTCCTTTTTATTTTATAGCATTTCCTGGTTTGGTTTTAAGATTTCCTGACATTTTAAGTATCCAACGTAACTGTGGAATCAAGTTTAACCATCATTTGCATGCCTGTTATCAGGGAAAGCAGTGGACAGGAAAGCAGTGAGTATGCTTGAGGAAAACTTAGTGCAGCTTAAAAATAATTGCATCATACTCCAGTTTAGGTGAGATACCAAAACAGAAACCCTGTCAAGGGCTTGGTTTGTACTCTCTCAGACCTGAGAAGTGCTGTAGCTCACAGCCCATGCACTTAATACTTCTTTGTGGTGCATGAAGCCACAGCAGCTGAACTGCTCTGTCGTCACTTAGATGCAAGGTCAAGCACAAAATTTGGCACAAATTAGTTTAATGTGAATTACTACTTGGCAGTACCAAATTTGTTACCAAGCACTACTCATAATGCTGTCTTTGTCCTTCTCTCTCTCTCTGCAGGGTTGGTGACAACTGATGGCCTAGCCGTGGACGCTCGGGGCAGGAAGATCTACTGGACGGACACAGGAACAAACCGCATTGAGGTTGCCAACCTGGATGGCTCCATGAGGAAGGTTTTGATCTGGCAAAACTTGGACAGCCCCCGAGCCATCGCTCTCTACCATGAGATGGGGTGAGGCTGTTTTTTTAATGTACATTTCCAGAGCATTTGTTTTCAGTCAGAGATGCTAAATCTAAGTTAGAACATTAAATTTAGAATTAGCTTTTTATCACTTATAATTGTGCATATATAAGCATCTGTTAGTTGTCCAAAGTTTGCATCTAAAATGTTTTGGTCTCAGCATGTCCTCTCCATCTTATCTCTGCTTCTAATTTTAAGTCCTCTTACACTGTCAGGTTTTGACATCACTGTCCTTTCTTTCTACCCCTACCTCTCTTTTCTCTAGTTACATGTACTGGACAGACTGGGGAGAGAATGCCAAGCTGGAGCGATCAGCAATGGATGGATCAGACCGAGTTATCCTCATCAGTAACAATCTGGGGTGGCCAAATGGCCTGGCCATTGACATGGCTGGCTCACAATTATTGTGGGCTGATGCTCACACTGAGGTCAGTGGTGCATCTGCATTTTTGTACAAAATGTATAATTTATAAAGGGACAGAATCCCAGCTTTCTGTTTTTGTATGTCATTAATGTGGACTGACCAAGTCACTCTGAATCACCAGAACTGTGCAAATGATAATGACACAGCATATATGTAGTGTTAAAACAGTTTGATGAAAATCCATCCATCCATCCATCCATTTTCTGAAAATCACTATTTAATATATACTTTGGACAGAAGAAATTGTAAAGAAGATTTCGGCTTTTTCATCCACAATAATGCACTATATTAATTTAAAACTTGTATACATCAAAATACTAATTATCTAAACTGTAAATGTGTTAAGATTAAAAGAATCAGAACTTATTAGGTCACGGTGTTTATACCGCTCATCTCTCTGGTCCTCTTCAGCGTATAGAGGCAGCCGACTTGAACGGGCAAAACCGGCGCACCCTGGTGACCCCAGTCCAACACCCGTATGGCTTAACCCTGCTGGGGTCCCATATTTACTGGACTGACTGGCAAAGCCGAAGCATTCAGCGAGCCGACAAGACCACGGGGGCCAACACTATCACAGTGCAAGCCAACTTGCCAGGCCTAATGGACATCCAGGCTGTAGACAGGGACAGGCCACTTGGTAAGTAGGAGGACATGAAGTTTCTCTTTCAACTGTGGGACATTTAAATAATGTTGTAGTTTGTTAAATGACATTCAACCCAATGCAGGATCCATAATAGTCAGAAATTTTATTTATAAAAGTTGGAACTTTATTTAATTGCACCTCTTTTGAGTCCAGCCCTCTGTCTCCAACCTCATCAGGTTTTAATAAATGTGGCAGAAGGAATGGGGGCTGCACCCACTTGTGCCTTCCTCGTCCCAATGGCACGTCCTGTGCATGTCCCACTGGCATCCTGCTGAAGGGAGACGGCAGGTCATGTGATGACTCACCAGAGACATACTTGCTTTTCTCCAACCGTGTCAGTGTGCGCAGAATCTCCCTCGACACCAATGACCACACAGACGTACACGTACCGGTGCCTGATCTGCACAATGTCATCTCAC
Source organism: Brachirus orientalis (assembly GCA_016785285.1). Taxonomy (NCBI): domain Eukaryota; kingdom Metazoa; phylum Chordata; class Actinopteri; order Pleuronectiformes; family Soleidae; genus Brachirus; species Brachirus orientalis. The sequence continues at coordinate 2,074,887 of JAFBJR010000172.1, forward strand.
TGGATTATGATAGCGTGGATGGAAAACTGTACTACACCGATGTCACCTTAGATGTTATAAGGTGTGAACATAAAAGAGATCTGCATATAAACTCATTTCCTCTATTTTTTAGGTTTTAGTTCAGTAATAAGGAATCAACGATTATTTGTAATTTAGATCAGTTTAAACTAAATAGTGCAACCATAATATGTAATTCAGATTGAATGTCAACAGAAAAAATATTTCGTCTGAAATATAAAATAGCTTAATTTTTTGCCCCTTACACAGACGTGCAAACCTTGATGGAAGTGACATGGAGACAGTGATCAGCCAGGGCCTGAAGACTACAGATGGGCTGGCTGTAGATTGGTTGGCCAGGAATATGTACTGGACCGACACTGGACGTAACACCATTGAGGTGGCCCGTCTGGATGGAACAAGCCGCAAAGTCCTCATCAACAACAGTTTGGATGAACCCAGAGCCATCGCAGTGTTTCCAAGCAAAGGGTGAGACAAGGGAGTAAAAGCGGTATAGTTTGAGTTTTGACTCACTAGCTGTTACCAGAAAGTAAACACTGGAAGATTCCCCTGGTTGCTGTGTGCTTTTGCAACATGTAAGTCTCACCTGTTCTGTCATCTCTCTGCAGGTTCCTGTTCTGGACGGACTGGGGTCACATTGCGAAGATTGAGCGTTCTCACTTGGATGGCTCGGATCGAAAGATCCTAATCAATACGGACCTTGGCTGGCCCAATGGTCTCACCCTAGACTATGACACACGAAGGTCAGGTTCTTGTGTAAAAAGGGTGTCATGGTATCACATGCAGTACTATGTATTTGAATCAACCACAGTTGAATCAACAGTAAAGGCCTTATAATTTGTTTTATTTTTTTCTACTTGCGCTAAAATTACTGTTAACATGCTACTATAACAGGATTAACATCAACCTATATTCTAGCATAGCAATAAGCAGCCACGACAGGCTGCAGTGTATTCTCGGCTTGTTATTGTAACAGTCTGGCAACATTACCAAGTAGGTTTGGTTACAAGACTGGTGGGTACAGTATGCTGCTGTGTTGTCAGAGAAGCACATGTCTCTCATCTTCTCTGTGACTGCAGTGGTGTTTGTGCTCTGCACATCGCCCTGTCTCTAATGGCACTTTTCCACTACACAGTTCCAGCACAGCTCAGCACTCTACTCGGTTTTTTCTTTGCTTTTCCACTTGCAATTGTACCTGTTCTGGCGAGGTTCCAGAACAGGTATGTGACTTCTTGGCCACTAATTGGCAGTGAGTGTCATCACTAAAAGAGTCATGAGTGAGATGTTGACACGAGATTCAAACCAAGCAATGCCAAACTGAAGATTGGTTATAAAGATTTAAAAAAAAAAAGTGTTAGTCTCCAACATTTAACAAGGAAATTTCTAAAATATCTGGTGTAGTCCAGAGTATTAAGCAACAGCACTGTCGAAAGCCAGTGTTCGTGAGCTGCAATCATGAGCCAAATCACATAATTTAGTTCAGAAACTGTCAGACGAGTCTGCGCTCTGGTCATACAGAAGTATTTAACTGATCTTTTTAATGAACTAATTCTAATGATTCAGTACACTGAAAAGAACTGCTTTGCTTGTCACTAGTTGTGTGTCGCATATAAAATGACATCACAGCAGTTTCGTGCAGCCAGGCTAGGACAACCCTACCCACGTCAATGAGCTACTATAGTAATGGAAAAGGATACCAAACAGAGTAGAGACGAGACGTGCTAGAACTCTGTATTGGATAAGCGCCATAATACTGGTAAAGAAAATCTGGCTTACTCCATATATTGGTGTTCCCCTTTAAATACTACAAAAAAAAATATTTTTATTTTGAAGCGATTTTAAAGCGATTGTACATTTTTACAATCATACTTATGGGTGGTATATTAAATTTCTGCCTGTAAACCCATCTAAATGTTTTTCACTGGGTGTTTCTAGATAATTAATTAATGAATTAATCTAACTCATTTCAGACTTTCAGACATTCTAACAGACATGTTCAGCCTTGATTGATGAAAGCTGAACAAAGTGTTGCTATTTTTTTTAGGATCTTCTGGGTGGACGCCCACTTGGACAGGATTGAAAGCTCAGACCTAAATGGAAAACTGCGTCAGGTCCTTGTCAGCCCAGTGTCCCATCCGTTTGCACTTACACAGGTATCCCCCACCCCCCAACCTCTCCCCTTTTCAGCTTTCAATCAGTGGGCTGACCCTCTTTCCTCCACTCACCTTGCTCTTTCACTCATCAGCTCACCGTGTGACTCTCACTAGTTGTCTTCTTCATCCTCCAATTCATACTGAATTCATTCAACTTAACCATTTCTTCTACTTCCCTTCCACTCTGACCCTCATTTTTCTTCTTCCTCTCTTTCCCTTCCCTCTCTTCTTCCCACCCCCCACTGCTCCTTGTCTGTGTATTTCCTCTCTTCTTCTTCCTCGTTTCCCCAGTTGAAGCCGGTGTCCTCCCCTCTAACCCCTTTCTCCCGACTCTCGCAGCAAGACCGCTGGATCTACTGGACGGACTGGCAGACTAAGTCCATCCAGCGGGTGGACAAACACACTGGCCGTAACAAAGAAACTGTACTAGCGAATGTGGAGGGCCTCATGGACATTATAGTGGTATCACCTCACAGACAGACAGGTAAGGTGGCTTTTCTTTGGACACCTTCATCAGATGGGGAGACACTGAAGTCCTTTCTATGATTTCTTTCTTTTCAAGTGAAATAATACAAAAAAAAGTCAAAAGTGAGTGAAAAGATAATACCAGTGTCAGTCTATGTAGTATAAAATGTTTTAATTCTTAAAATAATACCATAATAACAGCCCCCACAAACTACAAAAGTATGTCTATCCACAAACTCAACCAAATATAAAATGCTTAATATTGTTGAAAGAAAGGTATTTTGGCCTCTGGGTATTATTTTTACTTGGACTTAAAATGGTGTCAAACTGTACTGTCATTTTTAATAAAAGGCTGGGACATTGTACTTCATGTCACCCTCCTGTCACTGGATGTCAGTTGATCTCAAATCTCATACTTCTCACTGGATGAAATGAACCAAAATAAATGTGGAAACATGCCCCAGATTCAAAAACTGTTTGCTGCCTCTTCCTCCCTTTCATCTTATTCAGGTACCAACCTCTGTGGTGTAAATAATGGCGGCTGCACCCACCTCTGCTTTGCAAAGACCAACAATTTTGTATGCGCCTGCCCTGACGAACCAGATGGAAGACCATGCTCCACCAGTGAGTAACGTCTATTTTTGTGCAGTGTGTGACTGAACTATAAGTTTGCTGAGGTTTTGGATTTTTTTATCTAAAGGACATTTGCCAAAATGTTCTTTCAGTTTCTGACCTTCTCATGTTTATTAGTTTCAGGTTACGTCCCTACCCCTCCTGCCAGAGCAACCAGCAGCACTCCTGTTATGAAGATCCCCAATGCTCCAACAGACACTCCACACAGAAGACCCCCTCTGGTCAAGTAAGTTCATTTGTCCACTTGAGAATTGGAAAACCAAAAAAACTTATTTTTGAAGGTACAGTTTTAGTTACTTTAATTGTTCCAAAATTGTATAAATGTATTAATTAATGTATCTACTGTAATAGAACTTTAATTGTATTCATTTGAAAAAACATAGTAGTAAACTTGTTTCTTCTTCTGCAAGGGCATCTTTGCTAAACAAAATAGCATGCATTTCTCTTATTTTGAAAACAGCTTCAAATTGAGGTGAGCTTTAGGATTTTCTGTTTTTAGTACTTCTAATGAAAAAGAATGACTATAAGTAATAGAAATAACTGTAACAGTACAGTTACTCGTCCTTTCACAGAAAAATGTAATAATATTAACCCCAAGGGGTTGCCTTCTTCTCCTGAGGACTATGGACTATATCCATATGTCTTTCTTAGGTGTTCTAATTGAAAGTACAGATGTGAATCATCTGAGCTGCGATGTATGCATTGACCCGTCTGTCATAGCCGGTCATTCACTCCAAACATGTTCACACTCCTCTTCCCTATAGCTGTATTCATTTTGAGTAAAGTCCCCTGGCTGAAGCTATACTGTAATTTAACTGGGTTGCTGTTTAATTTTGAAGCTGCACAGACAAGAACCTCAGTGAAGAAGGCTGCTTGAGCAACGTGGTGACAGCTCCTCATGGTCAGTACATGAAAAAGTATTACTCTCAGTTCACCTGCTGCCTGAGTTGTATATGTGTTTTTTTTTTTGTTTGTTTGTTTTTGTATACTTTTGGTGGAGCTAGGCTAAGAGACCCCTGAATTTAAGGGTGGAAATTGACTTGCGATATATTGTTATTATTATTGTATTTTATATTAATTTTGTAAGGCTATTTTGTAAAAGGCTGACGGCTTACATTTATGCTATGTCCTGTTTGGAGACTCTATTCATTTTGTACCAGCATTTTATTATCTTACACCTCTAGCTCAGTGAACATTGAGGAAGCAAAGATGAAAAAAAAAAAAAACTCTTTACTTTCATTCATTCCATTGGCAGCGAAATGCAGACAAAAAATTGTCTGTGGAACGTATTGGTCCCATTGTCCTATTTGATTTAGATAAAAAGAATAACAGGCTTAATCACCACCCAAGTATCTTACTACAATCAAATTGGGACAAAAGCCTAGCACCCCAGCCTTATATGAAATCAAATTAAACTGTTTCCACTGGATTTGCTGCAGTCTTTAATATCTGTGTCATATGTTGTAGGGGAAGGCCTTCATATCAGCTATGTGATTGGAGGAGTGCTGACCATCTTGGCTATTCTGATCCTCATTGCTGCTTTGATCATTTACAGGTCAGTCCTGTGTTTAATTCCGCTTTTCCTGTTCCCTGCTTTTAAACAGACGTTTTCATTACCTACAGTATGTCCAGCACCAAGCAAATCATTCATATGTATGTTCATGTTACCCTTGTACTATTTTCTTCCTAATTTTAATGAATAGACACAAAAAGTCTAAGTTTGCTGACCCAGGAGTGAGTAACCTGACCTACAGTAACCCATCTTACCGGACGTCCACCCAGGAGGTTAAGATCGAGGCGTCGCAGAAGCCTCCAATATACAATCAGCTGCGATACAAAAAAGAGGTAATGAACAGCCTGGACACTGGAGTGAATATGTTTTTTCTTTTAATATGTAAATGGATTTAAGGTGAATCCATGAAACTTTCTCAGAATGATCTCCGACTGTGCAGGTGTTTGCTGTCTGCCACATGCTGGTTTTGTTGTATGACATGAGCAAGTCACAGAAACCAGTGCTCATCTATTCCTCCCCCTCTATCTCCCTCACTGCAGCTCTCTCATCCCTACAACTCCCTCTCTCCCTTTATCTTTTGACCCACATGTCCCGTGGAGAGGTAGTTACACAGCATGGAGGAGTTGTGTCCTTTTTTTTATAATTTGTTCATTGCTGTTTCTTTGTTTCCCCTTTTTTCTTCTGTCTATCGCTGCATGAAATCTGCCATCCAAAATTAATAATTTCTCTTTTTTAGTGCAGTTTCTGAGATCCATGATCATTAGCATGCCAGTGTTAACGCCACAATTGTTATTGCCCTTTCAACAGGCAAAGGATCTATTTTGTTAAAGGTGCTACAGGTGCCGTCAATGTTGTTAAAGTATCTCAAATCAATAGCAAAGCCTTGAAATAACCACAAACAACTAGAGACACGTTGTATATGGTTGGTAGGGTCTGTTATAGAGGAGTGATATTACAGATTCCACTTCATGAAATAAAAAATCCTGATAATTTTACTTCAGCATGTTTTTATTAAAACCTCATCAAAATCTGGTAATAATTTTTGTGTTTATTGGACCCAGTTGCACCATCTGACCAAATTTTCCTGGGTTTGGCTGAAAAATAAATAAAAAAAACACCACCAGCAACAGTTTCATGTAAGGAGACTGATAGTGAGTGATGTAGTGAGCTGTTTTTTTCACACTGAAGATGAAATGGCAATGGTCAAATTATTCCTGTTATAACAGACTGAATAATTTCCATGAGTAGTTTTTTTTTGCTGCGGGAAAATAACATCATCTTCCTCTTTTTTTCTCAGACATAAAGTAATTCAAGTGATTTCACTCCAAATTACACAGGATGACAGTCCTGTTGTTTGTGTTTGTAGCTATTATATACCTGTAGCACCACAACCTTCAAATAAAAAAAACTAACTCGGTAGTAAGTGCAGCATTACTAAAAGGAACCGACTTTCTTTGCATGGATTGTGTTTGAAGTTGATTGTTTATTCTGCAGTGTTTTGACTTTTGGGAGAATCTTCACTTTTAACAGGTTGAACTTTTATGGCTTTGTTGATTGGTTTTCCAATCTATGTTAATATCGGTATGGTAAATGTTCACAAAGGGGGTTACAGTTTTGGAAGGCAGGAAGGAAGTAAAAAAAAGAAATAGCCTCTAACAAAGAAGTCAAGGAGAGCTAAGTAATGTGTCACGGCATGGTGGCTTTTTTCCCAAATTATGACACTGACAAAAAAAACCAAAAAAACAGATTAACTCATCCTTTAAACTACTTAAACTGCTATTCCAAACTAATTGCATCTCTTTATCAAGGGAGGAGTGGATGGAGGCTTCACCAAGGAAAAAATCCGCATTGTGGAAGGTGTGTGTCTCCTGTCCAATGAGGAGCTTTACTGGGATGACCTAAAACAGATCAAGCCATCTCGAGGTGGCCTGCATACCTGCATGCGTACAGACACCGTGTCCCTGCAGGCCAGCAGTGCTTCACTTGATGATGGCGAGACAGAGCAGCTCCTCCAGGAAGAAGCATCAGAATGCTCCTCCATAACCACCCTGACTCCTTCTGCCATCACCCCACAGCGTCACACCCAGCACAGCCTGCCCGACACCGGCTGGGCCTCCATGCGCAAGCCCTCCACTGAGAGTGAAGTGTGAGGGAAGCCCCCTCCACATGGTTTCTCCCCATCTCAACCTCTGTCATCCATTGCACACACACACACACACCTACCCATGTATTTATGGCAGGTACAAAAATAAAAGATAAATATGTACATGAACCTGGCCGGAGACAACTAAGCTCCATAAACACAACTCCTGTCTCTGGAAATGGGGCTCCGTCCTAGTTGTACACACACATACACACAGTGCATCATCAGTACCCTCAGTGCTACTGCCTTCAGGCAAAAAGATAAACTAATTAGCATGCTGGAATTAAAAAGCAAATAAATCTTGGAAGAAGTGAGCAGAGACACAAAGCGTTATCTGGAGCCTTTTTTCAAAGGATGCAGTCTCTCAATGCAACCAACGCTTCTCTGTGTACAGCTTCACTTTTACTTATTTGTGAACTTTTTCTCTCTCTTTCAGACAAAGCTAAAATGACACTCTCTGGATGGTGTAACCATGACGCTGTCTCTAATACCACTCATTTATGAACTCTATTTATAAACGTTTTTGTACTTGTAGAGTGGGATTGCAGAGAATGGTGGGAGTGTTGTATTTGAACATTGTGCTGCAGGACCTGGTTATTCAAGAGTTGTATTTATGACAGTGCCAAAGGGTGGGACTTCAAAAAGTCTCCATGCTTCTTTCTGCATTTACACTTGTGTAGTATTGTATGTTAATTACAAAATTCCTTTGCCCTCACCGATTCAAGACCTTAGTGATGACATCTGCTTCTAATTTCTTATTTAATAGCCTCCAATGAGACAAGCAAGGACTTCTGGACTTGCTGTAGCTTGTATCTTTTTGCAGACGTCCTTAATCCCCCAAGAAAGATTAGTTTTCTTTTTGTGATTCAACCATTGTTGGTCCTCAGAGCAAGCCATGAAGAAGTAACAGCCTAAGTGCCAAACATTTCATTATTTTCCTTCTTCAGCTGTGTATTTATTTTTGTCTGAGGTTTTAAAATGTTCTTTCTGCTTGGGTGTAGTCCCTGAAATCACAGGAAAAAAACAATTCTTCTCACTTACCACTACTTTTATTTAGCCATGCAGATAGTTGTGGTTTTATTAGCCAGCAGTGCAGTATGTTTTCAGGGATTTTCCCCAGAAAATTTCAATCCTAAAAAATAAGGTGCTGTTTCCTGAGGTCCAACTTAATTACCCATGAGCACTTATTGTAACAATTTGAAGCTCTTTAATTTTATTTTAATACAGTTAAAACCCAGCTTGCTTGAAATTTTCTACAGGACGGTACATTATTTGTTCTTAATGTCTCAATACGATTTGAAGCTTACCACTTTGACCCACAATGATCTTAAGTATGTGAGAAATATTTTTTTAATTATTTATTTGATTAAAAAAAAAAGTTTAAGAGACTTACTGAGCTGCACAAGATAATGATGAGATTGTAGGGTTAGATTTCTCAATGTTTCAACACAAATCAAATTTTTCCAATTCCCAAATGTTCAAATTTCAGTTGTATTACTTTACTTGTATTGGTGGTAGTGGTAAGTTTCAGAGGCATATATATCTAAATAATTGGCACGTACAACCCAAAGTATCTGTGTGACCAAACACTGTTAGAGGTAAATGAGAACACTTGTTCTTATTAAAATGTTGAGTTTTCATCCATCAACTCTGAATCTGTAATTGCAAAGTGTGCGTGCAGTATGTGCCACAGTACAGTTTAACAAATGGGTAACTCGGAACACTGTGCATGTCTGACCCCATCAGACAGTAAGGGTTTTAGTTTAGAAATACTGTATATCACTGACAACTTTTGAAAAATGTGTTTAATACTAGTCAAGATATTATGCATCACTTAAAATTTAGAGTACAATTCTGTCTGTCTGTTGAAATATGGTACAAGGAAATACTATACTGTTATATTGACAAATATATCGGTTGGACATTATTGAACCATGTATTTTGAAGTACAGTATATGCTACGAGCTCAGCAACTTGCTGATTTGCTGCTAGACGAAGCACTGAGGCCAATGAACAAGGGTCTTGGCAGCTACATAACCACAGTCTATGACGTTTGGTTTACAGTCGGCCTACAGAGAATCACAGAAAACCTGGTAACCCATCATCCCAGCTTGCAATCCCTCCAACTCTGCTGCAGGAAACACAAAAACTGTACAGATTTTATCATGCCAATATAAGCAAACATTTCTGTTGAAGATATTGCATTAAGTTGTATAGTCTTTTGTACAAAGGGATTTTAATGACTGTTTTTAGACTTGTATTAATTTTACTCACTGGAGAACAACTTTTTTTGTTTTGTTTTTGCTGGATTATTTTAACCACTGTGTTTCCAAGCCTTGTAAATTATAGGGAAGGTTCTAGTTATTTAATAGTGCTCTTTTCTCTTATGAAATACTGGTCTCATATAGCTGTTGTAAAATTAACAAAAAAGGTATTTATGATTTCTGTTTGGTCACTTGATGTGTAAATATGAAAAGACTGTATATGTATTTCCATGGCAGTACTAACAAGCTGTGTTGTGTGATATAGTGAATTATCCCTTTGCTATCTTTGAATATAAAAGTTCATTTGCATTTGAATGCATCTTTTGCCTCATCCATGCACTTCTTGGTCTCTGTTGATAATTAATTTCTCGTGCATCCGACACAATGGCATATGTTAGTGTTTCACGTGCCATTAAGACAAATAAGAATTCAAATAAAGAGAAAGAGCGGAAAACGTTGTTTAGTCACAACTTTTAAAAGGACCAGTGGGCCATCTAAAGGTGAGATTGCAGATTGTAACAAAGGTAGGACTCCTTTGCTCGTCCCATCGGGAAACTAAGGAGGCCTTCTCACACAAGAGAATATGTCGTTATTCATTTGCAAAGTAAGCATCCGTTTAAAATGCATGCTCCGTTTTGTTCATTGTAAACATTACACACTATCTCAGATGAAGAATTGTGTCTCAGCGAACCAATCACTGCAGCTGCTCTTGTGAAGTGACTGTGCATGTGACCAGTACACAACTTGTCATTGGTGGACCCAACTTATATTTATCCAATGAACGCCCACCATCCTTTATTGTCTGATCCAATCACTGATCAGCTCTTACCGGATGCGCTTGTTTAAAACCAGGAAAAAGGAAATTCGCCAACGACGGGTGAGACACGTGATTATGTCGTTTCGACACAAAGGAGTGAACACTAATAACAGAAATGGTAATTATTCTTTAATGTTGGCGTGTTTGAGCTATTATTGGTTGACGGTCTTGTTTTAGAGTGAACAGCTTAAAGTAAATGAACGTATTTAAGTTGCTAGCATGGTTAACCAGCTTCGAGTAAGTAACCTTCTGTCCTTGTCTAATGTAGTTCTCTGTTAAAGAACACAATTACAGTATCAAACTATTGTTTGTTGTTTTTAGCCTAACTCAGTGTCTCCCTCTGTGAGCTTTTATCACTGTGGCTAACTTGCATAGTTAACATGCCTGACGCCGCTGTCACATGTGTAGCCAACTCACGCTGTTCACTTCTTCTAATGCAGTTGGTGAAGAGACTTGTGTTAGCAGCACGGACAAACAGTGGAAATGGCGTTCCCTGCAGAGGTACAAGGTAAAACATTTACTATTGCCTATTTTGCCCACGATCGTACGAAAATATCGTCGCCATACTTGCTCGGTCAAGAGCAAGACTACAATCACAAGTAAATTAGGAGTCTATGGAGTTTTTTTTCTGGATAAAAAGAACTATGCTATGAAAAGTTCATATACCTGTGTTTGTAATCGACGTGTAGTAGATCTGCGAGCATATCTAATTAACTGCTAAAGGTTTTCTTTTTTTGTAACGGAGTATGGCAGCAACGATTGATCGATTACTAAAGTAATTGTCAGCTTGTTTGATTTAACCGTTTGAGTTGGCTTGTTTCAATAATTAAAACAAGCTTTCAGATTTATTAAATCTAAATATTTTATGGTCTCTTTGGTCTATTTAACAAGTCAAAACTGAATCGTTCTGGTTTGTGAACAAAGACATCGGGGGGGATTATTTAGAAGTTTGGTAAGCAGTGATCATTTTCTGTTTTATGAACCAAACAAGTTGAAATTAGAATGATCGTTAACGAGTCGCTTTCGCGTTAAGTAAATGTCAGGGAACTGAAAAAACGCAGAACTATTACTATCCAATATTAAATGCATTCTTGCTAACTACATACATATCAATTAAGTTTAATATTTATGTCACTATTATAAATTAGGAAGTATTGCACTTTTTTGTCAAACTGTAGGCTTGGGTGTAGTTCTACAATATTTGAATTGTTGTAGTATTATTGTACACTTTTACATCACGTTGTGTGTACTATAGAGCAATGTTTCCCCAACTCTGGTCACTGCCCCGCATGTTTTAGATGTTGCCCTGCTCAACACACCTGATTCAAATGGTCAGCTCATTGTCAAGCTCTGCGAAAGCCTGATAATGTCCCATTCATTTGAATCTGGTGTGTTGGAGCAGGGCAACATCTAAAACATGCAGTGCAGAGCTCTGGTAGCTGACTTTGGCATGACACAATACCATTTTGGCAGGAAGCCACACTGTTCCAATTGGCAGCAGACTATGTCAGAACTTCTCTTTGTTGGTTGAATTCCTAAATGAAGATGGTGTGGTGGCTGTTGTGTCCTGTATGCCTTTGTTTACAGACCTACCCAACATACAGATCCAACACCGTGTAATTTAAGAAACAACTAATCGATACAGTTTTATGTGTAAAAATTACTGTGTATGTTATGCATTTGCCTGTACCAATATCACTGTTATAACACATCCTGCAAGGGGCTGAGTTTATGAATGTGGCGTCCACATTCATGTACTATGTCTATAGGCAAAATAAGCAGGCCTGCCATTGTCCCTGGTAGTTCAGAAAATGTATTTAAGAGTGGTGGGTGTGAGAGTGATGAGTTGCACTAATCATTTGGGGTGTTTGTTGTAGTGACATCAACACCCTGATCTGACCCAACCTGAGGACACACTGTGTGCACAGGGGCCATCTGACTCCACCTTTTCCCTCTTTTAAAGTTTTTTTTTTTTTTTTTTTTTTTTGTCAAAATCAGTGTCGCTTTTTAATTAGACTGCATTACTTTACCAAGGTGTGCCTTACAGTCTAACCACTGAATACATAACACACCACATTTAAGATTTTCCTTTTGTCATAGCTGTAAATTTGCCTGTAAAATGTCAATTGTATATAAATACATATCGTACACGTGTTTATTGATGGAGATGTTTATTATGGGATCATAGGATGGATAATCACTAACTTGATTGGTATTTGGAAAAAAACTGAATTTGTATTAATGCCTGTTTTTGTCTCATTTGGGTAAGTCCAGCAGCTGCAAGAGGAAGAAAGCTGTGCTGTGGAGTTTTTAAAGCTACTGTCCTCCCTCCATTAAGCAGGACCTGAGCTGGATGTGCTCACTGACCTGGAGACCAACTTTTTTTTCTCTCAAGGTTTGTTTTATTTCACTCTTACCAGTAGATTTTGTGATAACTTGTCCTAGAAGCCCATTTGACACAACATATTTGCCCAAAGTGATGAGGTGTTTGCTTTATTAGAACAGTTTGACTTTCATCCATTTACTTGACAGTTTTAAAGATAGCATTCTAAATTGTAAATAACAGGCTGCAGAGTGTTCAGATGAAACGCTGAGTAAACGCATGTTTTTCAGGATCAAACATTGTTGGACAATAATGAAACGCCTTGACCTTCCAAAACATTCTTGCTGTATATTGGTATTTTGGAGAGCCACCTTCTGGTGTGACAATGATGAGTTGCACTATTAGTAAGGTCGCTGATTGCAGTGGCACAGCAGACCTGTCCTGACGGCCTGTGCTGACACCTGCTGTGCACAGGGGCCATCTGAGTCACCCACCCCACCTGACAGAAAAAAATGGACCACTCTTAAATGGTCTTTCATCATTTACTGACCCACCCATTCAGTTTTTTTTCTGTTCTTTCTTTTCCCAGTCTGAAGGAGATTTACGGAAGAGTTAGGTGGGGTTGTTTTTAAGCCTCTGTCATCATGATGAACAAAATGGATTCTGCCTCCAACCATTTTCCCTTCTCATAATGGATGTCCACCAATTCCACACTAAGAGCTGGTGAGGAAAGCAACCTATTCAAAGAACTTTTCCTTACAGAGTAAATCTTGTCTTTTCGTGTGTTCTGTTTTGTGCTTTGGCTCATTTATAAAGTACATTTTTATAAATGAGGTGAAAACCCCTATAATCTCTTTATCATGACCTGAATATTAAACTCCAAATTGATTTCATATTCAGTACTATGCAATACACACATAAAATGTGTACTGCATAGTATATATTTTTTTTTTTAAACCTCTCTTGTAATTTTGTAACAATGCTTAAATGTCCCCATTTTTTCAGCATTTTAAACCAGTAATCTGTAAAATGATAAAGCAGTCTAAACTTATGTGATTAGCAGTATTGGCATCATAACATTTCCTGTGTTTTTTGGTTAATTCCCAGCTCTGAGAAGATTCACAGCCTTAATGGTGGAGCCTTTCCTCCCAAGGTGTGTTTTAGCTCTTTTCTATAAACTAATCCTGTACAAACCCTAACCCTGTTGTAGTTTTCTAAACCAGGGTTTCATTTATTCAAATAAAGTTGCTGAATTAAAGCATACTGAAATGATTGTCTAAGACCTACATGTACATATTATGAGCCCTCAAGTCCTAAAATGGGAATAAATTAAGGTGATAATTGCAGAGCAATGAAACTAGTCAAAATTTGATTGTTGCACCTACTAACTGTAATGTGGTCAAATCATGTGGAAAATCATAAGTTTTATTCATACAATCATTTGTGTGCATTTGATGGCAGAGATCATTGGTAATAAAACATGAATGACAGAGGCTTAGTCTTCACTACATTTATTTCTGATAGTTAATATTTTGGTGCAGTTCTCCTTACCATTTTACTGCTCACTCACCAATGACCCAGTTAAGATTAGTGATCAATGGCTGACTTGATGGTTAGACTCCTAGGGTTTGTTTTTGGAAAACAAAACCTGCCCTGGATTTAATGCTATGTTTATCTGTGTCCTGATGATTCTCTCAGCTTAAGCACTGATTCTGCTTTTCTTTTTCACATCCTCTTTTCCTTCTCTTGTTCCCTTTGAAACTGTTCACAGCTGAAGGTTCAGCCTGGACCGTCAAACATTTCCTGTCCTTTTTCCATGAGCTGCAGCATTATGACCACTAGTGACCCATTCACATGCAGGAAAAATGTCATTTCGCAATGTGTTTGCACTTGAGGATTTTGTACAAACCTTATGGGAAAAGTACCAGTGTATTCATAAAAGCTGTTGACAAGGGGAAGATGTTTTTAAATGGTGTATAATCACTGATAACCGTGTATTTATTTATTTTTTTTCTTTGTGGATCTGTCAATGCCATGTTTCTACAGTAGCCTAGAATGGACTTTTTGTGTTATCTGGGCTAGAGGTCTGCGTAAAAGTCCACTTTTTTTTTTTTTTTTTTTAAACATGCTTCACGGAGAATTTAAAACCCCAATTCCAAAAAGTTGTGACATAGTAAAATGTCAATAAAAACATAATGCAATGATTTGCAAATCCCAAACCCATATTTTATTCCCAGTAGAACATAAACTGATAATGCAACAGACGTTTTACCATTTCCTGAAAAGTATTAGCTCATAAAATTTGATGGCACCAACATATCTCAAGTTTGTAGAGGGTAGTGTTTACAATTGTGTAAAATCCTGTCTTAACTGTAAAGTGAGGACATCAGTTGCTGGAATTTAAAGAAAATAATGTCCCATTCTTGTCTGATGCAGGATTCTAGCTGCCCAGCAGTCCTGAGCCTTTGTTACCAGATTTGTTTCATGATGTGCCAAATGTTTTCTTTTGGGGAAAGGTGTGTACTCCAGGCAGGACAGTTCAGCACCTGGACTCTTCTCCTGTCAAGCCATACTGTTGTGGTGATTTAGTATGTGGGTTAGTGTTGTCTTGCTGAGCATTGCAAGGCCTTCCCTGAAAGACATTGTCCAGATGGGAGCATATGTTGCTCTAAAACCTATGTATTTTTCAGTATTGATGGTGCCTTTCCAGATGTGTAAGCTGCTCACACCATAGGTACTAATGCAACCCCATACAATCGGAGATGCAGACTTGTGGACTGTTACTGATGAGCTGTCCGTGGTTTCCACAGTTTCAAAGTTTGATTAATCTGACCACAGAATAGTTTAAATGGGCTTTGGACCAGAAAAGATGTGGCATTTATAGATCGTGTTCACATATAGCTACTACTTTGCATGATACAGCTGAAGGCCAGTTTTGACCTTCGGCGTTGTCCCTTGCACACAGGGATTCAGTCTTCTTTGAATCTTTTGACAATATTATACACTTAGGATGATGGGGTCTCCCAAGTCTTGGCAATTTTACGTTGAACATTTTTTCTGAAATTATTCCACAATTTTTAAACACAGTTGGTCAGATTGGTGGACCTCTTCCCAGCTTTTGGCTCTGCCTCTCTGAAATGATCCTTTTTATACATGTCATGTTACTGACCTGTTGCCAGTTAACCTAATTAGTTTTCAAATGCTCTTCCCAGTTTTTGATGTGTGCCATTTACTTTTCCAGCCTTTTGTTGCCTCTGTTCCAACTTGTGTAGGTGCCATCAAATTCAAAGTGAACTAATATTTTCTATGAAATAAAAGGTCTTTTTCAAAATCCTGGAATAAAAGATGGATTCATGACATTTTAGTGCCCCAGCTTTTTGGGAATTGGGGTTGTCGTTGCATTTACTTTACCCAGACAAAGTCTAAGGCTGGAGGATGCAGCTATGTCTATAGATGGTAACGTCCATTGATTTGGGCTGTATTTAAAAAATAAATAAATAAAAATAAATGACTTCCATTCATATGGACACCTTAAACAAAGTGTTTGTCTACAATACAATTGGAGAAGCACCACACCATGCAGGTTTTTACACAGGTGATAACATTTTGAAGCATATGTTACAAATGCAATTTTGATCTGTATTTGTCTGCTCAATCTTGTCTATTTTATTCAGGCAAATAAATTCTAGTTGAGCTTGTTTCCAGCTCTACCTGCCACACTTGTCATTTTGCTCAACTGTGCATGTGGGCAATGGTTAACCATTCTGCATCTCAGAAAACTACTGCTGGAAATCCAGCATTGTCACATTTATTTGTTAATATTGCCCTTTACTGTTGCTGCCACATAAATTATGCTCTATATGCTTACATTATTGAGTGTCTCTAAATTCTGTCCCTTTTGTGAAAGAGCTTGTTGACTTGCTGTGTTTTGGACATTGACAGTCATTTATTGAGCTCAGCATTTATTACTGGTGCCTGGAGTGGAAGCATCACAACAAATGTTTGTGTGGCTCTTTTATAGTCTGAAGTTGACTTAGCAATTGCAAAGTGGCTTAAAAAATAGTGCTATCATTTAAAATAGATTCTAGATAAACAGCTGCTCCCTTCACTACAAAACGGCTTCCTTTGCCGTCATTGCTGCTGTACTCCATGCTTTTGACCACTAGGTGGCAGTTGAACATTGGCTGTACTGTATAAAGCAACATACTTCACTGGATTTATTCTAGTACAAATGAGCCTGAAAACTGCACACCAAAATGAATTCTGCAGGGGACCTGCCTTGCAAGCAGTTTCACACAAAAGTCTTTTGATTCCAGTATTTTCTCAAACATTTGAAAAATACCAGTTTTACTCATTTATTTACATACATATTAGTATGGGTATGATTTGTATTTCATGTATGTGCACTAGTGGCTGGAGTAAATTTTATTTCACAATGTATAAATTGCTTGGTGCAAACAAAGGTTTGGTATGCAGAGTTTGGCACAATAGACCCAAAAGTGCTCTTTCATAACTCCAGCTTGATATGGGCAACTCTGTTACAAGACTTGAATTAGTGCAGTCTTCAAATAAATGGTAGAAACATCGCATTCACATAATAAAGATGTTTGGAAAAACCACAACTTCACTCCCAGAATTATGTTTGAAATATTTGAAAGGCCCTTCCACATACTTAAGATAATAAGATGAATTGTGCTCATATTCAGCAGTGAAATAAATGACTTATTTATCCTTTAATCATCCTCGATAATGTTAACAGACCTCACATTACAGATGAAGATGTGTTTTATACATTTATACATGTACCTGTCTGTGGTAGTTTTGTCTGCAGAAGACGCATCAGGATTTCCTTTGACATGGAGGATGTGCTGGTGCCTGCTGTGTGTGTGTGTGTGAGAGAGAGAGAGAGCATTCGTGTTCTGTGTGCACAGTCTCACTCCACAGTTTAATGGTTTTAGAATGAAATGCCTGCAGTGTAGTGGTGTATATTATTCACAATTTCTTTGATGTTTTCAACTCCTGCCAATGCTGAATAATAGTATTTCATGTTTAACTTTCCCACATTCTGAAAACATTATTTCTGTCTTCAAGTGAAGGTCTGAAGTGAAGGGCACTCAGTGACTTCATTTGATGTGGAACAAGTGACAAATCAATTATTCATCTTGTTAATCGTGAACTGACAGCTGATTTCAGAGCGGTGCCTCAAAGTTTCACACTCTTGTTTGTGGAGGACTAATGTCGTTAACTTTAGACGATGTTTAACGATCTTGGATGTTGTGCTCAGCACCATTTATTATCAATCCACTTGCTTGATTTTCTCACCCAAACCGAGTCACCGTCGGCCAAGCTATGAGACCGACTTGTGGAACTGAACAGTTTTGTTTTTAAACCTTGACTAGACTGTTCACTGACACAACCACTTCAGCAGCTAGAGAACAGCAATATGCAAGTGTGAGGACCAAGAATTGTATAATTGTAGTATCCATTTCACCTGATTTGAGTTAGAGCATCCAGTTGTCATGGTTAAGGTCAGGTTAGGGTCTATGTCTGTTAGGGTCCTCACTATGAATGCCGCACAAACGTGTGTGTGTGGGCAGATGGAGGTGGGAGCGTTATCCTTGCTGAAATGCTTCGTTCACTGATGTTTTCCGTCACTTGTACTGAGTGAAATTCTGCCTGTGATGTTCACTGAGGTGTGATCCTTCACTCCTGTTTTCCTCTGGTTGATGGTGGACAGCAGCAGTCTCCTCCTTCTCCTCGCTCTCAGTTTGCTGTGTATTTTAATTGCTGAACAAAAGTTTTCTTTTCTTATTACTATTTAGAAGAATTAAAGCAAAAATAAATCTGTAGTGAATAATAAAATAATAATTTTTTTAAATTGTTGATGTTATTAATCTGCCTCTTTATCGGAAGCTTTTTTGTACATTAAAAAATTGAATAATGCAGGTGTTTTTTTGTTTTTATTTTTTTTCCTTAAAATAACAATCTAGATTATTTGTCATTGCACAGTTTATAGTTTGTTTGTTTTTTGTCAATTACCTACCATGTAACTTACCACAGTCTTAGTAGTAGTTTTTGGCGAATGGGTTTGTTTACTGTGTTAAGGGGCAGCAATGTGCTGGTTTTTTACTCTTTTTTCCAAGTCAGTTATTGAGTGAAAGGAGGCAAGGAAAAAATGGAAATGGGCAAAGAAATTGATGGAGAAAAAAAAGTTGATGTAATAAATCTATACAAGCAACAAACTTAATTGCCCTTCAGATAAGAGATGTGTGGTTTAAAACTGCAATATGTCCTGCTGAAATGTTTTGTTCATGTTAAAGATATATCACATTAATATATGAATTTAGTTACTTGCCTTGTTTATTTACAATGTTGGATTTGAGAGTATATTAGCTGATGTGGTGTGAATCTGAAATGAATTTATGGCCAAGATGGACTTTAGGTTTATCGATTTCTGTGGACATAGAAGAAGCACAGCATTGGTATTCATGGAAGTAATACTGTACTGTGAATTTTAAATTTGTTGAGTATCAGTTTTGAGTTTTGTTACATTTGTTTATTTTAATTTAAAATTGAATATTTTATTTTATTTATTTCTATTGAGGCTGTGTCTTGGTTTGAGAGATTGATATTGTTACAGGTAATGTGGTCTTTATAAACATGAATTGCATGAATCAATATAGCCTCTCTAGTGTGACTGAACATAGACACACACTTCCTGTTCAACCATAACCTCACACATAATTTGTATATAAACTACTAATTTGCTCATATAGCCTTGGAATTTGCACTTGGGACGGCCAGTTCTTCATATTACAAATTGACAATGGTTTGCATTATTATGACCCAACCAGTGCCAAACAGTTTTTGTCATTTTGATGAACTTTAACCTTACACACACTTCCACAGACTTCTTTAGAAAGGTCCTGTTGGTGACGCCACCGCAAATTTCTAAGGTGAAAGGTTTGAAAATTCCAGATAAAAACATACTGTATGTGCTCACCACAATATAGCCCCAAATATAAATAAGCTTTTGTCTAGATATATATTTAATATATATTTTATATTGATATATATTTTAATTCTTTAATTTATTTGTTTCTTAATAAATAAAATACTGACACTAAAGTCCTGAAAGGTCATGCTAAATCTGACTTATAATGATGTGGTGCAGTACCAAAGGTCTGGTCAATGCTGCTTGCAGTTGCTTTTCTTTTTTTGATCCATTGGTATTACAAATACAACAAAAAATCATTTTTGTCAGTAGCTTCCATGTTGTGTGACCTATGATACACAATAATTCCATATAAATCATTTTTATTTGGTCTAACTGACCAACAGTGCTTCAAATTGTACTGTAAACCTTGACTGCAAGTCCTTAAGTAAATCTTCACCTTCTACCGGTGACCTATGATACACAATAATTCCATATAAATCATTTTTATTTGGTCTAACTGACCAACAGTGCTTCAAATTGTACTGTAAACCTTGACTGCAAGTCCTTAAGTAAATCTTCACCTTCTACCGATTTATTCTCATGGTTAAAGAGTTTGTTTTCATGAAAATAAATGCTGTCAAAAAAGCTTCTGTAATCTTTGTAATATATATATATATATATATACAGTATATATATACAGTATATATATACAGTATATATATATATATATATATATATATATATATACAGTATATATATATATATATATATATATAATATTCTAGTGTCTAGTGTACATCTTTGCTCTTTAAACTTTACCAATAACTGAATGTATTATATTTCTATTTTGAGCTTACTAGTATTATAGTGCTATTTGTGTGTACTTGTATTTTTACATAGGTCCAAAAAAGGTAAAAGTCTATCTTTGTGAGGACGTTTTAACCTTGTGGGAACATTTTTTCTGAGCCCCGCAACATTAAGGGGGGTTCTCAGGGTTAAGGCCTGGTTTTAGGGTTAAGGTTTTAGCTTTAGATTAGGATTAGGCACTTAGTTGTGCTAGTTAAGGCTAGGGTAAGGGGCAAGGGAATGCATTTTGTCTATGACATGTTCTCACAAGCATGTAAAAATAAGTTTTTTTGTGTGTATGTGTATCTGGTATTCCTGATATTGTGAGGTCCCAAATCTGTTTACACAGTCGGATTTTGGGGACTTGTCTTCCTTATGGGAATGAAAATCAACTCCCCATAATGTGAATTACTACATTTTAAGGTGAAGACATGTTTTAAAGTTAGGCTGAGGTTAGGAACAGGGATGGGGCACTAGTAATTATGGTTAAGATTAAAGTTAATCTCGAGAAAGTAAATGTAAGTCAATGCGCAATGTCCTCTGAAGTCATGGAAGCCAGTGTGTATATGCGAGTGTGTATCGCCTGAAAACAGCTCTGCCCACTTCACACGATTTCAGAATGAGTTTAATTTAGTTTTTACCCGGCTCTGATTTTGTAAAACCATTTCATCTTTGTGTGGAATTAGATAAGCTTATCATTGTCAGTAAAAAAAAAAAAATCCCCCTCCATGTTTCCTACTTTCACTCTCTATCTGATGTGATGTTTTTGTGGTTGTGCAAATACCCAGGTGGCTCCTTTAAGATTGCACATCCACCAGCATTTATCTACATTATATATACAAGTATGTTTTATGATACTGTAAGACTAGTCAAGAATACACTGCATCGCTAATGTAGCACACACTTTCTTGCTGTTGCACTCGTGATAGGAACATTCCAGTGTGCATGTTACATTTACACAGAGTGGTGACAGTCACAGAAAGGTTGATACAGGTATATAAATAAAACACCAAATTTAATTAACAACCTGTTTTGTATTTAGCTTCAGGAAAGGCAGATATATATAGAATCATTCCATTTCTTTTTCTCCCCACCAAAGGTTGTTGTTATTTGCATTTCTCTTCTCCAGTTTTATAGCATTTTTTGACACATTTAATGACCAGAGATGTCTGCTTTATCGGAAAGAGGTTAAGTGGAGAACGGTTCAAACTAAAAATGGTTTATAATAATTAGGAACAGCTTATGCCTTTGGCTGGAGTTTTTCTCGCCCATTAAAAGCAGAGCGTAACGCATTGGTGTTAACTCCATGTAGTGATCAGAAAACCACCAGGGAGCACACCAATGAATAGCAAGTATTTTGTTGATTTCACCTCAGGAAAATGCAAGAAAAATAAGCTGCTGCTCAATAGGTTTTATTTTGTTGTGATCCTGCTTCAACGCCATGCCATTTATTTCCATAAAGCTTATGTCTTTGGGCAAGTCAAAGCATTAAGAGCACATCGCGATATCAGAAGAAAATCCTCTCAGAAATGTTGCAACATTTCCTCTGTTATAGATATTTAATCTCTCTGCAGTGCTTATAGCTCAGCTAAGCCAGAATGAGAAGATACTTTTCTTTTTGTCCACAATCCATCATAACATAACAGAAACCCGTCAGATTAAATATGCAACAGGCTGCACATGCAGGAGACATGCAGGTCTCAAACCAATTAAAGAAATTCCAAAGAGATGGAATGACTGTGGGTAGTTCAAGGACATATGCGGCCTGTTTGTTTTTTTTGCACGGAATAAACAGAAAAGCAGTTAATATATATTATAGCATATGCTCAAACACTACACAGAGTTGAGTGGCATAGAGGTGAACTATGAGAATATGGCTATTCCAGAGTAAAACACGGAGGGAGTAGAAGGTAACAGTGCAGGTCTGCAAGTTTGAAGCAGTCACAGTCGGTACACTGGAATCTCAGTGATTGACATGAGAAAGCAAGGGATGACTCTGTTATAGCTGAGTGGTGAGGGCGTATACTGTACAGACACATACTGTATCCCACTAGCAACATGTCCATGATTTGACTCCCAGCTGGCACATTAGTGCTTGTCATTCTCCTCTCTTTTATTACAATCACCAACATTTGTTTCCACAGCAGATGGAACACACGTGTGGCTGTCTCATCCAAATGTTACCATGGACAAAATGTTCAGGTATCGGGTGATACAGAAATGTTATGCAATGCTTTTGTTGTGTGGTGTGTTGGTTTCCGGCTGTGTTTATGTGGCATGTGTAACCGATAAAGACAAAAACAAGGGAAGAAGATGGCCAAATTGCTCATTAATTAAGCTGTTTTCTACGCAATACGCATTGCCACTGGAGATTTACTCAGTAGATGTGAGATCCAGTCAGATCCAGACTGACGTTAACCTTCCCTGTCGTCCCCTCACCCTCTCAGAGGTCCATCTGTGTTGGATGACCTCAGGCACGCACACACACACACACACTCAATATGCACAGCCCTCACTGCTCATGCCAATTAAGAACATACTCTTATAAACAGATTAGGAGGCCAGAAATGGAAACTCAGGAAACAGTCCTATAATCTTCTTGATACCCTTTACTCTGATCAATCTTTGTTTAGGTGCCTCTCGAGGTGGTTGTGAAATGTTATTGGAGAGGTGAAGAATGTGCATGTGTATGTGTGTGGTTGAGTGCTTTCAGTGTCAGATGCCGGATTCATTTCCTAACTCCTTGGGTGCAGATTCATGCTGTGTGCCGGCTCGAGGTGTTGAGAAGAGCCATTAGTTATTATCTGTGCAGGGTGTTGCATTTCTGATTTATTCAGTGCAGCAGCAGAGATTGTGTTGGTGCATTGTACCATCATTATGGCTTCAAGCGTGACCCAAATTTCCTCTGGCCCACTCAATTCAGCCTCCTCTCCTCCCCCTTGTTCTCCTCCACATACTGCATTGTCCGAATCCAGATGAAGAGCAGACTGTACAGTGTGACTGCAGCTTATTATCAGACTCAGCTGCACTGAGACAGCAGGTCAGAGGGAGAGGGAGAAGAGGAATGAGACACAGAGAAAAGGTGAAAATTGTGATAAGAGCACACTGTCTTAGCTACATGTGCCACAGTTTCCATGGACCCAAGTGGGAGCTGCTCACTCACTCTCGCTGATAACATGGCTGCCAAAAGGCAATGAAGGAAAAACTTTAGCCCCTAACAAAAGACTGCCCATAGATCTATGTGAATCTACAACAAATAAAAGTCTCTGTGGCTTTTTTTTCTTGACTTAGGGCATCATCTTTTTTTGTGGCTGGAAACTGAAGTTTGTGAGCCACTCTCTTTCCAGAACAAAGTCCAAAGAAAAAAAAAACAACTATTTTATCACCGCACACAGAACTGTGGATCTGCTGCTGCCTCCATCAATAAGTCAGTATTATAAATCAAATCGGATACCTTGCAACTTTGGTGTTAGAAATCTGTCATTCAGTTTTACCTCAGTGACACAAACATTCCTAATGAGGCAGCTGCGGACCTGCAGTTCCCCTGTCTCCGCAAGTAAAAAACTTATTTTCTCTACTCAGCGAAGTCAGCCTTGAAACTGTCTTATACAATCAAAGAATTAGTTTGATCATATGGGAAGGTTTCAGAAGATACACACAACATATAGGGGTATCAGTGTTTTTTTCCTGAATGGTTGCTGCTAATCGAGGTACTGTGGCTCTTTGCTTCTATTTATAACTGCCATATGAGCATATGGGTCATTAAACTCGTCCTCGGCTAGAATACTGAGGTGTGGAAAAAGAAAAAAAAAATATATAAAAATGTCTCTCCATCCATTTCAAACCTCCAAAATACCATTCAGTTCTTCTCTCTTACATTCTGCATTCTCCCATACATTCTGGACCTTAACTGAGGATTAAAGAGCATATTCTTCAGAGATATTTTGCCATTTTTGATGACAAGTCTAGTGGTGTTTATTTCTGGGAGAAAAAAGACCTTCAAAACGTCCTGTAATAAAAGTGTTGCATTAAGGCCAGAGTAAATAAATTATTTTAATACAGATGTGATTATTCTGTATAAACATGTTTTTCCGCTCATTCAAAAGAGGGTGTTTAGGGTCCAGTCAATAGCACCATTGAATTCAGCTGAGGCATACGTGGGTTTCATTGCTAAATAGCATGGAATAGAAGTTATTGGCATTGTCTGGTCTTCTCTGACTATCATAAACTCCTTCAAGTGTTTTCCTGTCCTTCTCCTCGCCAGTCGTTGCTCATGTGAAATCCTGTGCAGACAGAGACACTGTGTCATGCTGGCAGATTCCTGCACTGCTTAATGTTGCACTGCAAATTGCGAGACACATTTAATATTCTGACATAGTCCCTGTTTTCTAACTCACTGCTCTGCGTCCATCTTCAACTTGTGTTTGTCTTTGCTTTGTCAAGGTGACTCCTGACACAAATGGCAGCACTGGGATCCTGCAGCTCAGTCCAAACACCAGTCCACAGACCCTTTGTGCCAGAATAGTGACCTGGAACCTTCCCAACAGGTACTGATAATCATAAAGAATGTGGTAAGGATGAAGCTGAAGTTTAGTTTGAGAAACGTTTTTGTGTGTTTTGTGTTTTTAGAATGTTAAGCACAGTATGTTTCCAGATGTCACCTGCATAAGGACAAAACAGTTACTGCCAGTCAAAGCTGGCTTTAAGGTTCATTGTGAGAGAATAAGTGACATTTAATAGCTCTACTGAAATGTAACCACTGATAACCATTTACATAATCCAATCACTGTGGTGTATTTTAAGTTGTTGAAGAGGAAAAGGATAGCTTCCACTGTGGATGGCTTCAGTAGCCTATCTGTTGTGTTGTGTTCTAAATTTCTACTTATTTACTTATGTTTACTGTTTTGTTTATTCAATATTTACATCATATTTTCGATAAAGAAATAAAAAAAAAAGTTATTAAAATTCAGCCCATTTTACTGTATGTCTCTCGAAAAGAACTTGAAATGATCATGTTATCTGACGTGACTGAACCTGACCTGAGTCTGACAATCAGTTTTGGATGTGCTGCTGTAGAAAGATGGGGACACAAGATGGCAGCCTTGTTAAAAAGAGACCGCAACCTTAAGTACATATAAAAGGCTTATTTTAAGGCAAAGAAAGACAAATGATTTTTATTTTAAAGAAGGGCTGAACAACTTTGAATAACAATTTAATTGCGATTGCTATATGATTCACAAAATCAGAGGGAATGGTAATATTTGCATAATTATTCTCATTTTCACAACAAATTTAAAACGATCACTGTGTGATGTTTGTGCAGATCTGTGAGAAACAAAGATGTTTTCTACAGTCTGTAGGCTATGATGTATGTCGGCGAGGACAATATTTCATCTAAAATGGTAATTTGACACACATTTTGGTTTTAAGAAATATTGTGCTCCTCCTGTGATTTGAAAATTGCAATAGGCCGTATTGTGATTTTGATAAAATTTAGATCAATTGGTCAGCCCTATTTTAAAGCGATGATACATTTATACAAACATCTATTTGGGTAGTGTATAAGATTTGTGCCAGTACACCCTCCTACAAGTTACACAGTAACTGATATTCCATTGAAAATAGGAAAGTGGCCAGCTAGATTTACTAATATTCTCTTGATGTGCTTTGTGACAAATGCAGCTTTTCGGTCCAAAAAGTGTTTGTTGTGAAGTGTAAGGACTGATGATTAAATGATCATATTCACATTTACAGCATTTGGGATGGATCACAAAACCAAGGAAGGCATTTATTTATTTATTTATTTAATTATTTATTTAGTTCCATGAGAAACATCATGAAGGTCGCCATGACACTGTTATTTAGCAGACATGGAGAAACTCCTTGGCCTTATATTTGATATTCATGTGTGTACTATATATTTTTTAAACCACAAAACCCACTGTGAATTTCCACTCAGATTGGATAGAGTTGGATATTTATTCCCCAAGTACAAACGTTAATATTATGCAATATAATTTATTTTAAGATTCTGTCATAGATTCAGCTTCAGTTGGTTTAGGTTTGAGCTTCAAAGTTGCAGACAGTGAATGATGAAGTGATGAAGTTGAAAAGCTGCTGTGTTTCTCTTTCTGCTCAATTGAAAACCATGGGGGGCACCCGTGCCTCTCTTAAGCCTTCACACCGATGAATCATCAACTCATAGTGTGGATTATCTGCCTGTCACTTATGCTGCTAATGTGACAACTGTATGGGTCACATATACCTCATACTAAAAAACTGTTTTTCTATTTCTTCAATAAATGGCTTATTGAAGAATGGGAGTCAAGAGTGAGATAACATATACCATTTTCCAAAAGTATTGTTGGTGAGGATGTGTCATGCATTTTTATGCAAGCTGAAAATCTGCTAAGCCTGCGTAGTAAAAGACTGAATGAGTACTTTGTCTGGACGAAAGAAAATGTCTGGAAGGTTTTTATCTTCTCTGAAAACAGCCTTTGTCAGTGCCTAAAAAAGGTTTGACAACTCTTTGTGGGTGTATTGTTATTTCTGCTGAGCACGTAGTGTGCTAATAACTTACAGGATTGCATTCCTTCACCCTCGATGGTGAAATCTGTGCATGTTGTTGTGAGTCAGCAGCGGAACTCTAGTAACTTTTTAGTGTCCAGAGAAGGACAGAAAGAGGGAGAACCACAGACTTCCCCTGGCCAGGCAGCTGCGGCATTAAAGTGAATGATGACTTTAAGCAGTATATTTGATGCCATCTGCGCTGCACTGCTGACCCTGGCAGTGAGATGTGCTCATACCCAGCTGCCTTGACTGTCAATGAGAAGCTTTTTGGGCTCTCCAGCACAAGATGCCATTTCCTAAGAGAAGAGCATTGTGAGCGATACAGTAACCTGGTTTCCATTAAAAAGTCTTGGACATTTTACCTGGATTTTCACGCTGAAAAGGAAAATGAGCATTTATGTAATTTTCATCCACTGTTGTTATTTAATATTGAGAGTTTGTTCATTGAGATAAGCAGTAGGTGGTGCAAAAATGTACGTCTTGGTTACCACAAAAGAGGGCGCAGTTTGACAACAAGCACCAGTAGCAGTTGATACATGGTCACGTTTTATTGCTGCTCGAGGAATATTGTGGTTTTCCTCATCAGTCCACGCACAGTTCTTTGCTTTTACCTTTTAATGGATTCATAAACATTTCTAGCTGTGTCTACTAAGGATTTGTATGTACTAATAGAATGTATTCATAAACAAAGGCTGATGAAAGTGAAAACGAATAACAGTATTCTCAAATATAATGTGTACATTCTGCTCAAGAATACTCAAGCATTCTGCTTCAAATGCAAACATTTTGTTGACATGCAGAAATACAGTTACTTGCAGTCCATGTGTCAGATAAGCTGATTAAACGGATTATAAAGTGCTTTATATTGAAACGAAAAGTTTAAAGTGGTTTTGCTATAAAATGAAGTAAAACATATAGCATTCTACTTCCTCATATTTAAACGCTTTACTTAGTATTTTTGAATCTGAAATTTTGTCCAGTCATTTGTAATACTGTATGTTTACATGGTAGCTGCCATATTCTTCTTCAATTCAAATCAGGGAACAAAATAAAGGCACCTTCTTCAAGATGTGATGTTGGCACACACACATACCAATGAATGTAAAGTAAATCATAACACCCTCTGAATGGTCTTTTGTCAGTGATCCCTGATAATAATTAGGTGGATTGATCTAAAATCAAGAAAGCAAACAGTGAGTAATAGGCACTATGACAATAACAGATTTAACACTGGGCAAGATAAGTAGATAAGTCAAACCAGTTGTCAAGGAAACATGATCAAAGCCGTTTCAGTTGGAGTTTAAGTTGCTTTGGAAATCACATGTTTAGCATTTCCCACACTTTGTAGCCGATGTGTTGTGAATAAATATATCCTCTTACTGAAGTGAGAGAACACTGGGAAAAAAGTACTGTTTTTTACTTCACTGCTTCGTGAGAACAGACAGCGGAATTCAATTTCTTCTGTTTGTGTCAGGTTCACAGTGACATCAATTACAAGAGGGTGTGTGAACTAAATATGAACCCACTGTTTTTGTAGCCTATTAAAGTATAGTCTGACAGGAAAGTGATGACTGTAGCTAATTTTGGATGATTTACTTAAATTTCTGGCCTGTACTGTTTAAAAAATGTATGTGAATAGATGGTATTATATTTAAACCCGCAATCACAGTTGTTGCAGTTGTTGTTTAGAGACAGAAACAAGAAATTGCTTTTAATATTACTTTTATTAAAAAAAGATAAGTGCAGCATTTTCCACCCAGCTCTTTTAAATGGTGTATGCTGCTGTACGAGGGTATGTTGCACTTAATGAGACTTTTACGATGCAACACAATTTCCAAACGGTAATGCAATAATGACAACCATCATTATCAACAAAAACGAAAGAAGCACCACGGTTCAAGTGCATGTAAAGAGATAAGAGAATCTCTCCTGACTGTCACCCTCACAGGAAAATGTCAAGTGTTTAAAAATAATGGTTGAAACAATCTACCCATTAGTGGGGACTAATGCAGTTAAACGTTGCTGCTCATTAGTGTTCATACAAAGCAACAAAGCAAACACACCACTGGTTTGGTTGCTCTCCTCTCCTGTGGAGGTGCAGGTTTTCTTCTGTACTTTATTTCCTCATCGTTGGGAATTTGTTTTGCATTGAGGAAAGACACATTTTGACATTTCAGCAAGCAAACCAAATGTAGTAGTGTAGGAGCAGGTGCACTTACTCACCAAGTAAACCACTAATAAAGCACACTGTACAAGACTTGACTGTGGAATAAAGACTGAAAACTTGATGTTGAGTCTTTATTCCAGAATTCTTTACTTTACAGAGGTTCTCAGTCATGTAATGTGTGAAAGGAGAATCCCTGCATTTTACTGCATAATACAACCAATGTGCATATTAATATAGAAGTGCAAAGGTCATGTGCACCTTGGTAAACCAGAGTATGGCTAATGATTTTGCAGTGGTGGAAGTATTAAGTTGGTTGGTGTAGTGGTTAGCACCCTTGCCCTTGCAGCAAGAGGTCCCAGGTTCACAATCCAGTTGGAATAAGGGCCCCCCTGCAGGGTGTGCATGGGAGAGTGAATGGTTGTCTTGTGTTATAGCTGCACATGTTTCAGCTGCTGCAGTAGTTTAAACTGCTTTATACACAGTGACACTCCAATCTTATAGTGGATTATTGAAACATTACAGACATCTCATCTCACAGAAATCTGAACTGTGACTCAGTCTGCACGCTGCTTTGTGTCAGTACGTCAGGAGCCAATAGGGTCAGAATTTTTAAATCATTTATTTTCTAAATCTAAAAAAAGAAAAAAAGAAAAAAAAAACCCTGTATCCACCCCCACATGTCCCACAATGAAGTGTTATGCTAGTATGAGTAACTGTATAAATGCCCACTGTGTTCTCTGCAAAATTTCAATATATAATACATAAAATGAAACATATAATATCGCCCCCTCCGGGTTAGCTGCGATGACCTCTTGAAGACTAATGCATTTAAATGGATTCCATTAAACACAACTCCTGTGAAATAACTCAACACAAGCTGCTGGCTGGAATATATAACATTTATATGATAATTACAAATAGTTGTGATAGTTACAGAGAACCTCTCCCACCTTTATACTGTACACTGAAATGTGTTGAAACATTTTGAACTGTCACAGATGCATCATCCCCTTCAGATTTTACAGCAACATTGCATCTGTGTCCTGTTGCATCTCACTGGCTGGAACATTTGCATTTTGATTGATTTAATTTGATTGGATTTTTAAAATTAATTTACTATAATATGTTGTTCTTTTTAGCTCTTTCCCAAATGAAACATTACAGTGATGACCTCTTTCTTTCTGGTTAATAGTCCAGCAATGCAGTAAGATTCAGAGCAACACATGACAACAGTTCTGTTTCTGATCAGTGCACAGCAAATGGCCTCTGGCCGAGCTGTGCATGTATGTACAGTCAGTGTTCCTACATGAGCCAGCAAGGTAGCAGCACTGTGATGTTTAAGTATTGAAACAACTCCCACCCACCCAACCAAGAAGAAAACACAATGAGAATTTGTCAGATGGATGGAGTTGTACTTTATTTTCAAAGCTTAGCAGAAATCGGGTTAAAGTCTATGATAAAGGAACATAAAACCTTCACACAAAAATGGCAAAAATGGTGATAATAAATTTAAAACTATTAATATATCTTTAATATATCAAAGTCAACAAATACTGTATATTTACAGTTTGTCAATCAAGATGTTGCTCTTAACTGCAAGTTGAATCTCTGAAAGAAAAATCGCTTTGAGATCAGAAACTGCATATTTCTTACCTGTATATGAAACTAATGTTTCGGTTTGAGTGTTCCTCTGTAATTGTCTCATGTTGTTTTGAAAGCTCTCAAATTGATGTGCTGATTGTCAGACCTATGTCCACTGTGAAATTCTGCAAAAGCATACTTTGTCTGTGATGTAACCTGCCTTTGTGTCAAGGCTGCACTGCTACTGTTTTAGCTACTACACTAGCCACTCTACCACTTTGTGACCCAAAAAGAAGTCTGCAACTTTATTATGAATAAATATTTTTTTTTTTAAATCAACTTATTTTGGGAACTGTTGAACCAAATAATCACATATATATTTCTGGTTTGTGTAGTTTATGAATTAATTTTTCATGCATAGAAATCATAGCATGTTACTTCCTGAACCTTTAATATGGTGAGGTGATATGACACTCCTGTTATTATCACACTTTTAAAATCTGCAATGAGTTTTTTTTTTTTTTCATTTTTTTTTTAAATCATTGGACAGGTTTTACTGTAATTTAAATTTTTCTTATTGACATTCAACACTTCTGTTTTGCAGGAAAACTGTGTCACTGATTAAGTGATAAAGTGGCTGCATACATGTGAGTTGCATACATTCTCAAAATGACATAATGTGACTTGCCGAGACACCAGGTGACCGAGGGAGGTTGTCGATTGAGGAAAAGGTCACACAATAGGTCAATCTTAAATGCTCTGGCCAGCCCTGTATTGTGCCGTGTTACTCAGTGAGCCTGTCATGAATATGACCTTGTAATATCTTACGGCAATCAGTTCAAGGCCTCTTTGATCACTGTGACAGCTGACAGCTGTGATAGTTCACTTGGAGATAGTGCTGTTGCCTCTTTCTGAGCGACCGGACCGTTTTTTTTTCATCTGAGTCTTAGGCAGAAGCAGAATGTCACCTTCATCTGCGAAGACAGTCAGATTCTGGCTGCAGGCCACAGCTCAGTCTCCTCTGTCATAATCCTCATCTGTAGGTAACATCAGTCTACACTATTTCCCCTCACTCATTTGATTTCACACAAGAGTTGTAAACATAGACCATCTCTAAAAATGTGTAATTATGATCTTTCCATGCACATATTGGATAACCACCATGAGGCAATACCGCCGATTGCAAAATAACATTTATAAGAAATGAACGTACTTCTCACTTATTTATTGCATAATTTAACATTTTTCTTTTATTGGTCTTAATTGCTTAATTGCTAGTTTTAGGTCTTCTTCAATAGAACATTGTAAATTACCTTCCCAATGAGAGAAAAATAGATTATAATAACACAAAGACTACACACACTTCCTACATATGGTCTATGTTTGCAATTTATTATGCTCACACTTTGTTTTGTTAACACATACTCTGGGGCATTGCTGTATTTTAGCACACGAGAAGCCCCAGTTAGATAAGTCATAACCTCAGCATTCACTCTGGCTACATCCACACAGCTGCTATTTCACCCTTAACTATCTAAATTAGATATCGAGAAGCCATATTACCTTGTTACATGGTGCAGACAATATTAATAGTTATATGAACTAATTAAACAAGAAATCAATGCGGTTTGTATTAACTCACCAAACACGTACATTTTTTGTCAGTTAAACAGGACCTTACTTACTAGGGTAGATTTTTGAAAGTTTTTTTTACAACAAATAAAATCAGCAAATGATTAGTTCATATAATTGTAAGAGCACAGATGCCTTGAAGGTTCTAACCTTAATTAAAATCTTCAATTTACTTGCCCCATCGAGGCCCCAAAGCTTAATCAATTAGCATGGAATTAATAACTAAGCTCAAGACATATTGTTTATCTTTGTCGCCCCAGAGAAAATTAGGATACCGTACAATGTTGGGACGAACAGCCCTCAGTGTCTCATCCATCATTCTTTCCCTCCCGAGTTATTTTTACTTGCTTTTGCAAGTGTCCAACCTCTCCCCAGGGACTGAGACAGAATCCACGTGTTTGTGTTGGACATAATTAGCTGTACATCTTGTTTTCCCAACCAAGTCTCACTGAGGTTTGTATTGCACCTCACAGCTTGAACTGACTGGACGGAAAAGGCTGTAGAACTGTTAATACTGTAAATGATTAAACTTCGGCTCAATAATGCCTTTTGTAAAGTAGCTTCTTAGCATAAGCATGTTGGGGATGTTGTAAATTTTCTTCATTGTGACCTATGACTTCACATAAATGATGCATTTTAAGACTGATAGGTGTGTGGTTCCCCCTTGAAGAAAACAAGACACTGTCTTCTGTGTGCATTTATTTTCAGACGTTTTTTTTGTGGAAGCCACCTGGCACAACACACAATACACTTGCACATGCTGCCTGGCTGCTGAATGATAACAAAAATCACTTTTAAATTAAACCAAAGCAAGCCACACAAAGAAAATAATTAATTAACGGCCAAATAAATAAAATATACCTAAGCTCCTATTGTATGTTGACGTGTAAACTAATATTTAAAAGGTAATTGTAGTTCACAACATTTGCCGAGCTGTGCTTGTGTTCTTATGTTAAGAGGAAAACAATAGAATTTCTGTTAGAATACATACACACTGAGATGCACACCAGTGTCAGCTCCTAAACAATTCCTTTAAGTGTATAATCAGTTTAAAAGAATTGTTTTTGTAGCCTTGCATTTCGGAGCCTGCCACCGTGCACCGCCACGTTTCTACAGCAGCCTGAATGGTAAAAGCAGCCAGATCATATTTTTGGAAATGTAATCAAATATAATCCTTTCCTTTATTGTTTGTTTGTTTTCAACCCATTCAACTATCATTTAAGAAAAATGCACATTTCCAACCTTGCACTGAATCTTTGAAAGCTGTCCCTCTTTGACAAGCTACACCGCCTTCATCATAGTGTTGTTTGTATTTGTTTCCATGTTTCTTATTGAAAACCATTTTCTTTACGGAAGTTACAGTTCAAGAAAGAAAACGAAAGTATGTTCCCTTTCAAAAAAGAAGCAAATTGTAAAAGAAAAGGTACAAATACAGTCAGTGCTAAAGGTGCAAGTGGAGGTAAACAATTGCTCAAAGCAACTCAATGTAAAAAGCAATTTCAGCTTAGGGCACTGGTTCAGACTTTCAACTTCATGTTGACTTCACCTGAACCTGAAAACTTTGACTTACAAGGCTTGATAGTCTTTTCAAAAACAAAAGTGGGATTCAGTATTTATTTCAGACAGTAAACTGTTACAGTAGTGTCCAAATTGTAGGCCCAAAATGTGCTCAGCTGATTTATTATAAAACAAGACAACTGGTATAGTGTTTTCAGTCGAGGGTGTGTTGTACCAGGTTATGTTAGTAGGTTTGTCAACTGAAAGTGCTATCTCAATATACCCCTGTGCAGTCCTGTCCTCATCTGGAGAGGTCTAGGCTGTAATGAAGAAAATGCAATTGAAACAAATTGAAAATGCAATAAGTTTCCTTCAAAAGTGCACTTTTTTAGGTTTGAGGGTAAGGACCTTGGAGAGGACCTGCTTCGCATTCACACTGAAAAGATCTTATTGAAGTGGTTTGGCCCTCTGATTATTTCCTGGACATCTCCCCGAGGTTTTCCCGTCAACAGTCTGATACCCTGGGGCAAAACCAAAATGCACTGGGATCATTTACTGTATAACCATATGGCCTGGGAGTGCCCCAGGATGGCCCAGGAGGACTGTAAAGGGTTTGACTTAAATAAAGGACATCTGGGCTGCTTTTTTGAACCAGCTGCCTCCCCTATTTCAACACTGATATGTTGTTTAAAAAAATCAATAGATGAATGAACTTTAGCTCCTTGCAAGGATTTCTGTTTGCTCTCCTTTCATTAAAGAGACTATGAGATGAATAAAATAATGGGCCACAGTGAAATGGGCTTATCTGGCCTTTTGTTTGACAAGATAGAATATATTTTACGTTTGCAATATTTATTTTTGATGAAATGTTAATGGTTGAAACAGGAGGTTCCAATTCAAATGGTTTGAACTAACACAGGACCTGTGTTTTACAACTACCTGAACAGTGACAGTCATCTTCAACTCCAGCTTCATTTAGCATAACATAACAGACAAGCGTCGGTTTTGTGAATTTTTGTGCCTAAAGAGGAAATATACCAGGCATATTAATGGTAAGGGACTTACCATGTGTTGATATTTGGCTTTACCACTGTCTTAGACACCGCAGATCATCATTTCCTGTGAGAGTCTGCGAACTCCAGGGAGTGATTAGTCTAAGCTGGGGTGTGGAGCGATGGTGTGTGAAACCACGAGTGATGATTGAACCGTTCGAGTGCCAGGGAGATGGACCCTGTGACATCCTGATCATCAGAATTAAAGAGCTGGTCACCTTGACGTGATGTCGTCCTCTAAACTCTGCCCTGAACACTCATTATATTTGGTTTCTCCCTTTCTCTTAAATCCTCACTTGATATGGTGGAAATACAGAGGCATGAATTACACGGCTGTTAAGACCCACCTCACAAGAGGTGACAGTGTGAGTTCAGTTACTTTGTGAAGCTTAATAGTAGTGGCTCTATAAAGTAATCTTTATAGAGCCACTATATATAATATATTACTTTTGAAGTTAAATATAAGTTCATCAGTTATTACTTTACGTTTTAAGTAAAGTAGTTAAGCGTGATATACAAAACAAGAGTTCAGGAAGGTTTTTTTTTTCTAACAAGCTGAACTTACTTCTTCTAAAAGGTCTCTTCTCTCATTTTGTTTTTCATCTACCACTTGCTGTTTCACTCTTCAGGGAAGTACTTTCAGTTTAATAGCCTCGACATTGCGATATCCACCTTTTTATGATTTCTGTCATCATCCAAATATAATAGATATGAACAGAATTTAATTTGATGTATTCACTAGGAAGAAGCCATTGAGATTACATGAGATTAGTCTCATTAGTATGAGATGTCTTTAGTGTCTTAGGTTCCACCACAGACCTCTATAGTTCCCTGTTTGACTGTTTGATAAATTGGCTGATATTCTATCGTCCAATATACTAGTAATCAATGGTATTACATTACAGCAGTTCTACACCACTACCCCTCCAGCAATAATCCATGCTTGTTGGTGGTGAGAGAGACAGGATTTTATTGGGTTGACCACAGTTTGAATATCAACACATTTCTTGTCCTTATGAGAAATATTGACAGGGGTTTCTGTCACTCACCCATGGATGGTTTAAGCAGAGGAGTGGCAGGTATTGTAGAAAAACTGGTCTGTGAATAATAGGATGTGATCAGAAAGTAAGCGTGACTTCTTCTTTGCATGATTTGTATATATTTTTGTATGTGCACCAAATGAGGGCAGAGTGCTGAGCACAGCATGTTGAAAGCAGGGTCTTTGTATAAATAATACAGCCCAGTGAGATTTTCATTTTCTCCTTGATTGACTCTGAATTGGAAAAGCATCATTTGGACCCTGATGGTAAACACCGACATACTTTTAAAAAGCTGAGATGGGTGAAAAGATGTTGCGGAGATATTTTATTGATAATTTCTAAACTAATTTTACTGTTATGGGTTGGCTGGTTTGTCTCTTCATCTGTTGACTGAGGGATGGGTAATTGTCCGGACACAGTTGGCAGGTCAACTTTCTGCCAGAGTGGGTAACACATTTAGATTCACAGCAATATAGGACATAATAAACACAGACAATTTGATATAAATGTAGGCATACTGTACATGGATGTTTGGTAATATGACCTGGCAGTGCAACTTTTTGTAGTCAGTGCTCCTGTCGAACTTGAAGATTTAGATTCTGAGCAAGAGACGAGAAGAGATGAAAAAATAAAGGTCAGCTACAAGTGACAAAGAAATAACATTAATTGTTCACTTAAATTGCCCTGTCATTTGATTAAAGGATGACAACTGTATAGTATTTCTTTTTTTTTTTTGAGTCACAACGATTATGTTCTTCTCTTTGGCTTTAGTCTCTGTGGTATTAGAATAAGCTTTAAACAATACATTTTAAATACATTGTCAGATATTTTAATGTTGCTATAGTGAATTGCAAGTTTTATTTCTAGAACTCTGGGTAACTGAAAAGTAGTGACCTCATGGTGTTAAAAAATATTGTTTTTGAAGCTAGTAGGAGTACTGCAATAGAAGTCTGATTTCATGGCATAAAAATGAATACAGTTTTGGATTACAAAGTGCCATATTTATATTCTATTATTATATCTTGTGGAAGTCTTTTTCTGTAGATATATATATATATATTACATTGTTATAACCATGCCGCTGTTGGATTTCTTTTAATTTCTTTTTTAAATGTAATACATTAGGTTCCTTTGTAATGAAATGCGCTTATCTGTGAATTTGTCTTGCTTGGCCTTGCCGGTGACTGACAGTACAAAGAGTTTGATGATTAAACTGGATATTGAGATTTCAGCATTATCTAACTGATATAATTCTGTTCATTCTGACAAGAGCCATTTTAAGTGTTTCATGTCAGATGCAGTGCATCCAATGAATATGAGGTATGACCTAGATTTAGAGAATAGCTTTCCTAAATTTGATTTTATAGTAATGTTTTAGCATAATTACCAGTGCAACCAAATACTGTTGTCTACTGATCAAAAGGATGTGACTATTTCAGTCCTCCCTTGAGACGCTGCATAGCCTAAAACAAATGTGTCTCAGACTGTATGACTTTGGCACATTCTCTAATTAGATTCAATGTAATTCACAAGTCTATACTGAGCTTTTGCACATTGGGAAATGAGGGGAATCTGAGTGGAATAAAACAGAAAAGTCAGTGTGTCCAATCCAACTTACTAACTTGTATTTTTGTGCAGCCCATATTTGCAGTGGAGTGACTCACAGGAGCAGAACTATCAGAAACATAATTACTGGTCTTTACAAACAGCAACCAACACACTACATGTATTAACTGTGCTTTGTAGAGGAAAAGGTTGACAATGTGGACTAATGTAATTCAACACTAACAGCCTTATTATTGCACATCAGACTCAAATCCAGACTCTTAACCTGCAATTTCATCCTAGCTCTTCAACACTGTACAAAAGGGACAACATTTTACACACACACACACGCACACTGGTTTCCATGACTTAAGAGGACGTTACATTGATGTATGTTAATCTCTTGGAGACTCTAACCATAAAGCCTAATTTTAAAACATGTCTTCACCTTAAAATTTAGTCATCTACGTAATGGAGTCTTGGTTTTTGTCCCCATAAGGAAGACAAGTCCCTATAATGTGACTATGTAAATAGATTTAGGTTCCCACAACATAAGGAAGACCAGGTACACACACACAATACATAATTTTTACCACACTATGTCATATAGGAGTATTTTATTTAGCAGCCACACACACTCTGAGATTGTGTGTGTGTCCATGCATGCATGTGCATGCAATTATGACAAAATGTGATCTTGGAGACACAGTGTGGCCGAACCATGACTGCAGAGTAAATAGCGACCATCTTATGATGGATCACACCAGCTGAATCATCAGTCAACATTTTTCATGTTTCCAGCAGTTATAATATTACATAAATAATCAGTAGCCATGAGTCGGACAACATCCATCTTGGAAACTTCATTTTGTCTTCATACCTGTAAGGTTTCATCTTGCACAATTGGGATGCTGAGAGAGAGAGAGAGAGAGAGAGAGAGAGAGAGATGCAAGGTGAAAACATTAACATTACCAGCTCCACTGTCACAGCTGATAATATGGGAGTACTCTAGGGTCAGAGCATCAACATTGGATGAGCTTGGTGGTTACTGGTTAGATACCCTCAGTTATTGTTATTTCCTTCCTGATATATAACAATGACAAAATAAGTAAAAAGAAAAACAAAGCAAAAAACATTGCTCTTCATAGACTTACAGACAGCAAGTCTTAATATCCTCAAAATTATCTGTGGAGAAAAATAATCAGAGCCGATGACAGGAGGAATAAGCCACAGGGTGGATTAAGGATGGATGCAAAATGTGTAAAAATCTGTATTAATACATGAAAATGAGATGCTGACACAATATACAGAGATGTAGTTACATGTTGGTTAATTCCCCTGCAAAAATAATGCAATCTATTAAAATCTGTGGACCAGTTCTGAATGTGCCCCTTGATGTGATCATCAAAACAACACATTGGGAGGTGGTTTGGGACACGTGTCCACATTCCTGAGCTACGTGAATGTCCCCATTTAGATTTAGAAAAAATATCCATCCTGAATGAGCTGATTCCATGTGGACAGCAATAAGTACACCTGTTCACACCATGTCAATTTTGGTTTGAAGATTTGGGAAGACGGGTGTTTAGGGACAGTGTTAGAAACTATAGCCAATGTAATTAATGCAGCCCATGTCTCCAGTAGAGCTCTGACATGATAAATTGTTGTAGAACAAAAAATATAATCAGCTGACACTAGAGGATGTGGCATCAGGTTTTAAGATGGTTTCCTATATTTTATATCCCCTGTATGAACCTCTTTAAATAGCCACTGTTTTTGCTTGACTGGTTTCATATTTCAGCATAGGTACAGCACAGTGTGTTACCCATGCCCAGTTACAAATATAAACTGCAGCAAATTGTCTCCTATAAATACACACTAGGAAGTACATGAAGCATGGCCACATTTTTCATTTGCGAATTGACAGTCTCATTGTTTTTAGTCACTGATAACATATGCACCTCTCATTTTCTGGTTGATAATGCTCTTGAACTTTTCAGCAAAATTGCATCATTAACGGTGAGATATTTATCTAGAAGGGGGCACCTCTGTTTGGAAAACATTGGTTGCCAAATCTTTGTTTGTCCAGCGAAATGGTGGTAATGGGATTCAGTGACCTCAGACATTCAGCAAACAGCATGGAGGGAGCAATTAGGTCAGAGATTAGAGGATGGGGACTGGAGAAAAGGTGAGAGAGGTTAAGAAATCATTAATGCATGCAAGTATCCAGGATTAGAAAGCATTGATCTCAGATGAAGATGTTGGCTTTGGCTGTCTCTATTACTCTTCTTTTGCTGCTGAAAGGGTTTGGCCACTTAACCTTCAATTTCCTAGAAGACCCTTTTCAGTTTAATCGGTCTTTGTCCTGCTTTTCTGTCTCCTCTTTTGATCGATATCAACAATTGTCTCTCCGCGCAGCGCAGCAGAGGCATGCTGTTGTTTTTTTTTCCATTTATTTGTCCTGAGCTTTTTTAAGTCCTGGAAAGTGTTATGTTTTTATATATTATATTATCACTCCCTTTCATGAATACCAAGTGAAATTTAAGGACACAGACTTAATGGGAACACATGTTAATACAGGCTAAGGTGTAGTAGTGGGGATTTTCCCCAGCAACCGTCCATATCGAATCTGCCATCTTAACTGTCTAAGTTAAGTAACAGCACACAGTGTTAAGTGTGTTCATGCACACCTTGTTTTATTAAGAAAATAAGACCTATCTAGAATGTCCATGTGGGCCCTATCAGGGGTA
Organism: Brachirus orientalis; assembly: GCA_016785285.1. Taxonomy (NCBI): domain Eukaryota; kingdom Metazoa; phylum Chordata; class Actinopteri; order Pleuronectiformes; family Soleidae; genus Brachirus; species Brachirus orientalis. The sequence goes on from JAFBJR010000172.1 coordinate 2,114,833, forward strand.
TATTCAGGCTAACAATATGGTCTCAAGTGGGTTTTGTCTGTGGTTTCTGTTATGGACCCATCTGTGTTTGCCCACATGGGAGGCACATGTTACTGAAACCATATGGGACTTTAAGCCCACGCCCACTTAGTTCCCAGGTAGAATGGAAAGCATACTAATTGGACATTGGCTTGAAGTGGACAAACACAGGTGGGACCACCATGGAAACCACAGACAAACCCATCTGAGATCCATATTGTCAGCCTGAATATTAACCTTATGGTGCCCTATATGGGTATTATTTCCAAAGATTACACAGTTGCGTTATAAAATTTGAGAAATAAAGCAATGCGACCATGTTTCAAGCTCGCTTCAATCAACATAAATAAGGTTATAAATGCAACCTTTTCCCCATGGTCAACACACTACAAGCATATAATACTTTTATATTTAACATTTAAAAAGAAGAAGATAAGAATCACTTTCCAGGACATTTTATTGGCTCGTATTTCAGTCTGCAGGGCTTGCAAGAATGTCTTTCAAGAGGCATGTACCAGTGTACTGGTGCTAAGGGTGTACTGTAGTTTGTGCTGTACACACAGAAATGCATAATCCTATATGCAGTTTGTTGGGGTTGTAGAAGGTGCAAATTATCGTTTGCAAATTACACATTCAGATTTAGTGTTTAACAGATGGCTTGGCTCAATTTAATTAGTAATTGGGCAAGATCTTAAGGGTTTCTCATCTTTGTCCAGGCTAATATGGCTCTGCATGTGTAATTTAATTGTAATTAAACAATTAAAGGTTGACAGGATTTTCTTCTAAGAACGCCTCCATTGCTGTGTAAGCAAGTTCAACTTGCAGAGCTGGGTACTGCACTGTCAGCATTCTCTAAGTACCAGCTGATTTTTTTTTTCAGCACCAAAGAAAAAGAGTATTAAATGGGATAAATGTTTAGTTCAATTTCTGTTCCTGTTCACATATCAAATTTGCGCATCAAATCTAAATGGACTATCAGACAGTATTAAGTGAAAGTTCTTGTGCATTTCCTTGCACTGAGACACAAATATGATTTATTAAGAGGTTTGACACCTTTTTACCAAATAGTTAAAAATAAAATTATATTAAACTGAATTTTTTAAAAATATTTAGAGCATGGCCAATTTGATTTTCCAAATAATTGCTTCTGTAACTGACTCTCTGTAGAAGTTCATGGTATAGTTGACTTTTGCCAGTTGGATTCCACTTTTGTTAACTTCACACAAGAAATGTATACAGGAAAATTAAATGCAATGCCTACCTACAATATATTGACATCATCAAGACATTATTGAACTTTCATTGCAGCTTTCTTTTTAAACAGTGTGACACAATGAAATATCTCCTGTACGGCAAGTATGCAGTTATACTGTGATGTCCTTCCAGTTTTGCCTCTGTTGATGTCACTCAACAGACGCCGTTAGGTGGACACCAAGGTAAACACTTGTTGTTCTGTAATTATGCAAAGATCTGCACTCAAGCATAAAGCTGTGACACCGTCCACTGTCTCTCCTTCCCTCCTGATGGTGACTGAAATGTCACCATTGTATGAGGAGCAGAGGCATATTGCCTGCATGCAGGCAGGCATTGTTTCTTTTCTCCGACTATCATGAATATGGATATTTTCCAGATTTCCCACAAATGGGGTGGATTTGTTTTGTGCTCTCTCCCCCCGGGCAGCTTTAACAATGACCTGTCACTGTACGAGCCAAGCTCAGTTTTTCATAAGATTGTTTCTTTCCAGCTTCATTTCCCACTCTCTCAGTTCTTGTTTTTTACCATATGCACTCATGACGGTCACCACTTACAGAGCTATAACTTCTCGCTCTAACTTTTTTTTTTTTTTTCGACTTCTGCTCTCCCTTTCATACACCATTAGTGATTTGCATCATTATTTACTTTTGGCTTTTGGCTGTTCTGGCTTCCTAAACACCTGACACAGTCATTCGTCTTGGTTAGTAAACAGCCCATTGATTTGGTTTCAGCCTTTAGGTTGTTGTTTTTTTCTTATTAGAGAGGAGTCCAAGTTGCCACTCATTAGGAAAAATAGCTAAAGTAGATGTTGGACTTTTGAACAGTTTTTTATAACCATGTGTAGTGTCTGTGTCATTTCTCTATAGAAGCATACTTAAGTGGGTTTTATCCTCAGAAAGACCTATGCTTTGTAACGTTTCTTATCACTTCCTGTTCGGTGTGTTGTATCATCATCTTCTAAACACAGATTTTCATCTAAACTTAAAAGAGCATTGCAGATATTTAATGGACAATTCATGGTCTGCATGGCATAAATGTCATCTTCCACCTAGATATGTGATGGAATGTTCAGACTCTATGTGGACATACACAAGTTTTTTTGAACCATGTAGGTCAATGTATTGTTGAGCACTTTCGTGTCCAATTTCTGTTCCTGTTGTCTTGTGAGTGTTCTTGTTTTGTTTTGGTTTTTTTCCCATAATATATCTGCATACACCTCTGCTTCTTCTTTTTGATTTAGAAGGCAAAGAACCATTTGGTGCATTACCACCACCTTCTGGGATGGAGTGTAAAACTGAGTATGCATGTGGGATTGTCAGACTGATGCAAATCCTTAATTTCAGTATAAATAGAACTAAAGACATGTTCGTGCAAGAAGAAATCCAGAGAAACTCCGTGGACACAAAACACAAACTATGGTGGTGTCCTAATGTGATTTCGGCCCAATCACATGATGATGATGATGATGATGGAGCCTGAGGGAGATGATGAGGTGTTCACGCTCACACTAACTTACTGAATTACCTCTGTAGTAGAATTATGGTACCGTATTACTACCACTCCAGGAAAAAAAATCCCATCAGTATCACATTATAACATTTATTTATAACATTATTTAACATTTATTATAAAAATGTGATACATCTCACATAATCCAAAAAGGAATTTGACTGGGGATGCAGGATTTGATTAAGCACTTGGTTGGAGATGCGGTGAGATTGTTTTGATGTGGTATTTTTGTTAACACAGACCCTTTTGAGTGTGACACCCATATTGTCAGGAGTGTCAGGTAAAGTGCTCATCTGTAACTCAGTTAATAAGCGAATAAGCAGCTAAGAGTGCTTTGTTCCTCCTTTCCGTGAAGGGCAGGATGAAACACTGATACTGTGAGTATGTGGACACTAACAAGAACTGGGCTTTACAGAAAGAAAAAGGAGTCTGACTCATTTCTGATTGATCAGTTGCATCAAGATTCACCATCCCACCTGCATCCAAAATAGACATGCTGTGTCCCAAAGTACAGTTTCTTGAACCCCTTGGTTTTGACACTACACTTTTCACTTCATAGTTTGAAATGTTTTACATTTATACAATTAACTTTTCACATTATTATGTGAAATGTATCATGTTTTCACAATAAACCTTTTTACATTATTGCTTGAAACATATTATGTTTTTAGAATAAACCATGTTAAGTGAAACTGATCTAGTGTTATCTTTGCTGGCAGTAATACACTGTTATACAAGTGGCAGTAATACACTGTTATACTATTCATTGGATAAATATAGAAAAATGTAAGACATAAAAAGATATAAGGCATATATTCCCAATACTTCAAAAAACCTACTGTTCCTCTATAGTAGAATTTTTATGTAGATCATGTATTTTTTTATAGCAATTGTTTGATTATTCTGAATATTTTATTCCTAAATCTTATAGTTTTTTTCTTGTCATTTTAAAACAAAAAAAGTTCCTTTGCAAGTTCCTGTGCAACAGCCTACACATTTTTTAATGTTATTTGGCTTTTGTCTTGATCCAGTGTGAGGAAAAGGTATCTTTAATTGCTATTGATTTTTGTAGCGCTCCATCCTCTGCTTCATTACAACTTTCTCTGCTCTAATCATTAATTTGATTCTGTTTAAATGTCATTTGTTTAATTTAGCCGAAGTAATTCTCAACATGTGAAATACTGTATGTACGCTTTTTTTTTTTTTACAGCAGGTTGAATATGTGTGGTAATTGATGATGTGTTCACTGACACCACAGAAAGGTGTTTGCTTTGGAGCTGATCAGAAATGTCTGGCTGCCCAAGATAAAGTCTGCTCACTGTAAATGCTGTAGGGAATGTTGAAAGAATACATTGATCAGCCACAGCATTTTACAGCTGACTGCATTTTTGTTGTGGCTGATCAGCATTAACATGTGGCACATTGAGAATTAATACCAGACAGCCAAAACATTATGATGGCTGAAAGTCATACCATCATATAGCATAATTTATTTTGTTTGTAGGTTGTGTGTTGTAGAAGTATTTGTTTTGACAGATGAGTTTGACCAGAATAATTCCCCTGTTACAGGCAGAATGTTGCGTTGTCGTAATTTGTAATGTGTTTTTCTGCTTAGCTGTTGTGTTATCTCTGTTTTTAAATACTGTATATGAATTATGCAAATGCCCATCACTTTGATGTTATTCCCGTTCTTGTTACCACTTAGCAGAGGGAATCCTTAGATAAAGCTGGCAGGGTGCAACAGCAACATGCTACATTCGAGCCATTTTATTAGAGAAGACCTCTCTGTTGGACTGTGAACCACAGTTCTCAGGAGCAGCGAGAGCTGGCATTTACCAAAGAAAAGGCTATTTATGTTGTATCAATGTTACTTAGGGGACATGCAGGAAATGCATACAGTTCTTCATATTTTTAGAACAAAGACATGTATATGTTCATATTTGTTTGCTTTAATATTTTTAGCTTTGCCAAACATTTCTGCATTTCTACCCTTCACAATCTCATAAAACTGGCTGGTTTGAGATTAATTGTTCATTGTTTGATCTGTTACTCCTTTTGGTGCTGGTTTCTTTTTGCATAAACAAACACAACTCAACACAGGAGAGCCAAAAGCTTGTTTTAAGACTCAGCAGTTTACCTGCATCCGAAGGATCAAGGATTCTCCTCCGTATATCAGCATAACTCAACAGAACTCAAAGAGAACTGAAGTGGAGGTGAAAGTCACGTTTGCAACGAATCCTTCAATGGAGAAGGTCTGTGACACCACTTATCCTCCTGGAGGTTCAACAACCATTCACGATTTGCTTCTTGTGACTCTCGCTCTGGACAACTATTACAGCAGTCAGGCACACGGAGCAACAGTCTGTGTGACATCATGACTTAGACTTAACAACCCCCACTGAAATACCTGGAACTTCTCACCAGCCAAGCAGAACTTAAGAATTCACTATGTGCACTCTCATCATGTCTGTTTGCAAGAATATGTTTTAAATGAGCCCATCTGTAGAGATACTGTATGTCTGATGTCAATGTGACTGTGTTTGTGTCACAGAAACACTCACATGATGACAACAATGACATCACTCATTTGTGTCACTCACACCGCTATAAAATTAAATAGAAATAAGAAAGAAAATGGCAGTCACTGATAATGTTGTGATGGTGGCCATTAATAAATCAATGTATGAGAGCTAATTACTGTTAATTTAAAAACAGGATGGCTTGCATTCAGCAGCTAAGTCTGATCAGACTTAAGAACCTTTTTTAAGACATTCAGTCATTGCTTTTGCTTGCCATGTATTAACTTCTGCCCTGCGTATCTGTGTGAGTTACATCTACTGCGAAAGTAAAACAAATAAACAGTCAAGGCTAGGCCTTGTCCTGTCTCCAAATTATTTGCAAAGTTGACCAACATAATACGTGGCTGTTGTGACACTGAGAAGCATCTTCCTTTAAAATAGAGGGTCATTCCTCTGCCTTCACTTCTCGGTCCAGTGCTGTCAAGAATGGCAGGGTATTAACAAGGATTCAGTCCACAGAGAGGGCCATAGTATTTACTACGTGCTGAGGGTGTAGACAGAAACGGTTCAAATGTGAGCCATATGCTGACAGAGAAGCAAAATCAGAGAAGTCCCTGACTCTGTGGGGTGAGCGACATTCAGTGATATGTGTGCGTGTGTGTGCGTGTGTTTGTGTTGGCGGGTTGTCTTTATGAACAGAGAAAAGAGAGAGCTCCAGTGTTCAAATTCAAGCAAGTGACTTTAATATCATTTGTGTTCACACGGAAGCTGAATTGGCAAAACCGTAATATAGTTGACAAATGTTTCAACTTTATCACCTCGGAGACCAAGAGCTGATACTGTGTGATGACCGCAGGAGTTTAACCTCACTTTTAGAGCAGCTGCACAACTGCATTTAAGAAAAAGAAAGAAGTAGTGGATGATTTAATTCAGCAGACGACAGTCGTGCAACATTATGGATGCCAACTGCCATTAAACTCTACTAAAAACCAAACAAGCAATTCAGCTAAGACAAATTGCTTACTTTTTCAACTAAAAATAAAATAATAAAAGGGGTGTGTCTAGTAAACAATGCAACTGTTGCATTTATGATTTGTAATATTCACATTATTGAACCTAATATGTAATTAACAGCCTGTCATTCTAGTCTATTTTTAGCTAAACTTCATTACTGGAGTAGCTGATTAATGCTTTTTTGATCTACTCTCACAGGATAAACAGGTGGATATACAATGATCCACCTTAATTTTTGTTGTGTAAAAATATAACACAGACTGCCCACCTTATGTTGAGTTTCAACCCCAGGGTAATAAATATTGTGTTAGTGTTCAGGATTTCTCACATGTTTTGTCTCCAGCGCTCTCTCCTGCAGATTGTCTGATAATACAGCCAAAGGCCAGTAAATGTCAAATGCCAGGAAGGTGTGTGTCTAGGCGCATCTTGAAAGTTTCGTGCACTGTGCAGCTTGGCACAGCCTGGTGCAAGTGACTCTGTCTATTATTGATGTTTAATGTTTAAGGACCTTCACACTCAGACTGCAAAATTTTTAGCAGGAAGTTCTTGTCTAGTTCCCAGAATGTATTTCTTAAAGGTAGGATAACATTCTTGAAAAGCATTCGTGTTAGTGTTCAGGATTTCTCACATGTTTTGTCTCCAGCGCTCTCTCCTGCAGATTGTCTGATAATACAGCCAAAGGCCAGTAAATGTCAAATGTTGTGGTCACACTCCCTCTACTCCTTCACCCAGAGCCTCCTCCCCTACAGCAACCACTAAAGTTTTCATGACTAAAGTCATGTAACAATCGCACCACATCAACCAGTGCTGCAAGATGGGAAATATTACCTTGTAAGGCTGCAACTATCAGTTATTTTCATAAACAATTAATCTATTGATTGATTTTTTTATTAATTGAGTACTTGTTTTGTCCATAAAATGTCAAAAATATGTTTACCACACCTGGAAATGATGATGTTCTCAAATGTCTTGTTTTGTCCACAAACCAAAATGATTCAGTTTTAATGATTTCTTTGTTATATGGAACAAAAAATCACATTTAAGAAGCTGTAAAATCTGAAAATGATTTAGGAAAACAAACTGATTATCAAAACTGACTTCTGACTTTAGGGAATGTTGAAAGGATACATTGATCAGATTTTGTCCCAAAGTTCAAAAACATGCAGATTTGGGGATTAGGCAAACTGGAGACTCTAAATTGACCATAGGTGTGAATGTGAGAGTGTAAGGTCGTTGGTCTCTATGTGGCCCTGTGATGGACTTGTGGCATGTCCATGGTGTACCCCACCTTTTGCCCTGTGTCAGCTGGGATTAGGCACCAGCAACCCCGCAGCCCTCATGGGGATTATAAAGCGGTAGATGATGAGTGAAAGTGAGTGAGTGACTTTTTTGGTTCAAGAGCTTAAACTTTATCACTTTACCACTTGGCTCTAATTTCATAGACCAGGCATGGTGCAGGTGAGGCAGAGTGAAGGTGTGCCATGCCAGGAAGGTGTGTGTCCAGGCGCATCTTGAAAGTTTCGTGCACTGTGCAGCTTGGCACAGCCTGGTGCAAGTGACTCTGTCTATTATTGATGTTTAATGTTTAAGGACCTTCACACTCAGACTGCAAAATTTTTAGCAGGAAGTTCTTGTCTAGTTCCCAGAATGTATTTCTTAAAGGTAGGATAACATTCTTGAAAAGCATTCTGAAAAAGTTTGGTGATTACTTTTTCAAACTTTAGTAATAATATTTGTTAATATTTAGTGACTATATTGTAAAATATGCCCTAACATTGTCAGTTGGTTTTTGTTCACGGATGTCTTTTTTTTCTTCCAATAGAATGAAGTGCTTTATATGACAAAAATGTTTTATGTACAACATTTGTAACATATATTAGCTTTTGGCTTTGAAAAAAATTCAACAGTCCAACACCCAAAAACCACTGTAGATATGAACTAGCTACAGAAAGCCACTCAGAACAAGCCACAGAAAACTTTTTTGAGCACTTCCTGACATTGTTGGAGTCCTTGGGCTCCCACTATGAAAATGTTTCATCTGATTCTGCATTTTGTGAAAAACATAGAGACGGACCAATTTCTCACTTCAGTCACACGTTTTTCACAAAATGCAGAATGATGCAGACCAAAACGTTGTACCTTTGTTATCGCATCACATTACAGGAACATTTTATACGAAATGTCACATCACCTCAGGTCTCAAAACATTTCTCAAATATTGCAGTAAGAACGTTTTTCCTTTGATGTTATGTAACATTGTGGGACTGTTTTATTAAAGAACGTCCTGTGATCGGTTATCCAAACAACATCCCTCAAACATCGCCAGAAAGTAGACAACATGTTCTATCTTAATGAACATACTGAATCGCAGTACAAGAACTTTTTGTAAGAAAAAGTGTCCTCTAATCTGAGGCCTAATAACATCCTAAAACATCCTCTAAATGTTGCAACTAAAACATTATTTCTTAGTTAACAAATAACCTTACAGGAACTTGATTTGAAATCATAAACCTTTTTAAAACGTTGTCCGAACATTAGATGGAATCATTTTTCCGAAACATAATTATAACTTGCAGGGAACATTAGCCAAAGTTGTGGGGACATTCTCTGCTAGCTGGGACCGTGATGGACCCAAAATTGATTTTAAGAAAGTATTAATTAATGCATCATTAATTTAATATGAGCTTTTATATGGTGGTATGGTAGTTGGTGATTTGTTGAAACAGTGATATAGTAAATCCTTATTTGTCACTTTTATCTGAAATTATTTTTGTTGCTTTTCTCTGATCTATATGATCCATTCAATATTAGTTTTAAACATAAGTGCTGGCGCTCCAAATGTAACCTTTTTCAATCACATACAGTAAAAAAAAAGTTAAGAAGACATGACACAACAATGCTTTCTGTGCAGTTCACTACCAAGTGTACTCAAGCATGAACAGGTATATGATGGAATCAGTCTCTTTCAAATTGAGGAGTCAGTTTGTCAGGTTACAGCATATCCAGTGATACTGCCAACAATTCTAGGCTAAATGAAACCTCTACATCCTCTGCTTTTCCTTCTGCTGCAGTTTGAGTAACATCACTTTACTGTACGTCAATTTGCTACCCTACACCAACATTTTTTCTCTCAGGCTTCTCTTGCATGAGATCCAAATTTTAAGACTGATGTCTGGACACAAGTGAAATGCAACCCCCATCTACCCCAGGTTAATTGACTCTTAGAATCCATTTCCAGTACTCATAATTGTCTGACGTCTGAGCCATATCAAAATCACATGTTATTCTAGCAAACAAAACAGAGGTTCCACACATAACCAACAAAATATTAATTTCTGAACCTTTACTGCTGTAAGAATTCAGTCTAGAGTACAGTGTACACTGAGGTACTATTAGTTTCCAGGGAATGTTCTCCATCTGCTCACCCAGATAAAACATTCAATTTCATTTGTGTTTTAAGTGGCGCTGCAATCCTATCCTGCTCTGCCTGTGTGAGAGCTAAAAGAAGCAAAGATAAGAGCAGGATGTTGAAAAGAAAAGCCCACAGGGAGTTTTACTAGTCGGGCTGAACCCACTCACCAAAGATCACCTACCTGCACTGATTGCACCTCCATGTTAACAGAACAGCAGAGACACTGTGATGAGACAAGTAGAGACAGTGTGCTACTCTTTTACCAAAGGAAGATAAATCATTTAGCCATCTTAGGCGGTGCTTTTATGATGGAAAAAAATTTAAAATGCCTTTTTTTTTTCTTCTGATTGAGGGTCTATATGTTATATTTCCACTGAAGATCCATGGTTCTGTGTTGTTTAATGAAACTATTGGGTGGGATGCATCAGGCTCATACATTGATGCTGGGATGATCAATGGTCAGGTCAGTTTAGTCAACAGTGCTGACACAATGAGTATAATGCATTGTTTTAGACCTCTTCGGGCCTCACCATTATCTGTCAGATCTGCTCTAAGGAGCATCCATCCCTCTGTGTACGTTGGGATGATGATGGTAGTATTTGCACAGATGGTGTGGTTCCATTTCTACGGCCCATTGTCTTCTATCAGCCACAACAGGATGTTATCAGCCTAAGCCAGACTTAACCTGCTAGAGTGCTTCATTAACTGTGTATATGTGTGTGTGTGTCTCTTCGTCATCCTCATCTTGCAAACAATGCTTCATTACGTGCCTCTCTCATGGCTCCCTTAACATTTCTTCCTGTCTCATTAACCAGTGAGAATTGTGTTATCTGCGCCAGTCAGACTCACAGAGCCAGACCTTAGCCTTGTCAGTAGCACATGGAGCTCTCATGTTTGTTAACAAATTAATACTAATATCAGTTCATAATGAATAATCGCTCTATAATCAGTGTGCATGTACTGTATGTTTGTCGGTGTAAACAATATATAACCACTGTAATATCCACAGTTCTTTAAAAGGAGTGATTGACATTTTTCCTCACATTTATGTCAAGAAACAACAATCTGTAAATTTGAATATCTAATAACACTTCAAATTCAAGCCCATTTTCAAGTTTTGAAAGAGCCTCTGCACAAACACGCAGTACGATGCCAGGCCACGTATCTCTTTTAACGCAGCCACCACAGCCCATACCCTACTTACTGCGTTAAAAGAGATACGTGGCCTGGCATCGTACCAGTGCGATGACAACGATATTGTACGCAACACAACAAACAACAGCTCTTTTTTTTTCTGCTAAGTTTGTGGCTATTTGACTTAACAAGACGTCAAGTTTTGTATGAGAATAGACTGTGGGCATTGAAGAAACACTGGTCACAAGGGAGTTATGTTTTTCTGTTGCCCAGTCGGTCTGAACTGTCGGTCTAGAACTGAACTGTTTCCAGTCTTTGCACTAATGCAGTTATGCATTGATTCTAAGGAACATTGTGTGTGACACGAGATTAGTGCTTTAATGAGAAACTGCATCCAATTGCATCTACACTTACATAATAGATAATATAATACCTAATTGAAGCTGTTTAAAGTTCAGTTCAGTAACTGTAATCAAAAGAGATTTTTGTGTTAACATGACTCTCTTTCTGTTTTGCTTGTGAAAGTTAGAAATTCTAGGGAATTTCTTAGCCTTTTTTTCTAACAATCACGCTCTGAATGGAATAACACTGGACTCACCTGCACGTTTTGCGTTCCAATCTGATGCTTGGTGCTGGAGGTACCAGAGTCTGTCATGCTGTCATCTACTGTACATAGCATGAGTTGCTACTGGAGAGATAGTAATGTGCTGTCCTCTATATGATCCACTGTTAGGTCCAATTTGTCCCACAAAAACATCAGTAACCTTGTCTAAGAGCTCAATTTGGGCTGAGGTGTTTGAGCTAAATGTTCAATCTGATTGGCTAGTGCCTGTCAGTGAATATTTGCATAGCAGTTTGATTGGCTGACATTTGAGCTTAAGCAAGGAAAGGGAAGTGACAAACCCACAATTTTGGGTTGCAATTTTAGGTTTTGGGTTGAAAAGCCTTCAACATATACTGTATGTGTGAGTAGAATGGATATTATTTAAAAAAAAAAAAAAGCCAGCTGCCTAATCAACATACTATCAATGATCTCTATATACATTGATAAAGACATATATTAAAGACTAGTGCAAATGCTAACATCTCCTGATTTACAGTACAAGGTCATTTCAAGAATTCATTTATGTTGAGCACCTTTTTACTAAATGGGCCTGGCACTGTGGACTGCTGTGCCTCTAGGCTGCATGCCCTTACCAATTAAAATCAGTTTGCCTAATTGATAAATGTTATCACTTAATATGTTGTGACAGAAAATTAATCCAGAGGTCAGTGTGGGTATGTGAAGGTCACAGTGGACTGCTGATGGTGTAATTGGTTTTCTTTTGCTGTAAAGTTGTTTTGAGTGGAACAAAGTAGTCCTGCAAATGGACAATACTGGCACATTTGCAGTCTCTTTAACCAGGATCCAGTGTTCTAATTCACTGAAAAGACTGATGTTACTCAGACAAAATTTGACAGAGAATTACAAAATATCCTTTACTGAATACTATTTTGGTGTAATGTATGGTATCCGCATCTAAAGGGGCTAATTTGTGAGGAATTTGAAGATTTGCCTTCTTGTACTCCCTGGAAAAAGCTGTGGACTCATCAGATGTTTTTCCACATGTAGGTGTCAATGTAAGGAGTTTGATAGTAATAGAATAGTAAACTGCAGAAAGACTACAGAAAGTGGAAAATCTGGCCATGTGAAAATGTTTTACTTGGAGAATGGAGACCAGTCAGACCAAAGAGAAGAAGGGAGGCTTATATTTGTTGATAGGACAGACACACAACAAATTAAAACTGATGTTGCCGTGTGTGTGCCAAATGTGTGAATATGAACCTCTTTGCTGACGAGTTAGATGTGGGTAATATGCTGTCACTTGTGCATCAGCTTGATTTGATTTTTCTTTGCCCTCTGGTGACCATAAAATGATTAACGGAGCCTTACACTTTCACTAATCACATGTAAAGCAGTTAATGGCTCTGCTCTAGGATACATTTGAGACCTCATATCATCAAGCTGACTAGTACTTTTCCTCTGAGCTCCTACACTTTAATATCAGTTAGTGACATTTAAATGCATTTGCATTTAGACCCCTTAAATCTTCAGCTTTGCCAATTTGCTTTGTTCAATTTAATTTCTTTGCCTCCCCCATATGGATGAGCTCTGCTGCTATCAAGAACTTTCTTTTAGTCATTTAAAGAAAATAGTTAGATTTTTGGTGAATTTGCTTTCTTGTTAAAAGCTTGATGAAATGACGTATGTTACTTAAATGTGAAGCTACAGCCAGAAGACATTTAAGCACCAAGGACGGAGAGAAACACCTTGGATGGATCTGTCCAAGACATAAAATCCACCTACCAGTATCTCTAAAGCAAAGTGCTTATTAGATCTCCTGCAGCTCAGTCTCATCTTCCTCATCCTTATCCTTCCCTTTCAGTAGCTTTATGAAAAATTCATACATGGGGATGTAACAGTCCGCTCTTATTTAAAAAAATCATCCATCTGTTCTTATATTCAGACTTCTTCTTTAGATCTGAATCTGCACTTTACAGAGAGAAAAGTTCTCTAAGTGGTCGACTAAAAGGCCATCTATTTGTATGCTGGTACAGGCTTCTCCTACAGAAGACTCAGCATCGATTCATTTAACACTCAGCCAGGCTAACTATAACTATCTGTTGCTGTTTGCAAAAAAAGCTATGCTTTTGTTTCTGTATACAGTTACTTAAACAAGAAAAGGAGATCATTCCTTTAGTCTTCCCTCAGTCCTTCTGCTTTTTTTCATATACAAGTCAAACATCTGCATATTATATAAGTCAAACATCTGCATATTATACAAGTCAAACATCTGCAAAATCGACAATCAGAAAGGGATACAAGGTCATAAATACATTATATATACACATGCACCATGGCACTAGGTTAAATAAACACTTAACTGCTCCATCTGACTGCAGGTCAGTAGTGGCATTGCAGGTTGCCCTGTCACTGGCTCAGCTGCACTCTTTAATTATACACCCATTGATTGACCAGGATGTCGATAAAACATTTAAGTAGCTTAATCCTTGCTTTATTAACATGAGAAACACAAGCAACGCATAGTTTATGTATTAATTGCTAGCCTGAGGAATAGCACTTGTGTTTGCAGCCTCTTGCATTTTAATGGTGTTGCCATGGGTTTTCATGAAATATCAGTACAAAGAAGAGGCACTGATCAATTTGACTGCTTTTAATGGGGGAATACTCAGTGTTACTGTGTTGATGAGTCATTGCCAAACTATTATCTTTGTTCTCTTAATCTGAACTGACAAATCTATGAGGAAGCATAATTTTTTCTTTTGGACCTGATGGACAAAGCAGTTTTCAATTACGCGTCGTTAAGGCGGTCCATTCATGTGTACATGCTGGGTTTATCCACTTTCTTCTTATCCTTAGCATCTATACAGTAGATAAGAGTTGGTGCTGAGGGAGTCACTCCATTCCAGTCTCTTTTTTTGGGTGGAGCCACCCAAAGGAAGGTGGCTCAACCCAAAAAAAGGGCAGCAGGAGCCATGGGTGGAGCGGCACAGCAGTGCTCCATTGCAGCAGCATCAAAAGAATGTATATATCTTTAGAGCAATTAAGCCTTTCGTGTATTTCCTGAGGGGAAATGGGAATATTGATAATAAGTAGAAACACGACTTTTATATATCATAACACTGAATCTACATTTATGTCTTGTGCTTAGAAACACTGGTTTTGTTTGGTTTCTTGGTGTGACAGCAAAGCGTTTGGGCGACTTTAATGATTGTTTACTCTATAGCAGTAAATAATTTTTCCTGGACTTGTCCACCAGGTAAGTTAATCACAGTTTGGAGCCAAATACTCAAAGCAAATAAAGTAACCAACTAAAATATTTATTATCTTAAGACCTTTTTTTTTTTTTACAGCAAACTCTATCACGACACAGTCTTTAAGTCAAAAGACACTTAACCCTTTGAGTACAAGCAAAATTGGCCACTCTGATTTGGAGAAGTAACAATGAACAGACATGGGAGGGGGGGATTACTCCTGTGTGGTCCTCTATCAAAAACATGGACAAGCACATTAGGATCTAGAGGTTCCAAAATTTTGCTTTTTAAAAATTCAGACATCAAAGGAGAAAACACAATGGCTTCTTTTTTTTTTAGGAGAAACTGAATCAGGAACAACTTGATTCAGTTTCAACACGATCTTCTTTTTACATGTGTACACAGTTGTATTTTCTGTTTTTCTCATGAGGAGATTTTTCAGTTTATCCAGACATGTTGGAGAAATAAAAATGGCTTGTCTGCACGGTGAACAGTCTGCCAGAGCTCCTGGTCTGTTTGCACAGATCTTGGTCTGTGAACATTTCCGATTTCCAAAATCCTCTTCTGTGAATGCTTTTCGTGAGAGCCACTGATAAGAGATCTGTACATACACACAGGCTTGTCAAATCCATGTTGCCCTAAAACAGTGAAAAGACATTGAACTATGACAGATACTAAAAGGGTTAAGGCATAAATAGAAAAACAAAGAAATAGTAAAAACAATAGAAACATTGCATTTCTCGTACTTGACTTACAATGCTCATGTCCTAAGAAGCTGTGGTAGTGAAAATTACAGTATTCAGTCTTACTCTCTTTACAGAAGCCTTCACTTTACACAGTATTTACAGCAAACAGAACCTGTTGCACAAAAAAGAATAGTAGTCCACTAAAATGAACATGTTAGTCATAAACACAATGATAATTAAAAACTCCTCATATTGTCAGTATGTAAAAACATTTACACACATACTTGCAAATAGTATGATACAGTAGTCATATTTCATATCAAATCAATCAATGGAGCAATCTCAAAATCTTGTATCGTTTTGTACAAATGACCGCTTTTGATTGCTGTGTTAAATTTTGATGGGTACAGATAGAATTTACAGCATTTTATTGTGGTGTGTGTGTCTGTGTGGCATTGTGATAATGGAGCGGAGTACGTTATTGGATGTAGAAACAACCAAAGATTGACACAAGGACATCTTGGCTAAGAGGTAAGTGCACCTTCTTTCGCCATCCTGTCTTGAGGCTGAGCAACCAACATCATTTTTCCCCTGAAAATGAACACTGTGCTTTGAAATCCAAACAATGGCCTCTGTCTTGAAAGGGCACAAAAAGCTCTTTTTGATGCTGCTTCTTTTTGGGGATCAGAAATATGAACAAAAACGAGAACCAGTTACGAGAACCAGAACATTAATTCATGGAGGGTCAGGTGAAGGGAAATGGCAAAGACTTTCAATGTAAACTCGACAGATCACAGACATCTATGATGCTACTTCATAATAAAATGCAATTAGGATTTGTTTGTCTTATTATAGTGAGTGTAAACTACAGCACTTTCAAATATATCGTCATTATTGTATTGCTCTCAGTAGAGTACATTTAACTGTCATACTTGTCATGGAGTGCACATATGAAAATTAGGTATATTGAGCCTCAATTTCAACTAGATTTAGTGCATGGGAAAAAATTGCATCCAATGCTTTTTCTCTCATTTTCTGCCTTCAAATATGTGGTTGTGCTATCATATATATATATATATATATATATTTTTTTTTTTTGAAGGTGTTCCCTACAAATGCACAGTAATTGTTATTGTTATAGGAGGTTGCATTGCATGAACAAATATTTTTATTTAAGGCCCTAAATATGTTTCAAATATGTTTGAGTTTAATATTCCAGAGTCAATGTGTCCGATTGTTGGCTGTAGCTGCTGTGAAGTTTGTTGTTTACATATTGACATTTGGCCGAAGAGCCTGACTCGAGTTTATTAGCGGCCTTTGGTGTATTTTGCAGTAGCGATGTGCTTTCATTTCATTTGTATATCATAAGTATATTTAACTGACATACTTTGTTTAAGTGACAATGCTTTCACTATGGTACAACTGATATAAATGCAAATAGAAATAGGAGGATTTGTTTTCACCCTGGAAAATTATCTCAAACTTTGTAAAAATATTTTTCAGGCAAAAGGAAGAAGCTACCTGCATCAGTGCTGATGAAGAAAAACCGGAGAGGGAGAAGAAAACAGAGGGTGTACAGTGGACAATTAATTTCCTTCAGATAAATGGTTTGAGAATATGTAAGTAAATTTTTCACCTGACCTCATGGTGAACTAGGATTTTGATGTTATCATTTCATGTTGCAAGTTTTGCTGCCAGTCAGTTTTCAAAATCCTCCCACATGTTTGCTGTGAGGAAATACAACAGTGATGGATATACAGGGCGATGAGGAAACCTGTTGTAATGTGGTGAAGACAAGGCAGGATGTCAGAGCAACATCAGATCTTTGAAAATGTGAACTGTGGTTGGAAAAGCTACAGACTTAATAAGCCTGAAGGTCTGTAAACAGATTCAACACTTGGTGACCTTCTGGCATACTGAAATCCAGGCCTGCCTGACAAAGCTTTAATTATCCACATTCTCTCGATTTTTTTTCCTCTCTGCCACACTGTGAACACCATATGGTTCAGAGCTGAGGATCCTTGGGAAGCATCGCAGAGACTGTTGTACAGCAGAAAACGTCAAAACACCTGTGCCATTCTTTAACACAACAACATACATGGTTTTAGCCTAATCAGCATGCAGTATTCAGGTCAGGTGACAGTAGCTGTGAATGTGTTCAGGTGGAACAATGTCATACATAATTATGGAAGAAATTATTTTTACAAATTAGAGAAGGAGAGTTTTGTCAAAAGGAGAGAAAAAGAAGAAAACTGACACTTATTAAGGACTCTTGTACTTTGAACTGGAAAAATACCTATCTACAGAGCATCATTTATAATATTTTTTTTACCATATAAAATAGTGTGAAATGTGTTTGATTATGTTGTTTGTGATTCTTTATTTCATTTTGTAAGCTGTGTATCCTTTAACAGCCTTACACAGACTGAAACAAATGGTGTGTTCAGATGTAGCTTAAAGCTTCAGCAAGAAAATGTAGTATTGAGAACAACTTGATATGAAACAAGTGCATTTCAGCCTACGATATGCAAAAGTCAGAGACGTCATTTAAAAAAAAAATATTTTCTCAGTTCACAAGATGTTGCCCTTAAAGTAAAAGTTCCTCATTACCACTGAAAACTATAAAAGTATGACGTTATCTAACTGAAGAGTTTATGTTGTGATGTTCATTTCAAATAATGATGAAAAGCAGACTCAACCTGTATTTATAAAATAATCCGATCTTAGGAGCTGAGTCTGTGAATGTTCAACTGAACAGCTGCTCATATTTTTTTAAATATCAGATATTAGGGGAAACGTGGATATTGCAGAGATCAGCATAGAATATTCATGACAGAGTGTGAAGAAATATTGATTTGGTCAGAAAACCAGAAATGTACAGATGCATTAAAACTGGATACATGCTGTTCATATGATTCATGATTCATATTTTTCCAAGGACTAAATTTTTGCTTTGGTTGTTGGACTGGGTCCATCTGGTCATCCCATAGATTAAGGTACAGTTTTTGTAAGCAAAATACCAAGAAAGTGTGACAAAATAATTTTGGGGTAAATTTCTAATTATGCCACAAACCTCATCCAGAGGATTAAGCAGTATAAGATGAGTGACTGAGTGATTTCTATATTATGATTCTGACAGATAGTGTGACTGCAGTAGCAATTAATGCACTCTATTCATATTCTACCCACACTGCATAATGTCCTAAAATCCTTCTCTATTTCCAAAATGGAATTGAGATTTAAACACAAACTAAATGTACATAATAGTACTGGGGGAAATTTTCTCTACATTTATTTCAGCATTTAAATTCCTCATGTCTCAGTGGAGGATGCACTACTTCTGGCTGACCATAACTCTAGCTGACTGACCACTGGAGGCCTGCAAAGTCTGTCCTGCTTCAAATCCAACATATTTGCTCATCTCCGGTTTGAGTTGAACATGTGATGCTGAACACATGTAGAGAAACGGAAATGACACACAACACATACACAACACAGTGACTGGTGTGAGAGCGGCTCCCTCACACACATTCACACACAGAGGCACACACCCACACAGTTTGCTGAGAGAGTTACACACAGCCTCAGAACCCCAGTTTGCCCAGACTATTTTCTGTGCTCACACCAGCATGTGCATGTGTGCATGATTCTCTTATACGGATCCAAGGAGAGAGTCAGCAGATGGGGTGGTGGTGGGGGGGGGGGGGGGGGCGGGGGGGGGGGGGTGGGGGGGGGGGGGGGGGGGGGGGGGGGGGGGGGGGGGGGGGCGGCGTTGGGCGTGGCAGTCCGTAGTGAGAGGAGGGTTATAGAGGGAGGGTGTCTTTAGTTGTTCTGAAGGCATTCGAGATCCACTGAGCAGCAAACGTTCCCGTTCTGGGACAGCAAAGAAGTAAGATATGAAGTTAGATTTACTGCAGTGTAATACAATATGCAGTACATTTTGAATATGATTCTTTCTGGTCACATTCAGCTACAAACCAGACCTTAATGAAGAAGGAACTTGTGAGGTTAATGTGATCTATGTCTGCAAAGTCAGTAGGTTCATTTTACGCAAATTACAAAAGCATGCACAGTACTTTCCTCTTACCCTTAGGTATCTACTCATTCATTTTCAGAATTGTCTACTGTGCTTTTTAGACATCCATCACTGTGATTTATGCCAGCACTCTTGTAAATTGGAAGTGAACAGAGTTTAGAATGTGTGACACTTAGAGGTGACAACTTTGAGAAATTGAACAGCAATATATCTTTTCACGGACAAGGTCCTGGTTAAACTAGATGATCAGCAGACTTCAAAGTCACAGTGCCACACTTCCCCAGTGGAACTCCTTTCTACAGAGAAATAATCCTAATGACAAAGATTTAAGAGGTCAATATATCACAAGATTTGCACAAACACTGTTTACAGTTTATTTGTTTGGTCAATAGGAAGAAGGTAAATAGATTGCTGAGCAGAAAAAAAGTGGTTTTATAGCTAGTTGATATTGTGTATTTCTCCTTTTGGATGCCATTCATTCAACAACAAAATATTAAAAAACAAAAATACTAAAAAAAAAAAAAAAATCCAAAAGTATTGTCCAAAATGTATGAAACACACAGAGCCATAGTTCAATGTTCAATTAACTTGAACACTGGTGCTCTAGATATTTTTGATACACCCTCACACACCTTCGTAGAGTAAATACACACCAGAGGACTAAATATGGATCAATTTACTGACTAAAAACACCTATCTGACTAATGTCCCCTCTTTGAAACATCTTTGACAGAAACCAAACAGGCTTCGTCAGACTGTTCAGACTGATTTCCATATACACACTCCTGCAGATTATTTTTACTAAATGTGTGGAGATGATCTAAGTTGGGGTGATGTGTTCCTCACACCCTGATCTCCATATTTTATTCGTTTAAAAATGAATGTCACTTGCATCATCTATGACAGTCTGATTATCATTAGGCAGACAAGCAGACGTTACATGTTTTTGCACAAACATGAGCTAAACTTAGTTTACTCCGTTGCACACAGTTCCTGTGAGTTTAAAATGGACAGAAGAATTTCAAGATTATGAGTGATGATTATGTGAAGGAGACAGGTGTCATCAATGACAATGATGACAGCGGACCACTGTGGACAGTCTCATTGATGACAATGAGACTGTGCACAGTGATGAAGCGGGCCACTGTGGACACTCTCATTGTCATCTTCAAAGACACTAATAGCCTGGTTCTTATGTTACAGTGAAATATCAAGGTAAAACAAATTCATAATGTTTGAGATTTTTCTAATAAGCCAGTGTAACACCAGTGTTATATTAAACATTTATGTTGCACAGTAAGCAAACCTCCATTGTGACTGTTCACTTACCTTACACTTGCAGGTGGTGCAGGGTGAATTGGGCATATGCCATGTATCTCCACTGAGGCGGGCCACCCCTGCAGGGTCCTGGCATGTCTGCCGGATATCATATGATAGGTTGTCAGCCAGGCATGGGTCTGTGACGCAGCGAGGGCAACACTCACCCTCTGCCAACGCTGTGTACTCGCACATCAACACGGGGCAAACCAGAGGCCAGCAGTCCACCTCCCCCTCCTGCAGAGGCAAACAGGTAAAATAAGGGAAGCGGTAGCAAATGTTCCTTGAGGTGTTGTTTTTTTTGTTTTTTTTTTTTTCTTTTAATCAGCTGATGTGGAAACAGCTTTCACAGCTCACACACTGTTTTGTTGCTTGAACTCTAATTAGAGGTGGTAATTATCTGAACCCTCCACACACAGCAGAGCAGCGAGATCATGGCTAGGTATTAAACTAATCCCAGCCAGCCTGTCAACAGACTCTTTTAACAAACCACACTGAGGGATTTAAAATGAATGTCAGCTTTCCTTTGTGAAAGCAAAACACCTAGTGAGTGATTGTGCTTTTCTTGGTACAGACCATGCAGCGGCACTGCTGGCAGCCATACATCCAGGATGCTCCACTGCGGTAGAGTGTGCGTCCACTTTTGCCCAGGCACTGGCTGCTGGGCCTGTTGTCACAGCTGGGACAGCAGAATAGATCCTCATCTGGGTCTCCACAATCGCAGGGTCTCTTTCTGCAGTACGTCTGCCCATTCTACACAACAGAGGTCACAATGGTAAGGTAGCAATGATGGTCCTGACACACATGTGAATGATTTCATTAGGTGATTTTTGTTGTGACTGATGTTAATATTCTGCTTCTGTCTTCATGAACAGAAATTATATATAACATTATTTGCATGCTGTGCTCTTCACAGACTTTTTGTGTGAACACCAAGAGTCAACCGGTCATGTCATCACCCATCAGAATCTGAACTACTGTTCTGAAGGCTACAGAGTTGCAAAGTTCAGAGGTGTCACCTGCAAAAGCGTTAATTCAGTCAAACTCCAGAACAGCCAGGTTTTCTGTGCAGTAGAATTCACTTCTGAAACTTTTTGTTGACACTTCTTTGTATTTTCACTCATACTCCAACCTGTTTGCAGCCATCTCGCTTTACTAGTGCAATGTTGCTGTTGACTCTGTCTGTCTTGCCATGAAACACTTCCTGTACGCAGCACAGGAATGTCACCGGGTGACAAGAGATCTAAATACTGCTACAGTAGGAAACTCAGAGATTGGTGTGGCTCTGATAAGTTAAATCAGGATTGTGTGAACTTATTAGATATTTGTTTAGATTTAAAGTTAGGACTACAGTTTTAAACTTAAAATCTCATATCCTGTAATATCTCATCACGTTCTAATAACCCTTCTGAGAAAGAGGGACACTACCGTGCCTCACCTTTCAACAATATAAAATAAAATAAGACCCACTGTAATTATACAAAGAATAAATATAAAGATTATAAAAACACCACACTAAATGGTGTGAAATTTTCCCTGTGCACAATTTTCTTTTTGTTGCCCACATTGTTGTCATTGACAAACAGGCATAAGTACCTTAATCCCATCTGAAACAATTGTATAAAATCAAGGTAAGTATCTCGCATCTCTCCCACATGCCATAAGGAATAGTTAGTAACAAATTGGGACTATAAGATTCCTCCTCTTTTAACTCAAGGCCACTTTACTAACTCTCAAATCTAAATTTTCTAACTGCAGCCTTAAATTAAGCAAAAATGGAAAAGAAGTTTGGTAATTTGAGCTGGAATACAAAGTCAAACACATAGCAGTCTGTCAGCTCTGTGTGAGTCTCCAGTCCCTGTGTCCCTGGCTCTCTGTCTCTACGCGGAGAGAAGTTTATGGGCCTTATTACTCAGCACAGCCAGCACTGTCTGGCCAGGGGACGCTGGTGTAATGGAGATGTAAAAATGTTACATAAAATGGCTGTTAGAAAATGTATGGGGACCATAAAATCATTCTGCATACCATTAAAAGGGCAATTCAGAGCCAATCTTTTATTGATGCATATTGTCCTGCTACAGTAACCGCTTAGTCCCCTGGTGCCAGTATCGATGGCCTTGGTCTTTACAGTTGCGGCCAATTGTACCATGCTGGCAGGATGCATGAAGACAGACTTCATTTTAATGCCAGAAATAACAGCAGGCCCAACTGCCAATTTTACTACTTTACAGGTTTTTAGAGCAACTTTGATGGCAACTATTTATTTTTTATTATTAGATGTGATAATAGATGTGTGTTGTGAGTGCAGACATCATAAGAGATATTACTCTCTAGGTAAATTTCATTACACGTTTTTTTTGTTTTTCAATTTCTTTTGTATAAAGGTCTTTAAAAGCTGAATGCTTCCGACAGTGTCTACCAACTAATTTCATGTTTGTCCTCATTATAGACAACAACAAAATATTTTATACACCACATAAGCCCCCTACATATTTAAAGCTTGAGTCTGTTATTTGTATCTGAAACTGAAATTTTTTAATATTATTTGTTGAATAACAATTAACATTTTCACGTTCAGAGGGCCGAAGGTGGAAAAAAGGGAAAAAAAGGGTGAAGTAGGAGTCTTAAAAATCTCAATAGCAAGCACCACTGCAATTGAGATATTCCACCCACTCTTGTCTGTGCTCATGCCAAAGCTCAGCATTCAAAACACACAGAACATATACTGCTTGAAGTCATGTGGAGGAGAGAGAGATACTGGCTATATTATGTCTGAATCACCTATAAGAAAACACTATACAATTTAATTTCATAATAAATAATGCAGGTAAGCAGGTCCGTTAGCGAGAGGTACATCAGTTAATGAAACTGGACTAAATGGACTGAATGTGTGAATGCATGTGAATGTTAATGGACTGAATGTGTTTTACAGTTTTGTCAGGGCAACACAGAACAGCACAAACATTTCTTCTTCTTTTTTCCCCAAAAAACGTAATTTACTGATGAATATCAGGACAATTTTACTTAAAATGCAATTAAGTGTTGCAATTTGCAGAAACAAATTGTGGACTATGGCTTTAAACAATCTCGGTCTAAACTACAGTGGAAATGTGACTGCAGGTATGTGACCTGAAAATATCCTGCTCCTGAAATGCCTCCTGTGTCACTGCAGGATGTAAACAATGGAAGTTACAGAAAGACCACGTGTGCTGTCAATTCAATTTACATAGTTTCTGCACATAACTGCAGAGAAAGGAAAGTTATTTGGATGTATTATTATGACCTAATGTTGGCAAGTAAAATGACATGTAACTTATAATACACGCGTGTCTTAGTTCATGTGGAACACTGTGGTGTCCAACTAATTGTATTCCCACAAACACTTCCATGTCTATTTTCTTTTAATCTGACTCTGCTTCACTTAGACAAACACAAATCTGATCAATGCATCACTGCCACCTCAATCCTGATCACAGAAATTAGTCATTATGCTGCCACAAATATTTGTCAGGATATAACACAAGCTAATCACAAACAGATGGGAGCTCTGAGCGTTTTTTTTTTCCCTTGAATCATCATCTTATGATGCTTATTTATTCTCTCCTGAGGCTCGAAAGCTGAGAAATGGCAGACATGTATTTAGTTCATAACTATTTATACTGATGCCAGCTAAATGTACTCCATAGTCAATTACGCATGCATGTATGTGTCTTTGTGCATGTTACGTTGCAACAGTATTGGACTAAGCTAGCTCTTTACTGGTAATGGGATTTCTTGAATATATATTTTTTTTCTATACCAGTGGAATAAAATGAATGGATACTCTGTAAAAATCATATACATATGAGAAATATTTAGCTCATCATGTGTTGGTGCTTGCCTTTTTTACTTTTGTTGGTAGTCCTTGATGATGATAAAGTGAAAATGTGAACAGGTGTAGATATGGCAGTTTAAAAATAATGTGTTATTGCAGAAAAAAGAGTGTCTAATACTTAAGATTAATTAAGACTTGCTCAATACACAAATCTATTAGTCTGTTTTCTTTACACAGCTGTTAAATGTTGCTAAAAACAGCTTAGAGGGTTTGATATCAATGAAATCAATTCCAAAAACAAAAATGAGTGTGCAAATTTGTACCTTGCAGGAGCATATGGCGCAGCGGTCAAAGCTGGGTTTCCAGTCTTCTCCATTGTGTCTGATTCCTTCGTCCTGTGGGCAGTCGCCACTGCAGCCAGGACCAGATGTACACACACAGTCATAGCCTCCTGGGAGGTTTACACACACGCTGTCATTCCAGCAGGTGTGTGTCTGCAAACTGCACTCATCAATGTCTGGAAAATAAAGAGTAGGCCAAAAACATATTACTACATTCATTTGATGTCTTGCTGTGAATGCAACATAGTAAAACATACAAGGCAAAATGAAACAAAGATCAATAACAAAAAAGGGAGATTACATTTACATTTAGTCATCTGGCAGACAGTTTTATCCAAAATGACTTATATTAAATCTTAATGATCACTTGTAACATCATCAGCAAACAAGCAAACACTGCATCAGTTAAGTTTACATCCATGCAGATTTACTGCAAATTTTCTCTATTAGCATAACTGCAGGGCCCACGGTTGGTGTAGTGGTTAGCACTCTTGCCTTTGCAGATTGATGGAACCCTACTAGTGTTGTGTGAACAAAGCCAGAGAGTAAGTAAGAAAATTTAATTTATTTTAACTTTCATATCAGGCATTTAAGGTCATGTGAGACAACTGTATGTGAGCAGACTTGGCTGAAACATCAAATGTCAGATTTGTGCTACTTTAAATATATTATAAAGTTAAATCACTCACTCGGTTGATGCTTTGCACAGCATCAGACATGTGACCATTTTGTGTCCCTGCCTTGATAGTTTGAAAATTGAATGTGATCCTCAGATTATCATGCAGCTATTTTACTCTGACTACTCCTATCTGTCCATTAATGATAATGGTAACATACAATAGAGTACCATAACAACATGGTAATAGACTGCATTCCATTGGTTAAAAAAAACACCTCTGAAATGATTTATTTTATTTGCATATGTAAGATCAAGTCAAAATCACAGAGAATATTTCACAGCAGCAGTGACATCTTAGGGGACCAGTCCAGGCGATGCACTGCATAAGCGTAATTTTAAAAAGACCATGGGATTCTAGTCTTTCAGTCACAGTGTAGGGACAGCTTTTGTGCAAAATGGAAAATGATGGACTAATATTGATTAAATGTTAAATTTAAAAACTTGATTAACTAGGCACAATGACAATATAGATGCAAATCTCTCCAAATAACAACAAATTATGTTATTGTGGCCAATCTTGTGTTGTATTTCATACTATTTTAATACTGTAATATTATGTTGTGCACAAATAAATACTTCACTGAATCCCCATGTTGTTCAATGTATAATCTGACAGTTAATCAAATTATTGCATTGTCTTTTTTTAATTTTAAAGGAATGTACTATTTATGGGCTGTAAAATCACAATTTTTATCAAATGGAACTTTACAAACCAAGTGGCATCACAGCCTAGCTGTCACACTTTTCATAGTAGATTCACACAAATCAAAGCACTGAAGCATCTTCTCATTCAGCTTTTTTCTTACTTTACCTATCTACAAACCTTCATGAGCATTTTTGTGTAATTTCCTTTACCAGCACGGGACAGGAAACACCGAAAATCTGTCCCTACTTTTGTCATCAAACCATGACATTTACCTTTTTTTTTTTTTTTTATCAATTTATTAAGACCAAAGTGCCTTAAACAGTAGCTCTGCTCTCCTGCCTGCAGACATCGATCACAATCACACAACATTGATGGAACCCTACTAGTGTTGTGTGAACAAAGCCAGAGAGTAAGAAAGAAAATTTAATTTATTTTAACTTTCATATCAGGCATTTAAGGTCATGTGAGACTCAACTGTATGTGAGCAGACTTGGCTGAAACATCAAATGTCAGATTTGTGCTACTTTAAATATATTATAAAGTTAAATCACTCACTCGGTTGATGCTTTGCACAGCATCAGACATGTGACCATTTTGTGTCCCTGCCTTGATAGTTTGAAAATTGAATGTGATCCTCAGATTATCATGCAGCTATTTTACTCTGACTACTCCTATCTGTCCATTAATGATAATGGTAACATACAATAGAGTACCATAACAACATGGTAATAGTATGTCAGTAATACTGTGATAGGGAGGTAAAAGAATGGTAATACAATTTCATTTCTAATGCAGTTTCACCCTTTGTAATACATTAGTAATGTGGTATTAAGGAGAAAATATCTTTCCAGGCAATAGCGTGGAAGTGAGGATTACTTTAGGCACATATCATATGTGTGGATCAAGATATTGTTGAAAGAAATATACAATATATCACTGTTTATTAAATATCTTTTAAGTTGCTTTTAACAAACCCCATGTCCTATTAATCCTAAAGCAAAATATCACCCACAACAGCATTGCTCACATAAGCAGATGAATCTGTGAACCTGCCAAGGAAACAGGTGAAAAGAAAGAGGAAATAGAAAGAGATGAAACCAAGTCAAGATGATGTAGGTACCCACACTGTCAGGCTGGTTCATTTTCATTGGAGCTGTTTTTAGTTCACGGCCTAACATAAACTTCAAATGTTGGCATTATTTTTAAAAGTGAGTTCCGTAGTGGATATCAGATTATCTAAGAAAATGGACCGTACCTAACAGAGGTACATCGTTCAAAACTGTCCCAAAAACCTACAGCAGGTTGATTCAGTAACAACCTATTGGTTCTCGCAAACCAGCAATGTAAACTTGTTAAAACAAGATGATGCAGTAAAAGATGACCAAAGAATTCCAAAGCACCAAAATGCCTCAGTTGTTCCTTCCAACAGCTACATACAAATTAGGTGTACGTTACAGTGTAAACACTTCAACTGTATATCCTTCTGTGGAGAATGATGATCAGTATCTAACAAACAGACCTGCTGTGGTTGGATATGGGTTTTGGTCAATATTGTGTCAACACCAAGCACATCAACATTGTGACAGTTCTGAACACACACACTAATTGGCTTCAGTAGCCAGTTGGCTAGATAAAGAGAAAAGAAAACACCTCAGCTAAGAGTTTATTGTGCCTGTGACGGACTATTTGCATTTACTAAACGGATTCCCCATCAGCCAGTCAAACATGCTCTACCTACTTTGGGGAAGGATTAATGCTCTTCATGCTACATTCACTGCAACCACAAGCTTCTGCTCGCGGATGAAGCTCAACTCACTCTTACACATATGAAAGTCTTCCAAGTCTCACAGCCAAACACAATGAACCTGACCATAATGAATGTAGTGAAAACCTCACACTATACACGCCTATACATGTGCAATTTAACACCAAGGCATTAATCCTGGAGTTCATTCATATGACAACAGATTTCTGTGCAGGCATATGAACATAAGCATAGACAAATTTAACAAATACATCCCTTTGACAGATGCTGGTAATTAGAGGTAATCAGAAAGCTCAGTCTTTAAATATTTAAATTATTTTTTAGCTGGTATGTCTCCAGGCAGCCCATATGGAAAGGTCATGTACATCTCAGAGAAAATGATGCACACATACTCTCATGGAGGGAGACAGTGGAGTTTATGGTGTTTTACCCTTATCTTTATGCACATCTGTTTATTAAAGCCACCTGTCTCCCCCTAAAGCGTGAGGCATAATAAACATGTTTTCAGATGCAGCTCATGCAGCGCCTAGTCAAAGCAATAAAGAAAAAAGCACTGCTGTATGCAGATGCTCTGGTCTTCACCAAAGCATTATGCAAAGTGGAACAGTGCAGCATAAAGCAATCAAATATGCAATATTTGATGGTACAAGCTGCACTGAAACAACACAGAACTTAAAACACACACACTCCTTTATGACACTAATATTACCAGCTATATGCTATAATGACCATACAGTATAATTATTTCTGTCACTTAATTAAAACACATCCAGAAAATATGGGAAACATGCATGCATCTAAATTGTAATTTTCCAAAAAAAAAAAAAAAAAAAAAACCCAGCTCCTACAACATACAAGTTAAAGTGCCAAGTTTTTTGTGTGACCTACCATTGCACTTGAACAATAACACAACCCTGGCTCTCTTAAAACTGAAAATGAACCCTAATTAATGTTACTGGTAAAACCTCTGTTCATCCTACTATTTATTCAAGACATGCTCAAGCATTACTACACACGCCCGTGTTAAACTTACTGGCAGTTTGTGAATATGAAAGACCAACTTTTGCTCACATCATTTAAATCCATAAGCCAGTGATCACAGAATTTGACAGACATGAAAACCTTTTTTACCCCTGCACAGTTTTGACATATTACAATAAGGGACTGTAACTGCCTAAGGATTTACTGCTCAAAAATGGCCTATATGGGCCTATCAGTCTCAGCATTTACTGTATGTATTTATCATTTGAAAATCTATATAAAATTTGCAAAATGCTTCAGCAATTGGACATTGTGTCATTGTTAATATTTAGTGTTAGGGACCTATTGTTAGGGATCATCACTAGTGCACTCTGCCATCTCGTGCACAGCCATCACATAATTGTAGCCAACATGTGACTTGTGATATAACTTTTAACTCTGTCACTGAACTAAATGCTGCTTTTTGTTTTTGTTTGGCTCATGAAGATATTGTGAAGAAAAAAATCCTGGTAAATGTCAGTTGTAAATATTTCCCAAGCTGGCCCTTAAGTCTAATAGCATATAATGGACGGAGAAAACGCCAAAATAGTTTTTAGTAGGTGAAGAAAGTGGTATATTGACCAAAAAAGTGTCAATAAATCCTGAAAAGCACAAACCATGCAACCTCAGCATGATTCAGAATGAAAAGACAGGATACTGAACATAGAGACCACAGCAGATGAGCAGTTTATGCTGGAGTAAAATGTTTGTACTGAATTCTTGATAGCGTAGTACCATGACTTTGCAAATGCAAAATGACTACAGGTTGCTAAAGGTAACTTTAATATTGCCTTTAAAAACACTGTACTATATTTAGTGCTTGATCAATTCCATTTTCATTTGTGCTGCACCCATTGCTCTTAACTCACTGTATCTACTTGTAAATTATTCTAAATTGTCATTCCCGATTACATAATAGTTATGTTAACCTCTATTGAGATGGTGTGTGGAGGAGGTGGATTAGTAGGAATAATTTACTATATACAGCAACAAAAGATTGTCATAGCCTCTAAATGAGAGTGAAACAGAAAGTAAGTACCACTTCTCATCCTTTTAAAGTTAAAAGAGGAAAAGTAAATCACAAAAGCAAAACACTTTTAACAGAGGGTTCTGCTTAGATGTTCAATATGTGTGGGACTCAAAGCTGCTGTAAAGTAAAGTCAGGTGTATGTGGTTCTTCTATTGCCTTATTGTGCAGAAAACATATTACTCCCCTCAACATAAATGGAACAAAACCAGACTGCAGGTGCTGCATCTACATTTAAGGGTAAGTGAAAGCAAAAGCGTTTCACTCAGGCGAGGAATTCCATTTGTTGCCATTACAACATTACACAAGTGCTCTGGTGAAAATTACAGCAGTTACACGTTGATAGGTATTTAGACAAACAGAGCTCCTTTCAAGCAGTGCAATGCAATGAACCAGTAAAAGCCAGCGCTTTTTTATTGCTGTTAGCAAATGGAAGGACACTGATGTGCCAAACTAAGATGGTAAACATGCTACACATCATACCTGCACAGCATTACCAACTTCGATTTTTTTTTTTTACTGTATGAATGTTACTATTTACCACTGGCTTGTCATTCATTCAGTCAGTCAGAATTCAACAATCTCAACAGTTTCACCACGGTGAGAGCTGGGACACGTTTAACAAGAACAATCACATTTGAATTGACTTATTAAACTATTTAAACCACCCCACAGGAACATGTATTAGTAACCACATTGCCAAATTTTAATGATGAGAAAATTGTTTAAAAATTAGGTTTCAAATCATAAATTTCACAAACACACACAGACCACCTGTTTAACAAACATTCTTCATTCTCTATTTTACTACACACACTATATATATTGTTATTGAAGAAAACTTAAAACTAGTGATCCATTAAGTCCTCAGGAAAATGTTTGCTGATGTTACCAATCAAGTGGGGAGAAGTACTATATTTCTGCAGATTTCAATTCAAACCTAGTTTTTTTTTAATAGTGGCTATTCTTATTTGCTTATTAGTTTGAAGAGGAAACCTGAATACTGTCCATTATGGTCTATGTCACAAACTGAGCCTTCTTCACAGGCCAAACAACAGACACAAGGAAGACAACAAAGACATTTAATAAGGTAGTTTTTATTCCCCTTTCCCAAATTTTAAGCCTTAATTGTCTTTTTCTTACTTTAGCTCAGTTGTAACTAATTATTTGATTCTCTAAAATACTATGAGAGCCAGGCCAGGGAGCATCAGTGGTACCCTGATAGAGCACTCATTACTCATAAGAAGGAAAACTGGTGCCTAAACCAAATACATCCTTAATTCAGGATATTTTCTATTCCTTTTTCGCAGAAGTGTAGTTCAACTTTAGGTGCAATCAAAAGAAAATAAAAGAAACCATGTAAATACATGAATTTATAGTTTGGCCTTTCAGTGTATGCTCCGGTGCATCATCAAAACAAAACACAAACACAACAAAAGCCTGGCATTTCTTTCTTATTAACTGTGTGTTGGGAGAGGGTACATAAGAGGAAACTCATGCATATCTGATCAAGGGTTGTTGTGTGAGTTTGACTCTACACGGTTAGGACTTCAGAAGACCTCCGATTATCTTCCTTGTAAGCCTGTTGGGTGACATATGAAAGCGAACACACAAACCCATTGCAGTTTGGGCCTACAGTATGTTTACGTGCTACATTCGAGTAACACTCTCACTCACTCACTCTTTTTCTACCGCTCTATCCTCCACTGAGGGTCGCGGGGGGCACTGGTGCCTAACTCCAGCTGACATAGGGCGAGAGGCGGGGTACTCGAGTAACGCTAATCTGAAATTTGGTATTTTCAAGCAGTGATGAGGATGTTGGTGTTTGCTCACCAAAGCAGGAGCTCCCATCAAGCAGGTAAGAGCCATTGTCATGGAAACCGTTTCTGCATTCACAATGGTACCAGCCAGGCAGGTTGACACAGCGGGAGTGGTTATGGCACTCAATAAGTCCCTCTGCACACTCATCAATATCTGAGGACACAAACACAGACAGTTGCTTCAGTATCAGTGGAAACTAAAACTTAAGCTCAGTTTTGTCATTAGTTTTTTTATTTATTTATTTATTTTTTCCTAATCTTTGATCTGTGCTAGTTGCTGCAGTGGATGTTCAACCATCAGAGCCATCACAACAGTGGAGCGGGGTCAGCAGCTTCCCAGATTAGACAGCCAACATCTCCGCAGTCAGTCTGGCACAGCAGAGAACAAAGTCTTATAAATCAAACAATTTGGAAGCAGAGTTGTTTCCTTTGTGCACTTCTCTACTTCCTATTCTCGCTCATTCCTCCATTTCTACTTGGCTTGCTTTGTCTCTGGCATGTGGTGTGCATACACATGCCCATGAAGCCCAGAGGTGTTAGGTCTTTGCTCTCTCAAATCTCTCTCATCCATTATGTATGGTGTGAGCCCTGCATCTCGCTCACCTGCAGCTGTCTCACTTCTGGCTCTGGGACCTGAACTGTACACACGCCCTGATGGTTAAAGCATGACCTTCAGTCATACCTTCAATCATGTTAATGCAAACCATAGCAAACAGCACAAATCAGGAGAGGTTGTGTGAACTGCTCCTTAACTGTAATTTATCTCTGAATATCCCACATTTTCATTAGTTGAGAAAAGTCCCATGTCTTAAGTAAAATAGCCAGAGAAAATGCATTAGTTTGTAGCTTGATCAGCAAGTCAGTAAGTGAGAAACTTACATTAAAGGTCCAGTGTGTAAAATGTTTGTGATATTATTCTCATTTAGCAGACTTTGAAGATGAAATATTATTGTGCACAATCACCTGATTATATAATTTGCTGCTTTTCGTTATCCCAAAGTGAGGCTTTTATAATCATACCAGAAGCTGGGTCAGCTCATATGGAGGCCGTCACTTTGGACCACCATGTTTTAACAATAATTAACAATGAATAAAACTAAAGTTTGAAATTTAATGGTAAATGACAGCTACATGGGTTCTCTAAGACACTTGAAAAGGAATGGTAAAGGGAGGGATATTAATCTGCAACATGCAATTTCACCAAGACATGTTGCCAAATTTGACACACTATACCTTTACACATTATTGTAGTTCTACACTGTGTGAGCATCCATTTATTCAGATATTTGTGCTTTCCATGTGCTCTAATTTATACAGTATGTATTTGGTTTAGGCACCAGTGACCCCACATCCGTAATGTGGAAGATAAAGTGGTAGATGATGAATGAATGTTTGGTCTGTAGTGGTTAAGAGTGCACAAAAGGGAAACTCATGATGAGCCATTTTAAAGAGTGTGTTGAGGTTCTGCTTGTTGTGGCAGTTCGCTGCAGGTAATAAGACGTGGCAGCTGCTGGGAGGGCTGCCCTCTGTCAGTCCCTAAAGATTAAGTGTGACTGCTTGCTGAGAGCAGTTAACTCTTCAACAAAAGTGGAATGCTGTGTGGGTGGATGAAAGGGCATGGGTTTATGTCAATGCACCATCTGTAGCACGCTGGGGTTTGCATTTAGGGTGTGCCCAAATCCAAATTAGTCTCCTATTAATGATGGCTATGTTGGGACACAGCATGGAATTAACCAATGAAGTTCAAATCAGTTGCACTTCCACTGTGGAAGATGACATTTATAATAAAGGGATTTGAGGTAACATTTGTCTTCAGAAGAAAGATTTCTGATTGAATACAATATATACAAATATGTATAGCCAATATTGGTCAAATAGTCAGGCAATTTCATTTCAGAATCAAAATCCAAATATGTTCTCCTGCCAAACAGGGTTTTAAATGTAAAAGAAATTTGCTTTGGTAAGTTGGTGCATAACAAACAACTTACACGATCATTTTGTAAAACAATGGGCAAAAGAGAAAAAAAAAACAATTAAAAATAAATTCAAATCAATTATAACTTTAACACATAAAAATACAGCAAGGCAAAATAGGATGAGAATTGCAAAGTACAATATGTGCATGGTACGAAAAAAAGCATGTGCAGCACAGTTACTACAGTTTTCCAAGCATGTCAGGAAACTATGGTGGCCTTAACATACCACACAGGATGCTTCTTCATTTGAGTTGTGATGAAATTTCCACTTCAGAACGCAAAGCTCATACTGTGATTGTTTTTTTTTTTTTCCTTTCAGCCTAAAGTATAAAAGTCTCATTCTGAGAACTGTTTTTATTTTAAAATGATTATACACTTCTACAAGCACAACTATATTGCATTGTGTATTCAATTTCTGATGATAAACCTCCTAAATGGACCTTGAAAGTTATTTCTTGGCTCTTGGTAAGAATAGAAAGAAAATAAAACATGTTATGACAGGAGCTTGTTTCAAATTTACATAGAAATAGTGATGTGGTTCAGAGCGTTTCACAGTGAATAAAAATATGGCAAGCAGAGAATTATAAAAAATAACATGTGTCATAACACGTTCATGTAGCCATTCCTGTTGGCAAAGCTTTTGAGCTTGCATGCAATCAACAAGGTGGCTTAGCTTTATTTAGGCAGATACATAACACAGCAGTCATCAGTGTGGCTGCACAGAGGGGCTGCCAGCCACTGTAATATAGAGCAGGGAAAGTCCACATATCATTTTATATAGCATGTGGTTTGACTAATGGACCTGCAGTACACCGTATATCAACTGCAAATCTCACTGTTGCTGAAACATTGAAATAATTTGTCACAACTGCAAATAATATGCACTGTTTAATGACAATTAGGATTGTGGCACTAAGATTTATTGAGAGCACATGAAGACGTTATTTCTTTGTTTTATGTTGCATTTGTCAACATACATGTCTTGAGTCTCATGCAAACATTATTTATATTCTTTGCATAAACATGTTCACTGGGTGGATGAATATTGTAGTAAGTAATGCCCAAGCTCAAACTTCACTTATAATAAGTGACTCAGTGAAGATGTTTTCTAATTACAAATACAAATAATTCCGCTTTACAAATACAAATAATTCCACTTTACTGACGGCCAAGCTTGTTTGAGCAGGTGTACTGCTGGAGGTAGGGTGCTTGGCTTTAGGGAAGGGGCTGTCAATCACCACTATATGCCCCTGGCCTTCATCATCATCATCATCATCATCATCATCAACATCACACACAGATGTTGATGACATATTGTAGAAGGCTAAGTCTGGCTGATCACTGATGATGATCACTGTATCCCAGTGTCAATCATCCACTTTAAGACATTAGGGTAAAACAACAGACCGACTCCACATAAAGTGAAATGCTGGGAAGACAAAATTCAGCAGAGAACTCTTATTGGCTATAACAAGTATAAGAGAGATTAAAATTTTTAATTACTGCCAAACAATACAATCCTCCTGATTAGAAAAGCACTTTTTACAATTAAATATACAGTAAATACTTGAGGAAATGTAGTTTGGTCCTTGCAGTTGAGACTAAATCAGACTTTAACTTGTACCTGACAATGTTGAATGGATAGTACATCACATTTAATGTAACAGAGAATTTGGTAACATGGAACTTAACAAATTCCTTTTTGATGCGATGTGATGTTTCTATAAATGTTGGTCTTTAAATGTTGGTCCTCTAAATCTGGATCAAATGGCCTGTCTTTATTAAAAAGAGTTAACATAAGCAACACACACACACGCACACGCACACACACACACACACACACATATTGTTTCACTTTGTACATTGAACTGTTTTGCCTTTCCATCAACTAAAATAAATATATAGTATTCCATATTTATCAACTCAATGTGACCCACAGCTTCTCCAATGAAGCTCCAATGTTGGAATTAAAAGAATGCAAGGGAAACAATAACAGTGCAACTACCCACATAAAGCACCCTTTTTTCAGTTCGACAACACTGAAATGCTGTCAGGCATCATCCAACTCTTAAGGCTCTCCTGTTCTATATGGTTGGTGATCGATATAATTTTTCACTTCCAGGAAACAAGGGAATGTAGAGAAACCAGATTTAACTACTGTAAGTCAATGTCACAAACTAGCCAGCGTTAATTTTCTACATTCTATTTTCGTCTTTTGCTGTAATAACTTGATTTATTCGATAAATATAGTCTTACCTCATCATGCAATTATACTCTGAGGAGAGAATTGTATGAGAGGAGAGTACACACATTGTACACACATGGTCCAACTGAGGGCCTTTTTGTGTGGAGTTTGCATATTCTCCCTGTGTGCGTGGGTTTCCTCCAGGTACTCTGGTTTCCTCACACAGTGCAAAAACATGCGGAAAAACATGCAGAGGTGAAATGGACTGTCTAAATTGACCATAGGTGTGAATGTGAGAGTGAATGTGAGGAGTGTATCATACCTTTCACCCTATGTGAGCTGGGACTGGCTCCAGCTCCATACAACCCTCTCGTAGAGGAGGGCGAATGAAGCTATTACTTTAGCATACCTCCCAAATATGGTGGCACTAGAAGTCACTTTTACATCAGTTAATTACACAGACAAGTCTGTAGCAAAGCAGCAAACAATTTAAATTTAATGGCTGTTATTTGTGGTTTGCAATCTGATACCTGTCATAATTCACTGGTGCAACTAAGCACAGGGATACCTAATTACTCCAGGCCTCCTTTACTGGAGAGAATATGTTATTTAAAATGCCAACCTAGTTAGACCTTTTTCAATAACATGCATAAAAGCTAATTTAATTCAAACACTGTCAATAATTCCTGCTTCTTAGTAGTCATATAAAGTCATTTGTTAACTGTCGTGTGTGTATGTGTGTGTTTGTCAGCAGTTATTTATGCTCTCGGTCTGTGGCAGCAGAGTGGGTAGGTGACCTTCCTGTGGCTTTCTGTGGTATGAGGCACAATATGCTGGACAAACACACATACACTCCATTAATCTTTGTTACAGTTACAGGAAGAAGAGGAGCCAGACAGCACTTCACTGTTCTCACTGTTTCCACCTATTACAATGCAATTGAGAGCACATACAGTACATACTTTCTGCTGGGCTTCATTTCTGCCCAATCTGTGGATTTTCCCTGTCAGAGATATATCAAGACTTTGTGACAGCCCAAGACTATAAAGAGCTGTAAGTTTAAGCCAGGCAAGAAATGGAAGCGTAGAGTTAATTCACTTTGCTCTCTGGAGACTCATCTGGCTTGATATAATTATACATATTTCAGATTTTCTGAAGCGCCATCAGAGAAAATGTCACACCATTGTGCATTTACAGTAATGTGTCCTCAGGCAGAAACAATAATCAGGGTTTGCTGCTACCTGACAGACTGTGAACATTAAGCATGCATAAAATTAACAGCCTAATGAATTAAAGGAGCATTTACTGTGACTATTGACTATAGCCATGCACTAATAAAGGGATGCGATGCTGCACCATATTCCTACTTAAATCATTATTACTGATACTCCTAGAATTTCCATTTACCTCTTTTAATAATTGTAATTTTGTAAGTTGATTCTTGTGGTCAGTGTGTGTTCACTTATTTTGAACACACACTGTGATGTCTTTTATTTTGTGAAATAAAAGACATCACATTGTAAACATACCCTACTGTTTGTAAAAAGTAGACAATTGATTTATTTATTTATTTTGGCTGCTCAACAACTCGGCCAGGCTGTACAAGAGTACCAAAATAAATAAATAAATAATGAGTCTAAGACTCATACAGCAAAATGTCATGAATTTGGAAGTCAACCAAACTATCTGACAAAGACTGCTGGAGACTGCATACAAGCTTAGGCATAAATTTAGAAAGCATTTTTATGCAAAGCTACAGCATATAATACAGAGGGTACCCAATAAGAATTTTACCATGGATATACTATATGCTGTCTATGATAGACTTGGAACATTTGAGGTCGATTTAATTTTTAGGCCAGAGTCATATTTCCCATGTCCCATGTCCTCGGACAGCTGATTTGCATTTCTGCATGCACATATAGTATATTCACTCGATTCTTTCAAACAAAAACAAGGGTCCACATCAGTGTCGCATTCTGTGCATGTGTACTCCGTCTCACACCCAGCAGACTTCTTCACATAACCTTAAGCAAGTTTCCATGGTTACCATCTTCTTCAGTGTCTTTGTCTTTTGACCAAGACCAACAACAGCGCACTATCTGGACTGGAAAGAGTTTTGCTCAAAGGAGCAAGCGCAGTTGGCACACACAGTGTGCCGTGTGGACTCAAAATGGAGGTGTGCTCCTGGAAATGGGGGGGTTGACAAAATTTACATCACATGGACCCTAGCATGACCTCTACGGACATGCAGTTTGGCTGAACTTCAGATCCTATTCATTGCGCAATATTTTATTTGTCTCTTAGTTTTTTGTTTTTTTTTTCGTCAAAAACCATGCATTCTTGAGTACAGACTACCACTACACTGGGTATTTTCAGAAAATAGTTGTATTTACTGTGTGAACTGGGATTTCATTGTTAAGGAAGCTGTTCAGCCTCAGATCTTCAAAGGTAAAGCCTGTCAGAAGATAAATCACAAGGATGCAACCATGGATCTGCACCTACATGAGCCCACCAGGGAAAAATGGGCAACCGTGAAGAACTGATCAATGTGGCAAACAACCAGAAGATCAACACTGTCTCCCATATGTTTTATATTTAGATGCTCTTAACCTCCCACAGAGCTACAGTGTACACCACAGAGGAGAACAGGAGTTAGCGGAGCAGTGATGTGTTGAACAGGAGAGAAGGGCAGATGGGGATGCGAAGACAGACACAGATGTACATATGAGACAGAGAGTTTGACAGGTGAAGACAGGTTGATAGTGAAACACAGAGACAGACACAGAGAACAAGTTGTGTGTGAGTTAAAAGTAGGATCTGTACAGCTTGCACAAGATGCCTACGGCGAGTCTTCAGAGGAAACCTCCAAAGTGTTGACAGCATTTGTATACGGAAGTATTTCCTTTTTCACTCAACTCAACTAATTTAGGGCCAACCTTATGGTGTTTTTTGCTTGTTAATTGCATCACTTATGTGTAGCGCCTCACATGTTGCAGCTCTGCACTGCACAGAGAAAGAGAGAGAGAAAGCTAAAAGGAGAGAGCGTGTGGGTTTTCTGCAGGTACTCCAGCTTCCTCCCACAGTCCAAAAACACACTGACGATAACAGGACACTCCAAACTGACCACAGGTGTGAATATAGGAGTGAATGGTTGTCTGCAGGTTGTCCCTGTGATGGACTGGTGACCTGTCCAGGGTGTACCCCACCTTTTTCCCAGACAATAGACAATGGATGAATGAACACTGCAGTCTGGTTTGTTCATCTGCCCAACATAAAAAACACAACTTGTATGAAAGGCAGCTAAACTGGAAATCCTGCAAGGGGTAAATACTGTTGAATTAACATTTCTGAAGTAGACATTTTGTTACCTCAGGCAAATACTGTAAACCTAACAGTCAAGTACATAAAGTAACATTTGCATTAATTTGATCCCAAAATAAGAAACACTTGTGTTGCTCAGTTTGTAGAGCTTGCACTGTAGGGCCCATTTGCAGTGCCAATGCCACCTGTCATTAATAATAAGTGACTCATGTGAAGATGTTTTCAGTGTGTCTTTCCCCCTCTCTCATCCCAACCTCCCAAAGAAATTTGTTTTTTCTTTTTTTTTAAAGAAAAGTTGCTTTACATTGTTAATATGGACTTTCCACTTATAATAAATAATACTTAAATAATAATAATAATAATAAAAAACAAAATAATACACTTTTAAACATGTGATAAAAATGTAATATTTGCAATGAACTAGTGAACTTCTGTGATTAATCAGGTTTAAGAAGCAGTGACATTTCTTTAAAATATATTAGTTGTAGAGGAAAGAAATGTCACATTTATGGTGTCAAAGAAGTCAAATTCTAGATTCTAGATCTTACTTGTGTATTCATGTTACTGTTAATATTTTGTACATAAACAAACTGAAATAATAACTAAATAAAAGTTTAAACTATACTTATAGTTCTAATTCTGCAATAAGTGTAGCATCTGATTTACCAAGTTTAGCATAATAATTTTTATTCACTCAATCAACCCTTAAGCTCAAAGTGCTTTATAAGTCACACCCTGTTCTTCCGTAGTTTTCTATAAATGAGATGTAGAAAGAGCAATTTGATAAAAAAAACCCAGACAAAGGTTTTGACAAACAGAGGGTGATTTTGCTCTGCATCTCATTAGTAACACTCTCAGGCAGTAGCTGGAAGGCCACATGGAGGAGCCTTATTAGTAGGACGATGTGTTAGGTCCATGTTTTGCTTCCTATGATAAGAGCAGGTGTTTGCTTCCTGCACCCCAAGTGCCTCTCACTTCGACACGTTTTCTTCTTTTGCAGCTGTGGTGGTTCAAAAAGAGCACATGTGATAATTCTGCAGAAGCAGTGTGGTAATTTTCAAACAAATCTTGTGTGTGTAGTCAAACTACAAGCACACATTTAAAATCTAGGCCAAGATGCAATGGTGAAACATCTCAATTTGAAATTACAATTTAATTACAGTGAACAACATTGATAGTTTCACTTCCCATGTTAAGTAATTGCTATATATGTTGTGCTCTTCATTGTGAGGTTAATTAGCACTTGGATGATTGCCAACTTAAGAAAAAATGGTCTTTTTTTCTTAAGAAGATTAATCATGATTGCCCCTAATTAATTCCCAAAGGTTCAAATACAGCAAAGTAAATAGTGTTCACAAATGAATATAAGCTTTAGTTCATGTCTATGGTTTTATAAGTCCACAATCATTTTAATCATGTAAATGTTACATTTTTTAATTAAACTTATTAAGGTAAGCTTTGCCTCTACAGCGCTAATATCGGCAGACAAAGCACAAGTGTAATTTATATACTTCACATAAACTGCACTCTACCATTTGGTGCCTTTATGGTGTGTTTTTCACAGACGATACAGACTTGTGATGAAATAAGAAAATGTATCACAGTACAAACGCAGCAAACATCAATATGCAATCTTCCTCCATATTTTAGATGTCAAATGTCGACTGTGATAGGACAGCTGCACCTGTCATGTGTGGAGCTTATGTTACCAATAAAATACACACAAACTGCATGTGCAATCTTGTATCTAAAGGGAAACTATGACAACACGCTGTAAACAGCTGACCTGTGAGTGTTGCGCCCCATGAGAGCTGGTTGATCACTTCTTTTAAATGAGACTGCAGAGAAAGAAGTTTTGATAACAGAGGAGAGAAATGAGGGATGGAAAGAGATGATGAATGGCAGAAACACAAGATGACAACAGAGGAGGTACTATGAAAAAAGAGAAAAAGTAAAAGGAAAGACGATATGAATTAAAAAAGGAGTCATTAAAAAAAAAGGAAGGAGAGGAAAAGAGGAGAACAGATAAAGAATAGGAGGAAGATGAAAAAAGAATAGATTTGAGGAAGGGAGGACGGTAAGGGAAGAGAGGACTGGGGGAATGAAGGGGGATGATGGAGGAGGGGATGAGAGGATGGAGGGGAGGAGATAGGAGGAGGTGTGAGGAGAAGAATTAGCTGTCCTTTTCTACAGCTCTCCTGGGATCCTCAATTGCTGCAGTGTCCAATTTAAACACAAGGCTTTAGCGATACAGTGAGCGAGTGTGTATTTATATTTACACAGTATTTTTGTGGGGTCCAAAAACATAAAAACCTGTCTTTGTGAGCACATTTTGACTTTGTTTGGACATTTTGTCTGACACCTACAAATTTAAAGGGCTTTTTTAGGGTTAAGACCTGGTTTTAGGGTTGGGGACAGAACTGGATTTGGTTAAGGTTAGGGTAAGGGGCTAGGGAATACAATATGTCAATGATGTGTCCTTACTACGATATAAAAACCAGGGTGTGTGTGTGTACCACTGATGTGTGATGAGAGACTTGTGATCCACAGATGATGATATGATATGATTGATATCTTCTGAAACGCATCTGAGCATGATGCTTCAGATGCCAACGTTAATTGAGAGACGCATCTGAATATGCAGGACACATGTGAGGTCAAGTTAGGTCCTTGGGTCTTACCCGTCTCACAGCGGCGTCCTGTAAATCCCGAGGGACAGACACACGTGTTTGGAGACACACAGGTTCCTCCACTCCTGCATCCGTCTTCACAAAAGGCTACAAAGAGAAAGAGAAATTTGCTAGTACAGTTTGCCTGTGCCTAATATCACAGCAGCAGCAGCAGCAGCAGCAGCAGCAACACATATTTCAATTCCTGTAGTTCCCCTGACTATCATTAAAAGTATAATGGCTTTGTCAAGAAATACTTTTTCTTTCAATGTGTGTGCTTGTGTGATACAGAGCACCACAAAGCAACTTGACCAAATACATCAAAAGATATGAACTGGTTCATCTTTTGCTATATTTGGTTCTATCAGCTGACAACACTCAGAGCTCAATGATGGAACCTGCCCCCCCTTTAAAAAACATTTTGATTTATTAAGCGTCTGCAGTGAAAGTTGGCTCTTCAGTCATCTAGAGGACAGGTAAAGGTATCAGAATGATGGGTATACTATAAAAAAAAGTCACAACAGGCAGGTAAAGCTGCCTCATGGGTTCACTTACAATAGTGCTGCTTTTTAAAGGGCTGCATTAATACATATTTTAAGGTCTGACATGAAAGATGACTATAATTGATATGGGTTTACTGTTTCTACTGTGCTTTTGGTGATCAGATTCAATGTTCTTATTAACTGAAGATGTCACAACCCCTGGATTTATCCAGTTGCTTTTTTGTTCAGCATTTATACTGTTGGGACTTGTTGATTTATTTTCTTCACCTTGGGGTTTTAGCTCTGTCTGGTTTTCTGTCCCTTGTTTCCTGTTTTTCCTTGTGTGTTCATTGTCAAGTTTTGCCTCCTGTCCTGTCTTTGGTTGTCTGCCATGCCCTAATGTATTTCACCTGTATTGGTCATCTTTGTCTCCCTAATGTATTTCTCTGTGGTCTCCCGTATCTTGTTTGGTTC
The DNA here is from genome assembly GCA_016785285.1 of Brachirus orientalis. Lineage (NCBI taxonomy): Eukaryota > Metazoa > Chordata > Actinopteri > Pleuronectiformes > Soleidae > Brachirus > Brachirus orientalis. The sequence continues at coordinate 2,157,770 of JAFBJR010000172.1, forward strand.
ATGTGTTTATTCATTCATTTATTATTATATATTATTTGTACAGATTCCCACAGTTCCTGTTTGTATGTTTTCCCTGTTCATGTTCACCACGTTTCTTCTATTGTGTTTTGAAGGTATTGTTTCATTTTAATTTATACAACCTGCATTTGTGTCCTTTTACTTTGTGAGAGAATCCACTGGTATTTACTAAAAGCCAGAAGAAATGGATATTATAAATCAGAACTAATAAGAGATTGAACACTGAACAATAACTAATTTAATTAAAATCCTGGGAGTGACACGTTTGTTCCACCAAGTACAAAAATGTTATATGTGAAAACATGTCAGTGTTGTTTTTACAGTTTTCTTTTATGTACTGCTGAAAAGATGAAACGAAAATATTATTTCCTGGTATATGTTAGCAATTTTGTCACTGTTGAGTTAAAATGCAAAACTTCTGCACCGTGACTTTGATTTATCCCATGGGTCTCAAAGTTTTTGTGTTTGGAAGCATCATTGAAAATTGATGGGTGTAAATCTAGTCACTCAACACACATGACCTGAATAGTATGTTTTTTCAGGAGATTTAACAAAAAACCTGGTGGTGCTGGTTGGCAAATGCCACTACATTATGTTATTGTCTGTACCCAGGCTTTGTTTAGAAAGTGAGCTGATTTTTACTCACTGCAGCAGGTTTATCCTTAAAACAATGGCAGAACTTCACGAAAACTCTCTTTCCTTTAAGGGTCAGTATCTTGGACAACCCATTCTATCCTCTGAGCTATCAGTGAGCCCTTTTTGAAGAAGAAATGTGCTAAAATCATAGAAGGCACAACATTTACATTGTCTACACTTAAACACACCCTACAGTATCTATTCACTGAGCACCCTTTTAGGAAGACCACAGTAATACTAGGTGGGGGCTCCCTTTGCTCTGAAAAAAAAGCTTCAGATGTTTTTATCATTAGAAACATGTCTTGTTGACATAACTGCACACACATCCAAAAATATTTTGTTGCATTCATATCTGGGCACAGGAGGAGACCATGTTCAACATACCAAATCAATCAATATTACAGTGGAAGCAGCCGTTAGTGCATCATAAACTGTGGCCTTACAGGGATAAAACCAGTCAGCAACACTAGAAAAAAGCAACTTTCAAACAAAGGTCATATGTTTTCACATTTTGATGTTTCATTCATTTAACGGTCTGCCCTGTTGCTGCAGATGTGCATGTGTTCATGAAAAGCAGAGTGCGTGTCCATCAGCAACATACAGTCACTTTACTTTTGCCTCAGTTACTGGTGTAAAAAAAATTCATTATATTGTCCCCACTGCTAAGTCGCACTTGTATGTGAAAGTTAAGGCTATATCCATACTAAGAAAGACATTTTCAGATAAAAATGATCTGCATCCAGACACGGGATTGAGCTCTCGTACAGAAGTAATTTGAGTACTAACACACCTAAAATGTAAAGTATATGACAGTATGCAGGTGTAAACAATAGCTGGTTCTCTCCTTGCTTAGTTTCAGAAAGAAAGCACATAAGAAAACAACAAATCACAGCAGGGATTTTCTTTCTGTAAAACCGAAACTGCAAGTTGAGAGTTTTGGTCGATTAGAACCAATAAGAAAGTGAAAGCCATAGCGTCATTGTTTCCAAAGCTCTCTGTTGCTCCAAGTCCAAAGTAGTATGAATGTAGCATTGCACCCTAATATCTATAAATTGGGAAAAGTCATTAAATCTAAGGTCAACAGTTTGAATGTCAGCTCATTTAGAATACATTTGGTTCGAATTTTGCTGTTAAACAGTGGCGATATTTCAGCCGTCTGATCAGCAGCTGTTTGACAGTTGAAATCACTGTGTGAGTTTGAGTCATCATGTGGGTGGGCATGTCTCAATGCCTTTTGCTTGAAGCAGGCTGGCAGTGCAAATATCCATGATTTGTTCTGTGAGCACACAGGGAGTGATGCATTAAAATGGCTGAGACAAACACACAAAGGAGAAGGGCCAGGTTAAACAGAGCTGACAGAGAAATGTAGTCTTCGAAACAAAAATAAGAATATATGTGGAGAGTCAGAGAGATAGAATAGTTACTTGGTGCTTAAAGAGCAGAGAATTAGACCAAAAAGGAGGGCAAACTTAATTGAGTAAGTTCATTAAAAAGAAATTACTTTAGTATTTCTAAGCTTAATTAATAACATGAATTGAAAGATGAGCCTTAATGGGCTGAAAAATGTATTTATAGTCACATACAATGGATGTATGAGTATATAATCTCTGTCCCTGTAATGTATGTGCAGCAGCTTGTCTCCCTTTGCTTTATGACTCTACGGGAACATAATTTATTTGTGTGAATTATCATGCTGGCATTTGGAAAAAAAAGTGCTAAATATACAAATGAATGCATAAGTGTAATGAATAAGCAGAGTCCAACACCAAAGGAGCCAAAGAGCTATTAATTTGACTGGTTCCACTATTTAAGAAATTCTATCAGGCCCTCATTAGGAGCAAGATTGCCTCTGTACTAATAAACCTCACATTTAAAAATTAATTACACTTATATTGACTCAATCTATCTCCAGCTGTAATCATCATTTCACCGCCATCAGCATAACACTGCCTGTCTGTAGAACTAATCACTTCCAAAAATGAGGGGGATTTACTGGAAGTGGGAGTGGAGAATGTTTTTTTTTAACAAAGGTACTGATAATCATTCTTTAACAAAGAAAAACCTATAATTCAAGTTGGACAGCATAAATACAGACCAGAGTTTTCTCTACCATTTAGCCTTTTCATACAGCATCGAAAGCAAATGAAGAGAAATTATGAATGAGTTCTCTACAGCTCACAGAAAACACTGGAAGAAAGAAACCAAAATATAAGAAAGTATTTTTTTTCCTTACTCATTCATTTAAAAAGTGAGATGGTTGTTAATTTTCTTGTGACATAGCAATGCATTATAGAATATTACTAGCCTTGTTGTTGTTGTTGGGCCCTAAGTGGACAATTATTATAATCATTACCTCCACCAAGGATATAAGCTTATGTCATCATCAGTGTGGGTGTATCTGTTTGTCTGTCCAGTTCTCCAGCTTCCTCCCACAGTCGAAAAACATGCAGATTTGGGGATTACACAAATTGGACACACTAAATTGCCTGTAGGTGTGAATGTGAGAGTGAATGGTTGTTTGTCTCTATGCAGCCCTGCGATAGACTAGCAACCTGTCCAGGGTGTACCCTGCCTCTTGACCTATGTCAGCTGAAGTTGTTATTATCACACTGATGTAATTATATTTGTTTTATGTTGATAAGTTATTTGATATAAGCAGGCTGAAATTTTACTGTTGACAGATTACAGCATTAGATAATGAATGTGTTTACATTCTTCTATTTCTTTTTGAGTTATAATGGTTGCAATTGCTTTGCTAGATATTTGGTGGATGTACTGAATGTGTTGTGTGTTCTCTGTGCTGTGTGTATTATTTTTTGCCTCACAGAGAAGACCTTGTTGTTTTCACCTGTTTTTCGCTCTATATATACAGAGTATACAGAAACAAAACATTCTAGTGATGGTTTTTCTATTAGAGTAATTCTAAGAAGAGAATGAAAATGTAGTGCTGCTCTTCACAGCTGCAGTTAAGAACAATCCAGAGTGGTTTCACATATAATACAGTAAAAAAAGAAAAGAAAAAAATGATAAGGTGATGCTGCAGTGGCTTCTACTGTGGCTGTACTGTGGCTTGATCTATTTGTTTTCCTGGATCTATTTGTTTTTCCTTTTTGACACCAAAACCTGATGTTTACCACTGATACTATGTGGACCACTATCTTGCATTACATTACTTGAACCCCTGGTTTAGTCTAGTTTCTCCAGTTCCACTATCTCACCATTTAACTGAGCCTGTTGCTGACTCATGGCTTCTTGAGACATGCTCATACCCATAGATTTGCTATTTGAGTTTCCCATTACGGGCCTAGATTGCTTTCCAGTGGGTGGTGAGAATGGAATCATTCCATTTTGTGTTGTGGCTAACAGCCACATTCACGGTCATGGGGCATCCTAAAATCCATCTCAGAATTAATTTCAGCAGCATTGCAGAAAAAGACAATGGGTATTTCATAATTCAAGTGGAGAAAAAAAGAGCTTGGTAATTCTATGATGGAGGAGAACTTATAAGCACTATCGTATGGAATAAATTGCAGCTCAGTCACATGCTGCATTAAGACACTGTTAACCTCCTGATAGTGATCTCATCTCTAGTTGGAAGCTCAGAGGTATTTAAACAGCATTTTCCCCACATTTTTAATCTTGACCCCAGGACTGAAGCAAGATATACATGATGTAGAAGCTGTCACTCCTAGCCCCAATTTGTGACTCACATGTGATAGCACAAACATTACACAGTGTGTAGGTGTCAGTTTCTGTGGCTGAGGTATTTGTACCACAAGAACAGTAATGTCTGACTGCACTTTTCAAACATAAGTGGGTATTTATTTCTAAAGAAAACCAGATGTTTGCCACTGTGAGTGAAAAGCAACACTAATAGATGAGAGAACAAACTGGGGCTAGGTCACTCACAGTGACAAAAAAAGGAATTAAAATTCACCTCAGAGTCTTTGAGTCTCTTGAATAGGTTAATCCCAGGAGTAATCAAAAAAAAAAAAACCCTAAGCATTTCTTTGTTGCCTCACTTGTCTTTCTCCCAGTGCTTTAGTCTGTTTTGTCTTTTTACCCCATTTTACAAGAATGAAATGATGTTTCACAAATTTACATATGATGTCATATGCCAAATAACCACTTTTATCATGAGTATAACACTGATTATTAAATAAACCACATAGAACAGCTTTGTTTTACTTATTCAGACAGTTGAAGGTAGTGTGGCTGTTCACTGTCTGTGCTACTTTAGAGGCTTTTTTATTTTAAAGAGGTTTACAACTAAAGTCAATAGGTTTGGACTGTGTGACTGAAGCAATGCTGCTATATTCCAAACTAAGCAGCAGCAGGCTCTGATAACCCCACCTAAAGGAGATAGGAAATGTAGGTAGCTCAGCTATTTTTCTCAGATGTTGTTGATGAACCCAGAACAAAAGGCGAGCAATTACACTCACCTGCCACTTTGTTAGGTAGACATGACACATAAGAAAGTGACATGAGTGGCACCTGATGTGGCACTCTGCCTAACTTGGAAGAGGTGTTATTTGAGTTCAACATTCATTCACTGTCTACTGCTTTATTCTCCACATGAGAGCCATGGGGAGCTGAAGCCACTCCTAGCTGACACGAATCCAGCTGACTTGGCAGTTGACAGCTAAGGTCAATCAGTCTGCACTGTGTGGCTGACTGTATATAAATAGTGGTGGCATTCCAACTCTAGCAGCAGCATCCTCTGTTAAGCCTACCTGACATGACCAACACAGATACAAACAACCATTCACTGTCACATTCACTCTTATGGTCAGTTCAGAATGTCCATTTAACCTCTGTGTGTTTTTTTGGACTGTGGGAGGAAAGTGGAGAAAACACACGCACACACGGGGAAAACATGCAAACTCCATGCAGACAGGCTGTCAGTCGGACCCTGTGGTGACCCCAGAAGTGCTAGCCACTAGTCCCAGTGTGCCCTCCTGTTGTTTAGTGCTGTGTTTTTCATCCTATTGCATTACTGTATTATGGTACTTATGAAATATTGTATTAAAGGAGCTATAAATAAGCTTTGACTGATTGATTGACTCTTGGCTTCTTATCATTTCAGCCCAGTACATTCTTCTCTGGCATCAACAAGGCATTTTCACCCAGAAAACTGACACTCACTGGATATTTTCTGTTTTTTTTTGGACCATTCATTGTAGACCAGAGAAATGTTGTTGTACTGGTCTCACATTCATTAAATTCACATATTTTTGTGACTTTCTAATATCAGGAGGAGGGAGAGAATGTGCAAAATAAATAAATAATATTTATCTCTGCATCCTACATCCCCCTTCCCTCTATGTCTCTCTCTACAGTGTGTCTGTTTAATATCTTTATAGCTTCCTTACTAATAAATACAGCAGGCTTAAACACAATTACAAGTCAATTGTTAGCTTGTATAAAAAAGCAGAAAAGACCTGATGCTCACTGAGGTAAGAATGAAACCCCCACTTATCATACAAAGCAGTCTCACTGGTGATGCATCACAGTTTAGGCAGTTCACCCTTGGCTGTACTCTCTGTTCAGCATTTACTGAACATCACAGATAATGACTGCACTTACAAGACAGTACGGACTCATGCCAGGCAGTCACCATGGATTAAAGATGCATTAAGCGAGATTTTTATTGCCATAATGTATCTGCAGAGGGTTGAAAGGGTAGTTGATCAATACTGCTGACACGACAATTAATTCCACCAGGTGCTTTCGGAGATTTCTTGCCCTTGAATGCTGCTCCACATATTGAGTGAGCAACCAGCAGAGATACATTTTACATTTCAAGGTAAAACCTAAAAATAAACAACTCAAGGGACAAGTATCCCAATACATTACGATCTACTCATTATTCTCCTTTATGATGTTTTTACTTGGTCACTCATGGCAGTAGTATAAACTCTTAGGCTTTTTGTGTTACACAGGGAGTAAATTATATTTAACACTGCATCTGTTTTCTGCCACCACTATAACATTACATTTAACACTGTGCTGTAATTTTGCAGTATTCACTGTCAGCCAATCTTCTGATATAAATGATTGTCTATATGCCCTCTGCTAAAGCTCTGTAGGAGAGTCAAAGCATCATGTCATGGTTACATTTACAAATGTACAGTTTGGATTATGGACTAGTAATTTTTCTACTGCATTCATTTTCTTTTTTTTCATTTTGTGAAATTGTGCAACCCTCCCCACTGTCGTTGGACGAACTGTGTCACTCTCTGTCACCTGACTTTCTCCTTTGCTCCTGTCATGTGGCCAGTGAAGGTCACCTGACAATAAAAGCACAACTATGAGCTGTAAAGTTGTAATAACCTGCAGACGACCACTGGAGCTTTTTTTTTTTTTTTTTTTTTTTTTATTATTATCCCTTTTTTTTGGCTGTTCCCCAAAGTCATCTTTAAACCAAGCCTGCCAGTGAACTACAATGACCATCATTCACTGGCCCTATAGCTGTAGTGTGTGCAGAGAGGCAGTTTGAAATGCTGCCTCCATTACCAGCTGGCAGCTGAAAACTGAGCTAACACTGAGGTGCCATTACTTTCTATCAGACAGGGAGACTGACAAACATGAGCAAACTGACAGCCAGATATATATTTTTTGGCCCACATTTTCTAGATGTAGAACAGCTGTCAATATTAAAATGGGCCTCTGAGAATGTTGTTCACACTTTAAAACCTTTTTTTATTTTTATCTTTTCTCCCGCCATTACATTTAGACAACAAAATAATATTTTTTTTTCTTGTGCTATCACTTACCAGCCTCTTAATGCCACTTTAAAATCAGAGGATCGTTGTCTAGAGACAAATGATCTGTTAAAAGCATTTAAACAGGAAATAAAATTATTTGCCTTAATAAAAACACTAATCTTTTACTCATATTAAAATAATCCTCGGCCCTTAGAATGAATAAAGTTAAGAAATAATGACAGAGATTTTGACACTGGGGCTTTTTTTTTTTTTTTTTAGCAGCCTAAACTTGTAACAACATAATAAGCAAAGATTTGGCAAAATAGAAAACTCAATTAATATGTTTTTAAGACACTATGGAAAAAAAAGCCCTTATCGACAATGAGATGCCAGACCAGAAAAAATATTTCAGGGATTTATAATTGTTATTAAAATTGCCCATTAATCAAAATCTTTTTCTACTGACCAGTTACATAAACAAGACAGTTCCCACAGAGGATAATGTCTTGATCCTGAAGTTCCAATGATCTTTATGATTAGCAAATGGAAAACAAAAATCATCTGAACTTCTGATGGATCTTCACGCTTATCAATAAAATAATTGTCTCAGTATTGAGGATAAAGAACCTCAGTTGTCCTCAGTTTTATACATCACTTAAAACATACTGCATACATGCATTTACCATGAGGGAAGGCTGCTATAGGTCATGTCAGGCTTCAGCTGACCTTAGTGTCTGGGTGGGAAAAATAACATTCTCATCAAAAGAAAAAGAAAAAGAAAAAAAAAGAAATTGTTGAGTATAATGTCGCACAGTATTACAATCATAAAGGATGTATTACATTTGGTTTGGTTTACTTTTACTGCCCTGCTAGCGGCATCTCCAGACACAGTGAACATGTACAATCAAAAAACAAACAAGTGTACAAAGATTGAGAATATGAATTTCAGTGTTCGGTGACATCAAACATGTCACACATTTTTTTTGGTTGCAGCATACAGTATATCATTACCAGACAGATGACTCTCTGAGTTTGGTTCTGTCAAAGATTTCTTCCTGTTAAAAGGAATTTCTTTTTTTATCTCCACTGTTGCCAAGTGCTTGATCATTGTGTTCCCATTTGCTTCCTCTACAACAACTGTAAGGGTTTGCCCTTACCATGTAACATGCCTTGAGATAATGTATGTTGTGATTCGGTGCTATACAAATAAATTGAATTGAATTGAACTGAATCGTTAAATAACTGTCAATATACTGTAAGTAGACTAACTGTGAAGACTAAAACTCACATTGTCAGATTCTTTGAGATGAAAAGTTAATTCAAAGTTATATTCCTGCCTAATGTGGTTGTTAAGCATGTATTTATAAATGTGTGTTTTTTAATAATTGCAAGTTGAAGTATAATCGAAGCGAGATGGAAGAACATATACGGATCAGTGAGTTGACTGACTTCTGAGCTGTTTTTTATGGGTTTTTGCATTTTTAAGTAAAAAAATAACATGTGAATCAATAAATATGAATTCATCCCTTTGCTTTTTGTTCAAACTAATGTGTATGGTTTCAGTAAATGGCTGTTCCCGGCTGCATCACAGGGATTTTTATCTGTTTTCATTTGTTGAGGAGTTATGGGCTATATGGTCCCATCAAAGCAGAGACGGGGTTGAGGGGACGCCCTTGGCATCTGATGTGAGGAGCTTTTATACCATAGTGCAGAGCAGGACAAATGGCTCCAGCTATCTAAATCCATTACAAACACACAGGTAGGCAGCTGACAGTAGTGTTTTCTCCAACCTCTGCTGTTTCACTGATAAGATGAGCTTTACTGCTGAGAGATGAAATGTGGTTCAGGAATTTACCCATGACCCACCCATGCAGCTGGAATCTGGGTATAAGATATGCATCACTTTGAGCCATCATGCGAATTAGAGGATATGAGGTTATGTTAAACAGATGTTGCTTTCTGCATCAGAGTGGTATTTTATTTCTTTTGTTTTCCATAAATATCAAGGACAAAAAAATACTAGCCATTCACCTATGAGATTTATGCCTTTAATCAAATACAGTGAAGACAGCGGAATATTGTTTCTACATCTCATATAGTAAACATAAAATAGGCAGCACAAGGAAAAGACAGAGGTTGTCTTATTTGTTTAAAAACAATATTTGCCTCTTTGACCTTTGGTCTAACCTTTTAATTCACACTAGAGTCAGTGCTCTTGTGGTAGCAGTGTTAGCCTGGCCACCACTTTGTTGCAAAATTAAGTATAATGACAAAATGTTTTGCTTTGTTATTTTTTCAGACAAAGGATGAACCACATCAAGTTATTTTCAAAGATCAAAAAAAAAATCATGAAAATATTCAATTTGTTGTTATCTATTGATTTATCGCTGTCATTCATGTTATAATCAGAAGCCTGTCTTAATTCAATCAGTGTGTATTTGTATTCCTATCTGCTTTCTTGGTGGTACATAGAAGTACAAATGTGTCTGTGTGTTTGTGTGTGTCCATATTCCTTGCTTGGCAAACACATTGTGCTAATTAGTTAAAGAAAACTGGATATCAGATTCTAATTAACACACACATGCAAAACATGTGCACAAACATTTTGCCCGACCAGACTCATATACACACAAACACACACAGACCTATTTGAAGTTGGTTCCGATTATTTTCACTAATCTCTCTCTCTCTCTCTCTCACTCTCTCTCTCTCTCTCTCTCTCGCTCTCGCTCTCGCTCTCGCTCTCTCTCTCGCTCTCTCTCTCTCTGTGTGTGTGTGCGTGTTTGTATCTAAGTTACTGATCACTTCAATATCCTGTGATGGCAGCTTGGGCAACATGACAATTTAAAAAAAACAGCAACAACATCAGTTACTGACTATCCATTAAGATCAATTAAAATAACACATGATCCATGTGTCCATCAACTTGTCACTTTAGGTCTGGTATCATTGATAGTGATCAGGCTACTTTTCACAGCTGCAAAGCAATATCAGTCATATTATTTCAACAAGTAATTATTACAGTCACAGTAACTGCTTGAATATTGAATGCAAACCATTTGCTTTCCTTGACTTTTAGGGTTAAGTTAAATCTACAGAATTAGGTATACTCTTTATAAGACACTTATATGCAGTACAGACAACAATCACTGGATTTCTTTGATAATGAAGAAAATATAAAACTGTGACAGTTATCAGGAAAGTTTAGTTAAAGGAGTTTTAATCTTTGATTTTTTTCCTACTGTATTTTTGGATGTTTACTTCTGATGGATATCACAGATTATGTTAGGATTTCACAACCTAAAAATTACTATCTGATCTGATGATCACACCTCAGATTTGCTTATACTATGATTCAGAAATATTTTTTTTTCTTTTTTAGCCCAGGCATCACAGCTTGAGTCTTAACTATTTTTTTGCACACAGGTCTTTTGTCATAGTTTCCAAACAGCTAAAATGTTTAATTTGTATAGTCTTAGTGTTATCACATACATAGCAACACTAAAAGAAATTTTAATATCCAAGTTGTTGCATTACATTTTAAAGATTACTGAAAGAGACGCTTTTTGAAGTATAACATCCCCAACACTGGCTGTAGTTGAGTGTTACTTGTATACTGTGTGTGTTTGGGGGGAGAGATAGCCTGCAGCCTGCCATAAATCAGTTGGGGGCCACAAGTCTGAACTCAAATGTCCAGAGCACTCAACCTTGCGAATTTCCATATCGGCTGAAACCCTCGTATTAACTTTGTTTATGGCAGTAGTGCAGGTTGCAAATGAAGTTAAGTGTAAGTCAGAGAAAAATAAGGTGAACATACAGTGCAGTGTCTTGCGGCACCACCCGCTTTGTTGTTTTTATGTTTGTAAATTTGTGTGAGTAAATAAAAGGTAATAATTACAGCATTGTGGGTGCAATTTTACATATGTATTTTTTATATATTACAGCTACAGAGCTACCTTATTAGGATATGATATGTGTTTTAGCGCCATAGTGATCCTTGTGTTTCTTTGTTATGCATCACTTTCCAGATATAAAATCTATCTACATAGAATCCAGAGGTTTTTTTTGTAAAATATTTTATTTGTTTCAAAATAATAAAATAAATTGAAAATAACTGGTGCAATTTTTTTTTTTTGTTACTGAACCCCCCGTAAAGCTGTACTCAAATCATCCTCAAAGTCTGTGAAGTCCATTACAAATAATGGGTTCCCACAAGACTCAGAGGCTTAGTGGTAAAACCAACATGAAAGTGCTTCAATAGGCAGCTAGTCTAATGGCCACTAAATGCAAGCTTCCAGTAATGATGAAGTGGGGAAAATTTTGTTTCCAGTCTTCATCTTTATTTCCTCTTTAAAAGTATGGTCTCATTTTTTCAGACCAAAAGAAATCTTTCAAATGAAGCAATATGCCTGCACTACAGCCTTAATCTATAACCGACTAAGTGCCCTCTTTCTTTATTTTTTTCTGCTTCTGCATCTCGAAAGCAAAGTTTCACAGTGTTTATTATATAGAGAGCATGTGAATAATGCAATTGTTACCTCAGAATGGTGAAATTAAGTAGGGTGTATACAGACAAATGCTTCACAGTCATGTCTGATAGTATTGCTTGACTGAACCCATTTACAGATGGACACAACATACAAATGATGTTACTATAGATTAAAATAGTATCATCACCAACAAAATGACCAAAGACTGCATACATCAGCTTTAAGCAGATGTAAATTTTATTAGCTGAGCCTTTTGTTGAGTAGCTAAAATATTTTATTATTATTATTATTATTATTATTATTATTCCACTCCCTCAACTCCACCTGACAATCCCGTGATGGTCACCCACAAAAATAAATCTTGCCTCAACAGTCTGAAACAACAGTGGCACTAGAAAATGTATAGAAAAAGGCAACAGCAGATTTATTTAATGGCAAAACACTGGCCTAACACCAGATGTTAGAAGTGATATCACTGGTGTGTTACTGATGTATTATGTTAGCGTTATCAGGTCAAAAACGCTTTACTTGTTTGTCCTGCAGACACACCACTCATACAGAGATGCTGTGAATGAAAGGAAAAAGAACTGTAAAATCACAAAACAGTGATACCAGCATGTTCTTCAAACACTTTCCGCATTGGAATCCACTGGTCCCCCCCTGGGAAGCTGTCAAGCCATAAAACACAAACTGCACATGGATTCACTGTTTCCTTCACTTGCTCTCCTCAAGGATTCAGAAAACCCACCTGCAATATTATCAGTAGAGGCTGAACAAGAGCTGTGTGTAGGTCTTTTGAGACAAGAATAAATCTCACATCTGATTCAAATATCAAGTCTGTCATGGTAAATCTTCAGAAGCACCCAAGATGCATGAAGTCTCATGAGAAATAACATTTTTACAGGTTTTGAAATGTGCCTTCAAAAGCTGTGTTAGCAATGTTTTCAGAGTTGCAGAGACCATGCCTTACCACCACATGTGCCTGATAATTCATTAAAAGAAAATAATAATTTTATTAATAATTTATATTCTACAACTTTGTACTTGTAATAACACATATTTACAGGAACAGTACCAAAAGGACAAGAGCAAGTCGTCAAAAAAACTCACTCGCTCACTCACTCACTCTCTACTGTTTTATCCCCCACATGAAGGTTAATCCCAGCTGACATAGGGCAGAAGGCAGGTGCACCCTGGACAGGTTACAGTCCATTGCAGGGCCACACAGAGACAAACAACCATCTACTCTCATTCACACCTAAAGGCAAATCAGAGTGTCCAATTGGCCTAATCCCCAAATCTGCACGTATTTGGACTGTGGGAGGAAGCTGGAGAAGACAGAGAAAACCCACACACACATGGGAGAACATGCAAACATTTGTGACAAGAGGCATGTCACACCCCGGATGAGAAGACAATATGATAGTGATTATGATAATTGTTATTAATGTTTATTGATTCTTGAAATACACCTGTAACACAACAATTCCTGATCCCTATCTCTCCTCTGTATTCTTCTCTCATTTCCATTCTTTTTTTTACACCCACCTGTCCTTCACTAACCCCCTTTCCTTCCCCCTCCTGTCTCTCTTTTTCTCTCCACCAGAGGCAATTGCTGTATGACAGCAATAAGGAGTTTGTCTAGAAACACATAGCAAAAATTTGTGTGTTATTTGCTCTGCAATATAGCCAATTTCTTTTTGTACATATTAGCCACTGTAAATAAAAACACTATTATACCATTTCCTTGTTTCAGTTGTTTTGGGAAGGGGAGGCTTCCACTGTTTCAACAACCAGCAACTGCCACTGCTCTCCACTGTTCCCAAGTGCTTGCTCTTTGTGTTTCTGTTATATAATAACTGCAAGGTCTTGACCTTACCATGTAAAATGCCTTGAGATAATGTGTGTTTTGAATCAGCACTATACAAATAAAACTGAATTGAACAAAATTGAGTTTGACTTGTTTTGAAATCAAGTTCAGACTATAGGATTCAAGTCTCAGTAGCATTACATCCATACTTATTTAGAACACTGGACCACACAGTCTTGTAGCTAAGACTAGGACAAAAGTGTATGTATTATCATTAACATAATTTTCCACCCTGCTTGTGCTGCAAAGCATCACTGACAAGCAGCTTCACATTAAACAAAGGGCATTCTTTTCATAGATTTAGTGATGAAGTGAATTGCAGACGGATTGATTGATTGACAAAAAAAAAAAAAACTAAATAAAACAAAAAAAAAAACTAAACATAGAGTACAGCAATTGAGGACAGCATGCTAGTTCTGCCTGCTGCATAAAATCACATTACACGAGTGGATCTGACAGAGCTGAAAACAAGAGAGTGCACAGGCACTAGAGTACATCTAACAGTGGGGCGCATACTAAAAATCATTGCCACAAATGGCAATTGCTACAAAGCTTCAAAAACAAGTACTATTTTTTTTTATCTTTTTTTCCTTTTTACCCAGTATTTTTTTTTCTACAATTACAATTAATCATTGCTTCAGAGACAGTTTTTTTACCCAATTAAATGTTGTAAAACACTTTACCCTCCAGCACTACACACTCCATGGGAGAAAACCTGCTAAATGTGTTTCTCCAATCAAAAAGGAATGAAAGGGAGCAATAATTATGTAAACAGAAAATTAAAAGCATCACACTTGTAGGAGAAATGAAGGCTGAATATAACATTCCCCTCATCCATTTTCTTTTCCCTCCCTGCAGCAAACCCTTCTCTCCATCTCTCAGAATATATTAGTCTAGGTTTCACTGTTGGCTGATAGCTGGCTGCAACATGGTTCCTCTGATTAGCTCCGATAGTAAGAGGAGAAAAGCACAAGTCAATGCCTTTGTGTGCTGTGCTGCTGTTAAGATTCACTATTCAAATCCTCTCCATTTAAAACCCCTTGTCTATATAAACCAGTCCTAGGGAATGAAACAGACCATTAACAAGATTAGTCACTCATTCTGTTGACGACAAAGGCTCTGCAATAGGCTGCTGATAATTAGGCTGGCATTGGGAAAAATGCTGATCTATAATCTCGTGCAATGCTCTGATTGAGCGATTGTGGCCCATTTATTGTACTTTAAGGGAGATGACATAATGGGAGTCTTTCTCTCCCAAGGGAATTGCAATTCAAAAGGAGGGAAAGTGAGATGAAAGGGGGAAGAAAGCCTGAGCAAAGGTAAAGCAAGTCTTAACTCTTCAGTTACATACAGTAAAGGAGATAACATGCTCCTGCAATCATCCCAGTCCAAGGGGGTGGGAGGGGAGTTAAAGGAGCTGGACACATGTCAGCAGTTTGGGTTTAGTTTAAATATCTGCTTGTGGTTAGCAAGACCACTAATCAGTTGTTTTCTTTCCCAGTTTGAAATTTTTGATTTATAAAACCTCCCAAGTAGAGATCAATACTGCCAGTGACACCCATCACATCAAAAGGTGTTGCTGAACCACAGCTGCAGTAAGACTAAACAGTAATTGCAATATGCAATATGCTGCAATATGCAATATGCTGTCAATTCTACTGTGCCTTTAACAGTCACCATAGGGGCACAGCATTGCTGCAGCATGTATTAGCCACAATTACTCTCCTGTAATAGAAATGAGATGCTATAAGCTGTAACCACCACTCAGCTTGTGTGAAGGCACCGGAGGGTCAGCCATGGTAGACTGACTAACTGACTGTGGCGGATGTGTCTGGCCTCACTGAGCTCCCAAGAGATCACTGAGGCAAAGATCCAGCCAAAGAGGGGAGGTATCGCTCCGCTGAGAGCCACACTGAAGCTCCGTCACACATCCTTTACAGGAGCCTATCAGGGGAAATCGAATAGTTTTACCCTGGCAGTAACTCTCTGGTGTCCTGCATATAGCAGGTGAACATCTAGTTTCACAATGTAGAGCATTTACGGAAGAGTAAGAAAACTATGGAGAATATACGATGACTGAAGCTTCTGAAGGAGTTGTTTATATGGATTATGTCACAGAGAAAATAGTATTGTCAGTATTAATTGTAATTTGGGTTGCAATTTACTGTTTGGTGAAATTTGGTGAAATTTAGTCGACAACACTGATGAAATGTCATTCAATTTACAGCTAAATAACCCAAGTTCATTCTCATTTTAGAGGGGTTGTTTCAAAAGCATTCTTGAAAAGGTATACACCAAATAAAAAGATGGCAGGGATGTGAGAAAAGATTTTCCTTTAATTTTAAGTTTTTAAAAATAATTGAGTATGCAAAAACCACAGCTCTAACTATCCTTGCAGCCTTGTCACAACAAATACTAAAGGTCAAATAAAATAATCTGAGTGGAATTTGAAAATGTTTGCTTTCATAGTAAATAAGCCATTGTCACTTCACAGTGCCCATCACCTGTTCAGCCTTTAACAAGTCAAGCTGATTGCACTCTTTTGGCTCAAGGCTGACTAAACACACTTTTTTGCCTTATTAACATTAGCAGGGACAGACTGAGAGGCGGCAGTCACACTCAGACTAATTCCGATATTCCTGAGAGGGCTGTGGTGATGTATGAGGGGAATGAGATGGGAGACACAGGTCGATTGGCCAACACTGTCGCCATCACAGAGTAATGAGATCTCAGGGGGAGAGAAAGGGAGGGGCTGAATTATCCAAACCTCTTGCTCACATAATATTAATTGGCTATAGGTGGGTGAGCTGTACAGTGGGAAGTTTTAATGACATTATTAAAAGTAAGTGGCCGTGAACAGACCTGACACTGGCATGAGCTGTCTCTGTATACTGGCTGATTGCATATTAGCTGCACAACATGTTTGCCCATATATATATAAAATACAGTGGCATAAATATGCCCAACAAATGCAGCTATGAATATTTCACAGGAGGCAGATGAATTCCTAACAAGATGATTTATTGGTGCTATTGAACTGTTTTCAGCTACAGCCACACTGTAAAGCAAAATAACTAGCACTCACCCTCTTCACACATGCTTCAGACACTGGTGCGAATTTGGAGCAAAATAGGGTGACAAAGTAAGGTGACACATCATTTTTTTACATGATGATCCACGCTCCACGGGTCAAAATCGTTCCACTCCACTCTGCTTACATTCCCTACAAGTTCTTCTAATATTATTGAAAATACCAATTCAATTAACTTGTGTACAACCGGTTAGGGAAAGTTTTTTTTTAGTTTTTTTAATGTGAAGAAAGAGGTTTTCCTGTTTCAGGAAATAATAATGAAATACTTCATTATCACATTTTTCATTTTATTTTCTAATCCACTATTCATTTTCTTACAATCCATTTACACCCTGGCCTGGTCTTATAGACAAGAATTATTTCTTTATATGATACATTTGATCCCCATTTGATATACCAAAACATGTGAAATTAAGTGTATGTTAAAAAAAATATCTCACACATGATAAAGATATACAAAAAAGATCTGAGGATTGGCTTCATAAAGAGTTGGGATTTGAGAGATGCATTTAGGACCAAAGCTACTGACCGATTTCAAAATATGAATTTAAAAATGGATTTGACTGGAGACCAGAGTGAAAGCTTTAAAATGGGTCATGAATGTATATAATGCACTGAGATCCTCTTTTGCTCTTGCCAAAGCATCCTGGATGAGCTGGATTCCTTTTCTTACAACAAAATACAATGAGAACATGCAATCACCTTTTTCTGTTTATGACACCAGAGAAATTGGCTTGTTTTTTTTTTTTTTTGTTTTTTTTTTCCAGTTTGGAAACTGTGATGCAAACAATGATTTCATCAACAAGCAGGTAATAAGGTTGAGGTGAGAATTAAGTTAAGGTTAGGATAAGGGGCTTGGGAAGGCATTATGTCCTAAAAATGCTGTAAAAGTTTGTGTGTGTATGTGTGTGTGTTTGTTTGTACATATACATGATAATCTAAAAACAGCAAGTTTGAAAATTAAACATTTCTTTTCAAACCCGACTTCTACCTGCCTCCCATCCCAAAGTCTGTTTTACAGAAGGTAGAGCAGATGGGTGAAAAGGATGGGTTTCTCCATCTGTCCCATTCTACTTCTTTCCTCAATCATTGTCTTTACCTTTGCCTTACGTCTCACTAAAGTTCTATCTTTAATCTATCTACTCCTCCAGTCCACCCGCTTTATCACACACAACACACACAGACTCTTTCACCTTAAGTACGTGACAAGCTTTCCTGTTTCAATAATTGGTATGTCCGACATGCATTCCTCTTTCCTGTCCATCTAATTACAGCATTATTAGTTGTCACGGTGATGAGCAGCAGTGCAGATAGAGAACATGACTTAATGAGAGAAAACATGGTGGAACATGGCAGGGTGGTCAGCGTCTACCGTGTTTTAATTTAACCTCTGTCAAATCCAAACGATGATAAGAAAACATTTTAAAAGACACTAACACTAAACTGCAGTTTCTCATTTTTGGTGGAGCCAGATTGACTTAATGGAAAGTCTCATCTGGAGAAGTTGGTTTCACAAGCATTATTGAGATTGTGTTAAAGTAGTTTGAAAAATCAAAGCAATTAAACTTAATGGTACTTGGCCAACAGCCATGCATAAGCATACAGTAATGAAAATTACATGAAAGGGCTTCGTGTGAGCTCATGAAGTGTCTTTATTTACAAATTACTGTACTTGAGGGAGCTGTATATCAAACATACATTTTAAGAATAAAATAAAAAAATAAATAAAATATCTGGAAAGGTAATTTCCATAATGTCTACTGTACCAAACTCATTGTGAGTAAAGATTGGTTGGTGCCAGAGTTTGCGAAATAATTAGTCACTTCAAAGATAGTGTTTCCCAGTGCAAGACTGTAAAGTATTTAGATCTTTCCACATCAGCATCTTTCATCATGATGTAATGTCAGCACTTAATGTTGTAAAAAGACTCAGGTGTCAGGGGATATCTCAGTGTGTGAAGGCAAGGGCAGAAACTGTCACTGAATGTGCATGAACACTGAGCACACAGGTGGTACTGTATGCTCATGGTATTGTGATGAGCATAGGACCACGAGCTTGTGCATATTTTGTAAAATCATTGTCACTGAACACAGTCCGCTACTGTTTCGAGAAATGCAACTGTTATTCAAGGAGGAATCCAGATATCAAAAACGAAAATGCACAAAACTGTTCCTGGTTTTTGGGCCTATAACTTATCTGAAATTGATTGAACCAGTGGAAAATCCAAGAGCACCAGAGACCTACCTGCAGGAAATGGTGCGTCTTTGGCTGAAGAACTGAACAAATTTCTTACCCAGGTATCCAACTAAGCTGACACACCCAAACTTTTAGCCTGCAGATTGTACTGGAAACTATGAATGTCAAGCAGGCAGCAGGCCCTGGTGATGGTTTTAACAGACATCTTCAGTCTCTCTGGTGCACACTACTGTCCAACAACCGTTCCCTTAATGATTACAGAACAGTGGCCTTAACACCAATTGTCTGAAAGTGCTTTGAGAGTCATACATTGGAGCAGCATCAGTACACCTACAGGGAAAATATATCCAGAGAGGATGCCTTGAACACTCTGCTCCACATTGCAATGTCTCACCAGGAGAAGAAAGGTATGTATGTGGTAAGTATGTGGGGCTGCTTTTCATGGATTTTATCTCTGACTTTAATACAGTTGTCCCAGGAATACTAGTTAGGAAGCTGCAGGACCTGGGTCTCCATGAACATCTGAGCCAGTGGATTAAGGATTTTTTGACCAACTGTCCACAAACAGTGAGACTCGGTCCCCAGCCCTGACACAGGTGCACCTCACAGGAGTAGCACAAGGGTGTGTGCTTATCCCTGCTCAATACTCACTCTATACTTGTCACTGCACACCTACTCTCTCTACAAACATCATGATCATCAAGTTCTCAGATGACACAACTTTGGTGGGTCTCATTTCAAATGGCATGAGACCGCCGACAGTGATGGAGTTGGACAGGGCAGCACTCCAGAGGGTGGTCGACACAGTTAAAAAAAAAAAAAAAAAAAAATCAATGGACTTCCAACCCCCCCAGAAGAAGTCTACGGGTCATGCTGTCACAACAAGGCCTGCAGAATTATCTGTGACAATTCTCACCGTTTCCATCATGTCTATGCAGGGCTGCTCTCTGGAAGGTGCTACAGGACCCTAATGTGCAGCACCAAGAGATGGAGGAACAGTTTTTATCCCTAACTTAATTCTCAACCCCTTATCCTCCCGCCTACACCTTCACCACCTTAATAGCCTTTGGACCTTTCTTATAAAAGCAAACTGTGTGCAATCACTGCAATGCATTTTTATGAATTTCTATTTGTGTATGTGTACGAGTGATGAAAGCATCTCTGGGAAAGCCGTTTTGAATTTCATTGTATTGTTCTCAATGCAGGGATAATACAGTCACTATTATATCGTATTCTATTAAAATTTTGGAGAAACAATGCTTCCATCAAGATGACATCTTTTCAAAGAAATTCTACATCTATTTCAGCAGGACAGTGTCAATTTTCATGCCATTTTCTACACAAGTTAAAAAGACCTGTATGTATGTGAATATTTTTAATACATACATTTCTGGGGGCATTAAAAGAGGGATAAACAGGTCAATAAGACACATGCAGGTATTTTACTAGTTTGAGACATCCCTACTCCTGTGCTGCCATGTTTGCCAAGAATCTCATGTAAAAACAGAGATACTGTATCTCAAGAGACTGTGTGGTTACTTGAACACCAAGCTTGACATAGAGTGTACTTTCTCTCTTCACCCTGACAACCCTCTAACAAGTGTCCTTAAACTCCATAAGGGCCTATTATTGACTGCACAGTTTCATGTGCTGTGAACCTGCAGCAGCTGTCCCAATTCGGAAGCCTTCAGTGCAAAAGTACAGTCGAATAGTTATTACAGTACACAGCTGAGTGGCTGAGTGGACAAATTAATTTGTAGATTGCTACACACACACAGGTTCACACAGGTATCCTTTTAAGGATTCTGCATTGACTTCCATTCATTTGGACAGCCAAGCCACAGCATT
Source organism: Brachirus orientalis (assembly GCA_016785285.1). Lineage (NCBI taxonomy): Eukaryota > Metazoa > Chordata > Actinopteri > Pleuronectiformes > Soleidae > Brachirus > Brachirus orientalis. The sequence continues at coordinate 2,178,626 of JAFBJR010000172.1, forward strand.
ATAATTAGTTAATAACTAACCTTAACCTAACCACAATTTAAATCTTAGCCTTAAACTTTATGCCAGAAAAGGTCTCAAAGAGGTAACAAATACAAGTACACACTCACACAGAGTGTGCTGAGGGGCATGTAATCAGCTCCTCAAAAATACTCACTTAGATTAACACTAACACTGGGTCACATGACTACAATTGTGTAACAAATGCCACTGCAAGCTGAAAAGTTGCTGTTTTTCTGTAAATTGGAAAACAACCATGAATGTCTTTGTTGTCTTATATTCATTTCGGTGTTCTGTTCAAGAAAAGACTTTTTAAGTCCAGTGAACCTTCCTAGAACAGGAAATAATTTTGGTGTACTGTAACAACATTAATTTAGACTTATGGAGACAACTGACTGCTGTAATGCTCACAAAGTTCAAATGCCAGTGTTTAAACATTTGCACCGACTCTGACCACACTACTGAAAACAAATAGCTCACTTTACACACTTTACAACAGACATGGTTTAAACAAAGTGCTAAAGTTGAAACCGATTAGGCAGCAACAGGTATCAGGCATACAAAGCTCTGTTCATTACTAATCGATTGGTTTGTATTTAGCCATTAGTATTGGGTTGAGCAGATGTCAGTTTGAACAACTGTCCTCTATTATGATACTCTGTCACGTTATGCTGCCAGAGCTCAGTGGCATTTATTTGCATTTATTTTAGTCTCATTGTATGTGCTGCATTGAGTGAACTGAAGACATACTGAGCTTACATAAAATTTAAAAATAAAAAGTAATAAAAATGGCATTTGACCGTTGCCATTTTTATTTTAGTTGACTCTTTGTAACCAACAACTCTGGACATTCTTATTCTCATTGAGTAGAGGAAAAACATTTTTACCTGACGAAAGTCAGGACTGAAAATGGGATTTCAGATTTCTGCTATAAAATGTGATTTTAGTGAACATTTAAGTCATGACAGCAACATTTTCAAAATCATGCAATCTAAAACTTCCAGTCAGTTGTCAGTTGTACAGCCAGATCTGAAATGTGTAAGTACATTTGGTGTCGGTGCTTTAATGTAGACAGCACGTTTAATGCACCCAAAAAAAAAACTGTGCATCCTAGGTAAAAGATTTGCTCATGTAGCTGACTGGGCAATTGTCATTGGGACTAAAGCCACAAATGTAAGCACTGTCCCACTGTAGAGATGATGCTCTTGAATATCTTTCATAGTTGGCTCAGAATGGCTTTAATGAAATAGCTTTATTTAATACCTCATCCTCAGGTCATCTTAATTTGAAGTTTGTGGTTTTCTTCTCAGGGATTTTGGAATCACATACATTGCATTTTCCTTCAATATATGTTATACAACATCTATAGTATACACAGTTAAGTTCAGCCCAGCATATTTGTGGCTGTGTAGGAGTACAGAGTTATCACAATGACGACTTCCAGGAGAATAAATTATTATAACTGTTGGGGAAAAAACCAAGCACAGCACAAACGCATTGCACTTAAGTATTTCCCATTTCCTCCCCACTCTCCATACAATGTATCATACTGTAAGGCCAATGAGGTGAGGAACCTTGGTATAGTGAGAGGTCAACAGGGAGGAGGAGGAGGAGGAACAGTGAGGGAGAGGACATGAGGAAACAGTGGTGTAGAATTAATTTCCATTATTTCTGTAGCAGCTGCTGGCTGGTTAGGTGAAGTGGAGGAGGAGTGAACCATGATGTTGTAGAGCAGAGAATCAGCTATCATCAGTGGGCATGAGGGAAGGTTTGTGCCTGTATCTCTGTGTCCTTTTTATGCCTGGAGGGCTGTTCCAGGGCAGGAACTCACCTCTGCAGATGGTACCGTTGCCCATGTAGCCCGGCTTGCAGGTACACAGGTGTCCTCTGATGGTGTTGGTGCAGATGGCGTTCTCATCACACAAACTTTGGCTGCTGGCACACTCGTCATGCTCTGAGGGAGAGACACAGCGGGCCATTCCACAGTCAGTACAGTTGTGTGTATGTTTGCTTTTCTGTCTGAAACATGGAGAGGTCAGATGAAATATAACTTGAGCTTTGCAGCCATGGGAACTCCACTGATGAGAGTAACAAGTAGTTTAGTAGCTACTTGGCAGTAAATGACAACACAGGTTTCGGAAAATCCTTGTTTTCAAACATGAGTTTTGCTGGACAAATTCAAAATGGATGTGGAGTTTGGATAATGGTAATAGCAAAAATAAATCAGAAGTTTTATTTAAGAATTATCATCACTTGGTAGAGAACAGTTGAAACATACCAGGAGAGCTGAGAGATTGATCAGTTTCAGCATTAATTCCCCTCATGATTTTGACTGAAATACTAGTGTGACATTACATATATGTCCAACACTTATTGATCCATTCACAAGTGGACAGTGAGTTTAAGTATGAACCCAATAAAATGTGTTAATATGCGTCTTCAATGCATCCTCAGATCTGATTACAAAACACATATTTAGAGGTGGGTTTGAATTATTTTGGCCAAAATGATAATCACAATTATGACATTGAGATCCCGGCCATTTATCAAGGAATTCACTGATTTTAGTGATGGACATATTTTATTGCACTGTCATGAAAACATAACTCCTATCCTATCCATGTTTTTCCCACTTCAAAATAAAGGCATTATTACAAACTGAAACGTCAGTAGCAGTTGGGTGCAAATGTTAACAGAGGGAATTTCTGAAAAAGAAAAAGGCATTTTGCAAAGTGCAAACAGAGACTGTGAAAGTCTAAAAACATTAGAAAGGCATTTCTTAATACACTATGGACTTCAAGTACAAACTATGTTCTAATGCCATGTTTAATAAACTGCCATCTTAACACTAGTGATGGATTTTTGAGGTGGCTGTAAAAACGAGGACTGAGTTGGGGCAAAAAGTGCTATATAGTCAATTTCAAAGATGACAAGGGACTGATTGGTGATTGGTCAGCATGGGTGCCTTTTTTAGAGTCTGAAGCATTTTGTGAAAAAGAAATGAACAAAAACAAATCTATAGGGACATATCATGATTTCTAATGGATGAACCTGACAAATTTTAATGTACCTTCTGGAAGTGTACCATGGATTTGTCAAATTTGACAAGCACTTTACTAAAGGTTTACAAAGCTGCTTGCCTTTTCTGGTTTTGAGGACATCGAGTAACAAAAACCTCACTTTCCCCTTGTCAATAGCACACCTAGCAAGGACAGCAAACGTGCTTACTGTAATTATCATTGATAATTGTGAGACAATTGTTAGAGAGCTGTGAGACAAGGACAATTTTTTTATTTTTGTTGTTTTAATATCACAAATAATGTGAGTAAGGGGGATCCAGTCACTTGGCCATTGACTGTCATCGACTGGATTTGATTGATCGTCTCCGCTGCTACAAAACTGAGGAGACAATATCTGTCAACACAGGTGCATGATAACAGTTCAGAGCAGCTGTTCAGTGAGGTAGCCATCCCACACACACCTGGCCCAGGTGTAACAGAGGCATTAAACTGACAGCAAGGAAACCAGAAGAAAATGAGCCAAAGCAACTGATCACAATACAAAAAAAGAGCATCAGAGACGATGAGCCGCCTACTTCAAGTAATTAAGACTGTAGTATTTTAAAAATGATTACAGCTATACATCTCTGTGGGTTTCCAACATTAATAATGTTTGGTACAGATATTCAGTTCTCTTGTATTTTGCATCAAAAAAGATTTCACTGTGAAAGAACTAAAAGACTTGTGTCCAAACCTGACCTTTGGTACTACAGCCCTGTTCAAGACAAAGTAGGTCTCATTTTTCATCTTAATTGCTTGATGAATGGACCAATGGATGTACAAATTTATTTAACATCACATGTAAATGGTGAAGGAGAGCAGTTCAGGCTCCTTTAAGAGGAGTGGCCGCTCAAATATGGCTTTCACACTCACAAAGCAACTTTTGGAGCAAAAAGGGTTACTCACTGACTTCCCAGCTGAAAATATGGATGATGTGTTAACTAATAACCAAACTAATGATTCATGAGATTTTTGGCCCCTGTGCAAACTATGATCCTTAAATTACTTGATTACTACTTTCCACGTAGCTTACAATATATTCCATTTGAGACAAATCATTTGAATTGTGCTCATAGAATTTATGCTTTTGGCAGGGTGTTAATAATTTCCACTATAAATCAGAATCCATGTCATGATTGGAGGCTACTGAGTAGACCGTCATATTAGGAAACATAGTTTTAATAACAGGATCCTAAAACTCAAAGTGAAATGATTACTTTAACTGTTATCTGTGCTTTTTAGATAAACAATTTTTTTAAGTGTCCTTTTGAGAATTTATCATGTCATCAATGACGGATGAGAGATGAGGTTCCAAAGTGAAAGGTCCTAAAGAGACTGTTGTGCTGAGGGCAACACAATGCTGCTTAGGTGGCTGTTATTACAGGAAAAAGTAAAATATGATTATACATATTTACTGTACATACATATTTACTATAAAAAAAACATAATTCTGACAACATAATAAAATAACTATAGAGCTCTCTGTGTTGCTTACAAACATAGGATAAACAGATTTGGCACCATTTGTATAGGTTCAAGTCTCACAACTGAACTTATTGAGCAGGTTATGTTGCTGCTAAAGTGCATCTCCAGTTAGAATAAAAAATGATGATTTAAAAAAAAGGCATTAAAGTAGAACTTACAATTATGCTGCCGAGGGCATTCATAACAGAGCTGCACTGCCGCAGTGTCTTCTTTTTTTAAATATATCTGTATGTTAAACCATGAACTGTGTCTTTAAGTGCCAGTTAGGACCTGGCTTAAGGCTGCCTCAACTCACAAGGTCCACACTCGCTAAAACACACTCCTCATTAATATGCAAGAGATTTGGTGGGAGTCATGATTAATACATTGCCTTTAATTAATGAGTGGTGCTCATGAAGCCCCAGAGCAAGTAGGTAGATTTATATAGCTTTTCTCTTCCTGCGGATTTCCTCCCCGTGTTGAACTATAAATTAGAGCTGAATGTCAACAGTGGTGGTGAAATGTATAAGACAAGGATATGAAAAGTAAACTATATTAATGGTACAGTACTAGAGGAGGGGTGGCATCATTAAATATTTAGTGTGCTAATGGTTGTCAACGGTTGAAGCGTAGTGGCTGAATTGATGGATTAACAAATTTAATAATAATAATAATAATAATAATAATAATAATGATGATGAAAATAAAAAACAACTGTCAGGCTGAAGAACCAAAAGTCCCTCTCAAAAACATTGTGGGATCCCACTGACTTTTGGATTCAACATCCCAACAGGCTGAAATTTGCAATTGGTCTGTAGATTTGTGGCATGGCACTGTGCAGGTCATGTTTCTCTGCAACATCAATACAATTCCCTAGAAAAATGCATCTCTGCTTCACGAGCTGTGTTGCTATGCATCATTGTAGTTGTTACAGCTGTTTGTGATGTGACTGACTGAGGGTGATTTTTTTTTTAATCATGATACTCATAGCATTAGTCTTCCTCTGTCTATTTTTCACTATGGGATCAAGAATATCATGCCCTTGGAGGCACCAACACAGAGCATTCGCTCCAGATTTAACTTCTTTGTGCCTTTGCAATTAAAAATGGGGGCCTTACTGTTAAAAAGTAATTACATTGTTATTGTACCTTGAATATCCAGGTCCATTTTTTGAAAGTTGTGATAACTTCCTATAATAAATGTGTTGCGCAGACATTTGCTCACCTGCTGGTACCCGTTTCCAACTAGCTGTGAACCAGTGCAGCAGTATTTTAACAGTTACAATGATCAAAATAAAAAATAACTTAATAATTAACTGAGGGAGAGGCCTCCCTATCAGGCAATCTGAGTCTGGCTTCAGTATAGACACCACTCCCTCCATGTTAACAGATAAAGGCTGGGTCAAACTCAGATATTTATGATTTGAGGTAAATTTAAGTATAAATATGGTGGGAGGACATCATTATTGAGAGCTGTTTAATATTTTACTATGTCTCCATGCATCCTACTGCAGCTACACCTCCACTCACTACTTTACAGAGTACCTGGGATATTTTTGTTTCATTGTTGTACAGTGGAAAAAAGTGTAGACATGTCATCCATCATTATACAGAATCACTGCCAAAACAATTCTGACGGCATGGTGGTATTGTGGATGAACGCACTGTATCCTTTGTGACACTGATGGAAGACAGTACTGCCTACTGTTGCTGCTGATATTCTCCTCGCTGTGCAGTTGGTGGAGAAATCTCACATTCACTGAACCTTTTCATCGGTAACGATGGTTGCATCATCTCATCACCGATGCAGTGCACCATGCAGGGAATATTTTCCAACCCAAACTCATGGACTAATTCAATAAAAGCTAAAAGCTGCCTTAGTCAAGATTAAGTCATTCAAAAAAACTATAAGGAAATCCAAACAAGAAGGTAGGTGCAGATCATAAACTTCTGCCTCCATTGGAGTCAAATGTGCCTACTTCCCACTTGTTTTGAATGTCAGGACCATTTCCCTCATAACCTAATGGTCTCAATTGCTATAGTTCTGAACCTTCGACAATAGCATATGATGACAGTTGTGCAAATTATGTCCTAATTTAGAGCAAAACAGACAATAAAGTGTAGTACATATGAGTAGACAACAGTGTGATTGACAGCTGGTATCATCCAAATGGAGCCTAGTTGCAAGTGATGCCTCTGAAATTTTGTTTGCAAAACGTCAAAATGGCACTGGCCAAACTGAATATTGTGGCTTCAAAGCAAGAGCTTAGATTCCTTTGGGTGACATCACAACCTGCTGTTACTACTGGTGCAGTGGTTAGCACAGTTCCAACTTACTACCCATGAAAACAGATTTAAGACTAGACTAGATTTAAGACAGCCCTCCTGGACCATATTCTCCCAGTGCCTTTGAGGGGATACACCAGTTTTTCACCACAGTGCAAACAAATGAGGGATTAGGTTACTATGAAACTCTTAATAATGCACCACTGCCCTTTGCGCAATGTCAGCCAGAATTGTGCTTTAGCTGCCCATGACCCTGAAAGGATTAGTGGTATAGCTAATGGATGAATTGATGCTGCTATCAACTACATAAAATGTGTTTTCAGATTAATTAACTTTTCAAAGCTACAGCTGCTGCATTGCCTTTAGTCTGCTGGGTTTAATAAGGTGAACGCCTGTTTCATATTGTGAGTAAATCATTCATTTAATCAGTCAGTTGATAACATGCAAATGCAGCTTTAATATGACATTTCATGACTTGCATTCAAATGGTACTTTTTTCGTCACCACTACACTGTCGACAATGTTCAGTGGTAGAAGCTGTGTATGGTGGGTGGACTGAAAAATAAATTGCAGACTCACAGAATTATAATGGGATGCATTATCCATTAGAGATTGATACGATGTACTGGTTAAAGTATCCAAGGGGGATCCCCATACCGCCCCCCAATAATACAATAATCTAACCCACTGATGAATGATTGTGTCACTGTAAAGTTATTGCAATGACAGAAGAGGCTCAGTGATTTTCCTGATTTCCCTGAAGATAACAGGAGCAATGTATAAACACACTGCCCAGGTCTGGTCTACTTAGTCAATTAATATAGAGTGATGTGGTGTCAGGCCATGGAGGACAGAGGTGAAATGCTGTTAGAGAGCCTCAGGATGAATGGTAATTTTTTTTTTGCACAGTTCAAAAAATGTTGATTGCATTGCACTGACAGCCTTCATTTGCACTGCTCTGAGCAATTTTTTTTGTTTCATATTAAGTATGTGTGTAACACAGTTCCTGTTAGCTGAACTTTATATTCAGTCTGAATTAAAGATTAAAATAAAGGGTAAAAAGCAGTGAGGAAATGACTACAACATGCATTTTATTTATTGTACAAATATGAGGCAGTTGTACATTACAGGAGTATTTCCATTTCTAGCTACATTATATCCTGTTTATTTCTGGGAGAAATACAGTACTGTGCAAATGTCTCAAGGTACCACCAGGTTTGATGTCTGTCAAATTCTGTGAATATTGGCATTTGGATTGGAATGATGGGACTGAAAGTTGGTCTTATATATTAGCAAACTGTCAATTAGTTTAACTCATACAACATAAAGCATACAGTATGCGTATTTAATATGCAAGTAAATGCAAAATAAATGTGAAATGCTCTTAGGAGACAAGGGGACATGAAACAGAATGACAAATATGTTTTACTAATAACATTAATTAAGGTTTGACTATTGCCTTAATAAAACCAGGGTCATATTATTGACCAAATGATTTATGAAATTCCACTAAACCTGCATGCTCGCTTTTCATTTAGACACATATGTTAACCATTGAGAGCATTCACGCAGCCCATGTGAGTTGAGCATCACAGGCACATCTCCTTTCAAGCACTTTATGATTTCAGTTCCCTGAACACATGCCCATATTTAAAGAACGCTTTATTGTGAAATATGTGCAGCACTGACAGGTGTGCAGCTTCCTACTGAAAAGTCCTGAGTCTTTAAAAGTATGTTTTATGATTTTCAAAGGCAAACTCTATATAAAACACAGCAAAAGCTGCTCAGAAGCTCCGCAGCAGACACACTCCCTGTGAACGACAGACGTACTCACATCCAGTGTGTGAAACCGGCATTAAATCTGTAGGTAGAACGTTTCAAAGTTGCCTAATGACAGAAGTACCGTCACCTTTAAATTCAAGCCTCAACTTTAGGACAGACAAGAGGGTCATGTCTTGAAGGTAAAGTTGACTATGCAAAGGCACAACTGTTGGCCCATATAAACATGCTGCATAAGCCAAAAAATAAGGAAAAGAGCAGAGGCAGTGGGAGAGTCAAAGAGAGAAAATGGTGGCTTTCATATCCACAAATTCTTTCTGGTATGTGAAGGAGTGAGGGGAGAAGTCTTCTATTGTAATTTGCAGTTTCACCATTAGCTGTCACCAATTCTTACACAATGTACATTTAAATTGAATTTTAAAAACTACCCTTTACCCTCCCATGAATGAATATGCACGTGAAAGAAAAAGGTAGATACTTCATATATATGCTCCAGAACCAGGCAGCCTGCAGTTTTAAACAGGCATGTTATTTTAATTGTGCATACCATGCGATGTTTACTGGGACACAAATGCTGTGGATTAACATTAATAAATTACTTACGTCATCTATGCCTAATCACATTAAGCAATGAGTAAGCATTAATTACTGTAAAAAATAAAGCAAAGCCAATGTCCTTACATTGCATTAATCTTGAAAACTATCATGACTACATTAAGGTTTTAGCCTTGATAATACCTGTAGCAGTGTTTTCACACTTCTTTTGGCAGATATTTATTCATTTTTCAGTGCCCAGAGCCTTTTTATTTCATATTCTTCAGATTATTCCCTGAAACCTAACTCAAGAGAGACTGTATGTGAATAAAACCAACACCTCGTGACTTACTTTTAGAATGCATCATGAATATCTAAAACATGTCCTCATTGCTTAAGCCATTGTGTCATTCAATAATGTCAACCAGAACACATCACTAATGTGAAATTTAACGACCAGTGACAGACTCATAAAAAAGAAAAGAGCATTGCAGCATTTTTCAAGGTTTTCTTCCCTATTCCTTTTTGTGCTAACACAAAGTCGTCATGCTCTCTTTCTGCCTCTGCCTCGCTGGTCACCTTGGCATGATGCAAACTCAACAGAGATCTGTTTTATGTCAGTTGAAATATTGACTGGCTGTGATAACATTTAGCCTGGAGGACATGGATTTCCATAAAACTAGATGCAGAAAATTTCTGATATTCTTGAGTAATCCACCTGGAGTTCAAGAGGCAGTTTTCTTTTAACCCAAAGGTCAGTTTACTCTATCGTCCAAGCTACTTTGGAGTATTGCAAAGACACCATTCGGGTGCCAAAAAAGATGATTTTATACAAAACAGAGCTTAAAAGGATAACTAGACAGAGCAGTCAAGAATTACGGACTTTTATGCCTTCTGCTGAAGTTTTCAGACTTGTACTTTCTCTATGCTTTTTTTCATTATTTCCCTTTGTCTCTTGTTTTTTTTTTTGGTGTTTCCATTAGATAACACTTGTTTTCTGAGCAGTCACCTGGTGCATCTAGACATCTCGACATAAGAATGACCTAAAGTTGTGACAGTAAACCAAGACAGTGACTTTCTCTTTTGCTTCTTGATAAGCATATACTGTAATGGAATGAGGCAAAAAGCAGGAAAAGGTGGCAAGAGAAGAGAACTATCCAAAACAGCTAAAGGGAAAACATGTGTTCCAGTCACACATTACTAATAACATGAAGCACTAAAGATCTAGCACTTAAAAGCAAGTGCTTCTCATTATGCTGCTAATATGTTAATTTACATCATAAATTACAGTTGCTTCCTTTGTGGCATTAGCCTTCGGTTTGCTTTATAGAGTTCATAGCAGCCAGTTCATATCCTTTGTATGCAGCAGCACAGAGGAATAATGCAATTCATTTAGGGACCAATGAAATATACAGCTCTTGGCAATAAAAATGCTTTGGTTGCAATTCACATTGATGAAAGCATGTTCCATTAATGTGCTCTGTCAGTAAACATCCCTCCCACAGCCACAGAGCATTAATATTCCACATGTCTCCATGTGCATTCAGGCAAAAAACAGGGGAGACAATACATCAAAGAAGAGCCAAACCTTGTACCAAAAAGCACCATAAGATGACTGTAGATGGTTGTACAGTCAGAGATGGGCAGGAAGAAACAGTCCCCAATATCAAACCTTCATGGGTGAAATAAACATTAGCTTCTCAGAGTCCTTTACTAGATGGAAATGAGGACTCAGGAATACTTATCTGACTGCTTCCCCAAACTATGTTTGATGGCCTAAGTAAATTGGCTGGTGCTGAGCCAGTCAGACAGTATGACCTCCATTTTTGAAAAGTTAATGTATACAGGGAGGGTTGCCAAAGTTTCCAGGCTCGTCACACCTGAGCTCCACATTTATTACATGCATAATTGGAATTTGATTTAATTACATTTTCATTAAACATCTGATGTTATGGGGTTTTTCCAGTGCTACAGCTTTGCACTATATACTGTAGCATTTGATGGATGAAATTAATGGCAGCTCCTTTTTGGTCAGCCATACACCAGAATTAATAGAAAAGTATTATAGCCAGGTATTGATCACTATGGTGTAGGTGAGTGTGGAGAAACAGATTCATTAGAGGATTACAAAGCATGCAGCACCACACAAATAAAGGAAACCCTACACTTTTTACATCAGTTAAAGGAGCCTTATAGGAGTCATGGGTGTACAGACAAACAGTGTACAAACAAATAGCTTCATAGATGCAGTTTTCAAAAATGAAATTTTTCAATACTCAAGCAAAGAAATTAAAAGCAAACCTAGTAGGAATTTTGAAGACCCCTCCAGGCATGCTCAAAGATATTTACATGTATTATGAATTTCCCTACCTTAAATAATACAATTTTAACCACTACATAAATGACATTTTCAGCTCTTGCATACTCTGAGCATACTACATCATGAACAAGTCAACCTCACACCAACAGGTTTGTTTGATGTAAGTGCTATGTCTCTATTCATTCAAACTTCAAAGTATAGCTCAGAGAAGAATGTAGCTTCAAGGTAGGTCCTTGATCATCAACCAAAAAAAAGCAGGGAAGTACCCTAAGGCACCAGACAATCCTTTTTTTTTTTTCTTTTTTTTTTGGCAAATTGAAATTAATTTGTGCATATGCTATACATATTGAATTCATAAATCACTGTGGTACACAAAACTACACCTTCTTAGAAGGACATACTGGACAGGCAAGTATGGCAGCTCTGTGCTATTTGAGAAGGTGAGGTACAGAACCTTAGACCTTATGCCATCTCTCAGTCCAACCCACCACATTTCATTTTCCTCAGGGCTGCTTGCCTGCTTCCATACAGGTGAAATCAAGTGGAACCACAATTATCGAAGCCTCCCATTGTTTACAGGGTACTGTCTCCACAAAGGACAGGCTCCTTTTCACCAGACAGAAGCGAGAGAGAGAGAGGGAGAGAGAGAGAGGGAGGCAGCAGGAGGCAGAGAGAGATAGATGAGGCTGAGTGTGTCCAAAAGGTAAAGGTGATACACGAGTCGTGTAAACATGCTGTAAGTGACATTTTATTTCTCCGAGGAAAGAGCTGCCCACATTGTAATATTGAGAGTAAATGAGTGGAGTATGTGGTGCCTACGGATATGTGAGGTACGTTCTTGGGCAAATTAAGCTACCAAGAGCTGCTAGTGTCCACAGAGACACACATTCTCTCTCACATACTGTATACACACACACAGAGAGTCAAATACAATGTGTAATAAAGCTCTGTTATGTGTTTCATCCAATTTTTGTTTGATTGCCTCATCTTTTCGTGTACTTACTTATATATCGTATGTGCTTGACACAGAAATCAATATCTGACCATTTCAGTCCACTGACCACTAAATCTGTGTTACACCACACAGATGATTAATGTGCCTTTACTTTATGTTATTTTTCAAGATCCCGTTCACTGAAGCTTTTTTCACGCACTGCATGCAATCCAAACGGGCACTGACATTCCTCAATAAATGTGCTCTCAGCCATTTGCTTGATAGACTGCTCAAACATCTTGCAGATTTCTTTGGCTAATCACAAAATGGTTTGTGCTGTGTCTCTGTGTGTCCTGCCTAATGCGGTGACAACAATATAATTACCAAAACCCTTTCCAGATCCACAGACACAATGAAGAATAACAATGCAGATTTGAGCACAATGCACCAATTACAGCAGATAATGGGCAAGTGCGTTAGCGTTGTGAAATATGAGCAGTCATTCCTTCGGGCTTTGAAAACCTACACTGTTTGCACACTTAAACAGAAGCCCTGAAACCTGTGAGAAGAAGCTGAGGGAGAAGCAAGCAGTGGGGAAAGGAAATGCTGAGAGGATTTATCTCTCTCTCAGCAGATGCAGGGAGGAAGTCTATGTGCTCCCAGTCAGCAACCAGGACAGTTTACAAGCTGCAAAATAGATTGATTGTCCATGGATCCCTGTCCCTGTGTGGCTGCCAACTCTGAGCTAATTAAAGAACCCTTCTCTAGAGAAACACTGTGCAGCAAACCAAGCACATCCTATTCACTCTTAATAAAAACATGCAGCCTGAACCTTTAGTGAGTGAAAAAAAGTGAGCCAGATATGGCAGAGCAGGTGTCACTGAATAGCATGCTGAAAAATAGCATGAGATCTACAGAAATAAACTTGGTTGAATACAGTATATGCCTTGTGCACTGTGTTGTTAAATAAGTTAGAGAAATTCCTTCCATACCTTGGCCTGACATTCAGCATTGATAAGGTCAGAGATGTGGAGGAAACAGCATCACCAGACCAGAATATTTATGGTAAATAAGTCATAATAAAATACTGAATGGCAGCAATCTAACTCATTTGAACATTCATTCTTTTAGTCTTTCAGTAAACTCCACCACATAAATATGTGGTCATAGCTAAACAATGATATTTAGAAAGAATGTAATCTTGTTCGGGCTGCAACAATTAATTCATTTTAATAAATTACTATTAAATCACTAAAACAAAATTAAAGTAATGACCAACTTTTTTTGATAACTGATGAGCCTGAGCATGGTTTTTCTGGTTACTTTGGTTCTCTTGTCAGTAAAACAAAAAATGTTCTTGGGCAAAACAAGACATTTGAAGACATTGTAATTTTGAGGTTCACAGAAACAGCAATAACAGCATAACTGGTGTGGCATCCCAGAAGAGTGTGACAACTGCATTATTTTAATTATTCATTTGTGTCTAAGGGTTGCTAACTTCCCTTAGCTGCATTTAACTCCAGATTTTACATACATAAACATGCACTATTTACACATATCAAAACTGATTATAGAGAGAGGATAGACGGGCTAAATAACACCAGTTAAGTTGGTTTTCCATGTATGCTCAAAATGTTTATGGGTTTAACAAACTATATTAAATAAGGGTACATTGTGCTTTTCACAGCAGGTTCAAACTGATACAAATAATAATTAATTATTATTAAAATAATCTGCTGTCACAGTTTTTTAATGTATATGATTGTAATCAATTTAGAACTTACTCTATGTTACAGAGTAATGCATATAAATTGCCTTTTTTGCAGGTATTGAGCATTAGTAATAACAAGCATACTGGTAAATTGGGACAAAATAACAACCTTAGTTTGTGCAGAAAGTTTTAGCTTTCTACAAATTGTGTGGGTGAAAACTATTGAACAGTTTCAATAGTTTACAACTGTCTCTGCAAATGTATTGAAATTGTTAGGTTTGACATCAGCAGAAGAGTGACATTAGTACCTCATGCCATCTTGGCTACCAATATGTGTTCCACTAGCTTGCTACTTTTCATGTTATGTGGCTACTTTATATCCTTGTGGAAAGCCCTGACATTGCACTCCATCACCCACGTTTAAGTTCAAAAGGGTTTTTCCTTGATATTTTGAAGAAGTTGGGTCAAGCACGAGCTATCTAAGCTGATCACAGCATTTGACCTCAGGTTTGCTGTCAATATTGCTCAAACTACACAGACTAAAAATACAGCACTGCTACAGTTTTGCAGTAATTCAAAAACCCTTCACAATTGTGGTGAAGAGAACTATTTAAAACTGTTATTGCATTTACACTTCATAAATCCTACAGTGATGCTCAATATTGTTTTTGGCTTACTAGTCCTCCAAAAACAAGCCCATCCCAGACATTCAACAGCCAAATTAAAAAAAAAAAGGTAAAATTAAAGTGGGAAAAATAAAATGGGATGTGTTTGCATTCATGCATGCGTACCAGTGCAGGAGTACTCGTCTACTCTGATGAATCCTGGCAGACAGTCACAGCGATGGCTGCCAGGCAAGTTGACACACATCGTGTTGGACTGGCAGTAATGCATCTGGGTCGCACACTCATCAATATCTGAGGACAAACAAAGCAGATGCAATGGATTAGTAACTCCTTGACAGTTCTTCGAAGAATAAACAAAGCTACTCATTGGGCAACTGAAGAAGGCAAAGGAAGGCAAATCTATTTGTATAGCACATATTCATACACAGGGGTCGTTCAAAGTGCTTTACAGAAACAAAGAAGCACACAAAAACATGAAGCAGGTGGATGAAGGGCATTCAACTGAATCAACACTGTTGCTTCATTTACATAAGCAGGGTCTCGGGGCATCAACATGTTACTTTCAGTTATTAGCTACAGCGCAATCCATATAAAATGTCCCAAAGCATGCCATCCCTCATCAATTACACAGGAAAACCAAACTTTTTAAAAGCAGACAGACACACAAAAGTGCCTGAAAGACATTGCATAAGAGTAAAACCACAAAGCTCAGGGAGCCATTAAAACAGCAAGGCTGGTTCCTGATGAAATAGGATTGGAAACACACAAGGGACGTTTTATGCAGAAGGGGCCTTAATTTGTGGGTGTATGCATGTGTGTACACAGCACAGCATATTTATATGGATGTCACCAGCAGAGAACCAGTTCCCCGAGGCTAACGGGCCTTTCCCCACTAAAGGGACTCGGTATGCTACACTTAGCAGAAAGAGGGAGCATGGGGAGTATGCCCATATCCTCTCCTTGGATAAATACATTGCAGCTTTGAGGTTTTCAGCTCACTCTTTCCTCTTACAACACAATGAATTTGTAAGTAGAATGTAATTGACTTACATGCAACACCCTGAGGTTTTTTCTTGGAAAATTTCATCCTTGTTGAGTGTACAGTAGGAGTTTTGAATTGCACAATCAAAGACAGATCGTTTTCAGGCATACAAAGCATTGCCTGCCTTCAGCATAAAAGTCATTGATCTGTTACATCAAAAAATGCAACTTATTTGAGTGCTGTGAGACTGAAAAACAGTACCTGAATCCAATTTCCATCTTGGCCTGATCGAGGCACTGCTCCACCCTGAAAGCAGCTCATTTGATTATGCTTTATTAGAGAAAGGCATCATGCATTGTTCAAGTCTGATGAAGGCCAACCTGTGATGTCACTGATGCAGAGCCTCAATAATTCAAAGTCAAGAGCTTGCTACTTTTGTCAGCTTCCATGTACAGTGGTAAAAGCATTTGCTGTCAGGTTTGAGGCATGATGAGGCTTTATGATCTCTGTTGGTGCAAGGTCCTGTAACGTCCTGTCATATTTGTGTGTGTGTGTGCATGTTCACCCTCTGCAGCCTCCTCCGGGACAGTCGTAGCAGGTGAGTTCTGCTGACAGAACTGGAACTGTCATTTCACACAGAGGGGAATACATTTTTCTGGATTTCTGTGTCTCGTCCTCCCTCCCTCTCCCCAGACCCCCCACTCCCCTTTGAGTTCACTTTCTTCATGTCTCTGTTGCTTTATTCATGCTGTGATGTAGGTCAGGGCTGGTGAGGGTGGATGGGCTAAAAATAAAGGAGGATAGGACTCTCTCTCAGTGCATGCGAGAGACTCATTCTTTTTAAGTTTGGTCCATTTGGTAACCAACAGCAGTATTGTCTTCTACTGTCTGAAATACCTGTATTTTCTTTACTGAAACTCATGAGCTGGGTAAAGAAGAAAGAAACTAGTGTTTCCGTGTCAGTGCACGCTCTTTTTCAGGTTTCATCCTCAACACTATTCTCAATTGTGGATTTTTCATACAGGTCTTCTGCCTGTCTGACACTCAGGTATCTTTAAGAAACTCATGAAATGCAGTTGTAACAAAATTAATCAGCAAAATATTACATTATTAAGCTTTCTTTTTGAGTATTATGTGTACAACACACAGTATGTATTTTTTGCCACTAGGGTCGCTCAATTAAAACAATTACCTGGTTTGGTGACATGACAAAGCAGCATCAAATCTTTGCAATTGTTTCCCAGGGACAGCATCATGTGTCAGAACATGCAGCAAAGGGCAATGATTAGATGCAATCCATGCAATCCATTAGTGAGAAATACACATTAAAATGCACAAATAAAAGACAACACAATGGCTAACTGGAAGTATATAATAATTAAAACAAATGTCTAGGTCAGAAGGGCAAATGAAGCAGAGGTGAAAGTTCTGACAGGAAGCAGTAACAAAGACTCTAATCTCATTCTTGTTTTGATCCAATTATTGTTACACTGTCAACTTAAAAAAAAAAAAAAAAAAAAGAATCGGGCCTAACATATAGCCTTCAAGCTCAAGTCCTCATCATCACCAGGTCTTCTTCAGGAAGTACTTAATGCTTTGGGATCACTTCCATGGACCTCTTGCCAGACTTAGGCACTAAAGACTATGTTCACAATAAATTAAATCTATTCAAGTCCATCCTGAAAGACAGAGATTCAATACAGACTGTCTGTAAGCATTACTAAGTAACTTTAGCTGACACTAATGTAAGAACACAGATGACTCATTTGTGTGCAAAATGTATGCAATGTACGACCAGTTTATTTATTTATTTTGAACAAATGCACTCAACTTGCTTCCTGACAAATGTTGTCATCCCCTTTGGATACAAATCTCATCTTTATCTCAGCGGATGTCTCCTTCTCACACACTCACAGACACATATACATGGCAATCAATTCTATCTACTTTGACCTCTCTCCCTATTTTTTATGTTCCCCAAAGTTAATCTTACCTGTAATCACACACTATGATAATTGAGGCGTGCACAGAGCACAGCTTCTCAACACACACACAAAAACACTAACATAGGCCAGACAGAACATTTAATGTGTTCTGTCAATGCACTTTCTAAACATTTGTTTGTTGTTTGTTTTTCTATTTTGACTTCACTAAAACAATTAACTGAAACAGTGTCTGTCTGAAATGTTTTCCAGTAACAGACGTTTTTAATATTTTTAAACATTGATTGTAAGGCATAAGGTACAAGCCTCTTTTGAATAAACCTTTAAATTCCTACAAAGGTGGAGTCTCTTGGTGTCATGTGCAGTCACAAGTGGTAAGACTGTGATAGCAGAAAAACTTTAATGCTGTGTATTCATACTGTGTTTACTTGCATATTTCAATTCATGTACTGTATTTCCTGCAAACAGCTACAATCACTGTTTATCATTAAACTGTAACATTAGCGCACCAGCTTTCACAGATTTCTCTTGAAATAAAAACACTCTTCACTTCTTCAGTGGTGTGTAGTGGCCAATTCTGAAAAATGTAGAATGTTTTTTGAAATTCATGTAAAATTCAGACATAGACAAATGCTTCTATTTGTAGTTTCTGTTATGTTTTTGGCTCAAATGTTTGCTTGTATTTTAACATGAACAAGTTTGAGGTCAGGCTGCTTTTCTGGCTGAAGACTGATGTATCCTTGATGATATAATAGTGCTGACTCTCCTCTTTAATATTAATTAAAAAAAATGGGACATACACTTGATTGAGTTTTGATCTCACATTTATCCTGCTGCCTCTGTCCCCACAGGAATCCTGTCGACAGGACCTAGCACCATTTTTTAATAAATTTCCTTGATTTAATAATATTCAACTTTCCTAACCTACTGCAGTCTCCATGATTATCAATCTGAATTTTAGGTCTTCAGCTAATTCACTTGCCACTCTGCTTTGAGTTACTCTGCATGACTAAAGGAGGATAAAATAAATTAAAATTAAAAATTAAAAGGAGATAAAAAAAAAATTCTCATTACCCTCAATGGAATTGTATGCTGGGAGAAAAAAGGGGGCCTCTTCTGATGAAGATAATTAATCATAGCCAGCAATTACACATAATAATAATTGAGGCTTTCACACAGCATTCCTTTCCACAGCTTGTGAAGAAGCAATGTGAGGGCAAAGACAGGCTCTCTATTGCAAACAATTTGAATGAAAAAAAAAATAAAATAAAAAAAATAATAATAATCAACAACAGCAGCACAAGTCTACATTTCCCAAATCCTGCATGACCCCTCTTAGAGCAGAAAAGAAAAGGGCCTACTGCTGTGCATAATTAGAGCAACAGCACTTATCACCACCCTTGTCCTTTTAAAACACAGCAGATTAGAGTCGCCTGAGGTACATGTTGTGTGCAAAGCCAAGTTTGTGGGTTTGGAAAATGTGCTGGTAGTTGGAAAAACATGCTGGTAGTCAGGTTCATGTGGAAGAAACAAAAATTGTGATCAAAGTGGTTTAATCTATGAGTCACCCTGCAGTTCCATTGTCATTCAATAAATAGAAGAGTTTGAGAGATATAGAGAGCTTTTCCGACATACACTGATGGTGGAAACTGTAGCAGAGTCCCTCTGTCAAACAGAGTAAAGCTGTTTACCTATGACAGATGCTGCGTGTGTGTGCTCACTCGGGTATACTTAGGGAAAAGCTTAGAAAAGTACACCTGGGGTGCCCACTAACTAAAATAAATCCATACATCAAGCGGAAGGAAGTAGCAGAGTATGCTTTTTTCCTTTCGGTTTAACGGATTATTGCACAGCTGAGGTCTTACTATAACATTATAAGAAAACTGACTTCATTGGAGCAGTGTGATGTATATCACAGGAGAAACACAAAACCCATCACTGCAGATTATAGTGTTTAAAATAACCATAAAGAACCACTTACAAGGCAACACACTGCAGTATGTTGTGTTGTAGGGATTTTGATTATCCAGAGTTTCTGTAGTTAGCAATGAGTTACAGTAAGTTGAAAGACTTCATTGAAGACAATTACATTCGGATGACAAAATGTTACATTAGAGTAGAAATATTTGTTGCTGCCAGGTTGTCCGAAGGTAAAGCCGAGTATGTAACTAATACATATCTAAGAGAACTGTAACAGGAGTGGTCGAAGATATGTTTTGCCTCAACAGCCAAGAGATTTGAACTCTCTTGAAAATAAAATGAATTTTCTAAAATTTCAATAATTAAATCCATGTTGATAAACTTTTCTTGGATAATCATAATCTGGAAGAGTGAGAATCTTTACAGACACAATAAATACGTTTTATTAGACAGTTTAACACCAGTTGGCCCTTTGGATTCTGATATGCACAGATATAAAGCCAAAAACTATACAAAAATAAAATAGGGCTATATTGAATTATATTTTTCAGTTTATTAAATTGGTTTGGGGGAAAAAAAAACATCTGTCTGTATTGTTGATGGTCATGCATACCAAGCTCATCTCACTCCTTGCAGCAGGGCTGGACTGGGATAAAAAAAATCGGCATTTTGAACCGAGACCGGCCCATCATGTATTGACGGAAAGACAATGAAGTATATGAGTGAAAACAAACTTTCTTGTGACAATGCTTGTACACTGGTGTATATGTACTTGTCTAATAAACTTAAACCTACACCATCCTGCCATTCTATACAGTACTTTGCAGAAACCAAAAGGCTGTTTGGTCTAGTTTGTTGATGAATATTAAAATGAATACATGACAGATTTAGTGATATTTTCATAGACTATTCACCACATCAATAAACAGCAAAGCAACACAGAATATTTCCTCAAATATGGCAACATGGTATCTAGAGGAACCTCCTGAACCAACAATGAACAATGTATGATGGAATCCTGAAAATATGATAGGGTTCAGATTCCACTCTCTCTCCTTCCTCCTGCCTCCCCTTCCCCTCATCCACCTGACGGCCACCTCCGCCATCGTTACCTGCGGCTGAAGTTGAAGCTCCGCCATAGCCACCAGCAAACATCTGTGTTATTTTAACACACTTCACAGCATCTGTCTGAAGGGCTTATCGCTTTTTCTCTCTAATTTTCTCTGCGCCTCATTTCTGTTTCTTGCTATTCTCCATCTTCTCCTCTCTCTATATGATAGATTGATTGACAGCCGAGGCCCAAGAGGGAGGGGGCATAGGCCCTCGGATGTAATTTGTCCAGCCCAGAATCAATCATGACTAATGGGCAGATCTACCAGTTTTGTGTACCAATAGGTATCATGACTAATGCCACTACTAATACTACCGTTAGTAATAATAGGCCCGGCCCACCAGGCAAATGCCCAGTATGCCTGATGGCCAGTCCAGCGTTGCCTTGCAGTATGACAAACTTAGTGCAACATTTCCTGTTTAACACAAAGGTAGGTTCATGTTTCCAATATCAGCTCCTAACAAGTGTATCAATGAGTACAGTTTTCTTGGTGCTTGTTGGCAAATCTGCGAACACATTTGCACAGTGCACTGCATACACAGGCATGTGCACAAAAGTTCTCCAGTGGCAAGCTGATCGTCAGGAAGGTCATACAGATGATATTATGTGACAGAAGTAATGTGGTAGACAAACCTGCTGATAGAGGAAAACAGAGACCAAAAAAACAATTAAATAAATATATGAAATAAAAAATCAATAGCAACAAACCTGAATGATCTTTACCATCTAAATAAATGGTATATATAATGGTATAAATAACAGAATCTCAGTTACAGTAAAGCACAGTCCACAGATTTCGACCTGTTTGATCTGCATGTTTTTAGTTTTATCACAATATACAATAAAAAAGATGTATTGTTTAGTTTTTTTCTACTCAACCAAAGCCAGCATTTATTATTATAATTATTATTATAATTATTCTGCGAGCTGTCAGTCCCACACAGGCACACACAAACACAGATATACATGACCAAATTACTCAGGAAGATCACATCTTTATGCAAGTAAAGATAGGAACTGTTTCAGATTTTTGGCCAATTATTATTGAAATGTTGCTAGGTAACACTGATACCTTGAGACTAACAACCTCCATGATCTAAATGACATCCCATCCGTCACCATTCATAGTTCAGACAATAGGAAAAAGAAAGCAAATGCAAGTTTTTCACTTTCACTATTCTAACAGGTTCAACTATGTTTTCGGGTGGTTGCTATGGTATATTAACAAAAAGTTCATTTTACAGACTCTGCACATTATTGAAAGAGACATAGGAAGATGGTCAGACACAAAGTGACACTTTCTTTCTTACAGACATAGAAACATAAACAGAAACTGAAAGAGACAAATAAATAAATGAATAAATTATTCCAGAACATGAGCATGAAGAAAGAACCTGCAAGTGCAATATCAAAGAACAGCATTGTATTTGATGTGGCAGCAAGACAACTGGTACTGAGTTACAAATACTGTATTTGGCAATATGAGAACACTTAATTAGTTTAATTGTAGCTCACATCCAGAGCTGCTACCTGGAGACATAATGCTTGCGTTTTTTTGATATTACTTTCCATTTTTACTACAGCTTTACTTTGGAGGCAGTGGTCTGTGTTAGAAAATTAGGCATGAGTGTGTTTGGTGTTATTTATAAGTCAGTGGAGTATACATGTATGTGGGCAGGAAGAAGGGGACAAAGTGTAACTATCTGTAGCCACTTTCAAGGTGCAGTTTTCAGCATGTATAATATCCCAAATAGCTAATCAGCCGAGACATAGAGGACATCAAGGCACCCTGCTGAATTTCAAACAAGACTTGTGAATAAGGAAGAAAGATGATTTAAATGTGACTTTAAATGTAGCATTGTTGTCAGTGCCACTGCCAATAAATTTGAATGAGAGTTAAACCTTTAAAAAAAAAAAAAGCCAAAATTCATTCAACACAGGCACATCCATAACTCCAGTCTTGACTCGAAAATGCCCTTGATTTTTGCCGGAAAGGTTTTCGATTGCTGTGTTCCCACAAGCCCATTAGAACTGAACTAGGGGAGAACAATAACAACCTTGGTATGAAACCACCCTCAAACAAAGATGTATTTATGAATTAATAAAATAAACAAAAAAGAAAAAAAAAATCAATTTGGCATACATACATTGACTTCTTAGAGTGGCTCATGTCCTATCTAACATGGAGGACATTGGGTTTCTGACTTTACCTCAAGTTACCTCTCATGTTGCCCTCTTTATAGATTGTCCATAATTGCCCACAGAAAACTAAAATTCACTGGTCAAAGTGATGCAACTACAATGATGACAGAGCATCCAATGTTGAATTAATGAAATACTGCCTCAAATAAGATCACACCCATTGAGTTTACCAGAGGACTCCTATCGTAATATTCTGAAGAAAACAAACTTAAACAATGTTTTATCAGAGACTGCAAGCAGCACCATTCAT
Source organism: Brachirus orientalis (assembly GCA_016785285.1). Taxonomy (NCBI): domain Eukaryota; kingdom Metazoa; phylum Chordata; class Actinopteri; order Pleuronectiformes; family Soleidae; genus Brachirus; species Brachirus orientalis. The sequence continues at coordinate 2,201,743 of JAFBJR010000172.1, forward strand.
TAGTGTAACTCAATTCCACTGACCTGATGACTGCATGACAAAAAGTGCAGCTATTACCACAAGTTGGAATTTTGTCACTCAGTCCCCCACACCAGAAAACCATCTGTTTTCGCTCAACAGGACACAGGATTTGTTGGTCCACTGCTGTTTCAATCCATTAGTTCTATTGTGTTATCTTGTGACTTCAGCGATTGAAATGCTTTTTTTGATTTACCAAAGTAACACAAACGTATCAAACAAGGTATCAGTGGACGCTCTGCAATATCCTGCGAGAGGGTTCTGCTTTTGGCTATGTTTGAGTTGTGGCGCAGATGAAATGCTGTGCACCCCGTCAATATGTCAACATGCAGCTCTAAATTTTCATTTTGTACTCTGACATTTACACTGATATTATTGCAGACAAAATATTATAGCGCAGCTCTACGCTCCACTCCTGTGGTATTCTCAACCACACTCTGTACACACAAGTTGCAATGTTTTCAAAAAATGGCAGCACAGAAGTCAATTTTCCATTGAAGGCTCTCGAATGCAATATGTTAGTCATACAGAGTTTCACCTTTGTATAACTTCATGATACCTCAGAGAAAAGCTCATGTTGCTTTGGTCCAGTATTTTTACACAGGCTGGCAGATTGTTGCTGATAGTACCAAGCTTATTAGGGACGTGCCCCATGGTTGGTTTTCATAACTAAGACTTCCTACATTTTAATTTGAGTTTATTTTTTTTATTTTTTTTTTTTTACAAACTGTTGTGCCCCATTATCCTAAATGTGCCAGTTCAGGGCCTGGTGGATCACATCCGCATTCTCACACTGACTCTTTCATTCACCACCCCTTCCCCTCTCTGACACACACACACACACAGTTATTTTTAAATGTGCTGGGGTCTGTTGGGAGGGCTGTAGCAGCAGATGGTCAGCAATAGCTCTCATTGTCTCACCGATGAGAGCAAGGCGTGTCCTGTTCAGGTTCGGCCCCCAGCTTTGAGACCCCATCACAACATCCTACATCAGTTTCACAGTCACCCTCTGCCTCATAATTAAGGCCAGTCCCTGTGGTTCCACTTGACAGCAAAGAGCAGACTGAGGTCAGAGGAAGAGGAGGCAAGGTCAGCACCTCCATATGGCAAGCAACTGAGCCACTCTTGTTTTCCAGTACGTTTAAGAGCCCCACATACATGTTCATGTCACATGAACATATGTTTGTATAAATGTACTTGTGGGAAACATTTCTCGATATCTAACCCTGAAATCTGACTAATACCCTACATGAGCCTTTTGAAGTTAGGGAAATTACAGAAAGATGGAAATGGAAGAAATTAAAACCTATTTAAGAAAATCATCTTTGCTGAGGGTTATGCAAAAATATAAAGTAGGTGAGGTTAGGTTTTTGGTATGCACGCACCATCATAATCAGTGCATCACTGATTCAGGACTGTCATTCTTCAACATATGTTTGTATATTTTAGTATTAAAGTCTCAGAATGTTTTACTGCTCTCTTTTATTGGCAGCTTAAACATTTTAGCTAACACTTCCAAGCAAGAATAGTTTTTGTGAAGATTTAGATGTTAAACTGGGCATGTTTAGTTGAGAAGTAAGCAGTAAAACATTTAAACATTAACAAATATCTGATACATCTCAAATTAGTTCTCACACTGCTGATTAAGCCTATTAGCACCGCACAACGCTCTCTGTGTTTCTCAGTAGCCGTGTTTGAGGGATTTGTTTCACATCAAGACAGGCAAAGGCAACAGCAACACTAGTAAAGCAAGCTCACTGCAGGCATGTTGGGGTGTGACTGATAACACATAGAAAAGGGGTGTCAAACATATGGCCCACCAGAGGGTCCAATCTGAGGATGAAATTGTGAAAAATTATTATCACCAGAATCTAATTATAACATGACATACTATGTTTTTCAGTTCCAGATACCTCTTTTAAACCTTTGCAGATCCATTGTGAACTGTGAATTTTGATGCACGTTTGAAAATGTTAGATTTCTCACAAGAATTTCCAAGCTGTTCATAACACGTGCTTTAAAAAGATAATTCATTAAATGTAAAACAAAGGGAACATTTTGGAGTTCTTGTTGCACTGTACGTGGCCCCTCGACTAAAATGAGTTTGACACCCCTGACATAGAAGCATAAGTGTATTATCACAGACGGATAGTATTGCTATGACAGAGCCCATTTTCTAGAATAAGGAAAGAGCATGCAAGTAATGTTACATGTTACAGCCAGTGTACATCGCAACTTAATCCTGAATCTAATCTTAATCCTAATCTGTGAAAAATTCTCTCTTTCAATCCACAAATGCATCTAACACAAACATCCACTAACCTTGAACCTGTCCTAAATAGAAACTCTCTCCAAAACCACATTTCTGAAACACTGTCCTTATTTAAAATTCGAAACCACAACACCCATCACGTGCTGAAATATGTGCCTGGATCAAAAGCGACAACTGTAACAGACAGAGCAGCTCCTCTCCTCATGGCAGCTCAAACACATGCTCACTACTTTTTTTTTCTATACTGGAGGTCTTTTAGGACAACGAATTGACAACTAACTTTGGTAATACATCAGTTGTGCAGGACCACATATGTTTCTCACAGCATCCATGTTTGTCTTCTGCTCTCTCTCTCTCTGTCTCCAAAACTGCAGAGCAAAGGATGCATCATGATCAATCCTGGTAGCAGAGTCTACAGTGTAACAACTTGTTGTTTGATTTATATTCAGTTATATTTAGCTGCATTATATTTAGTTGTTGGAAAAAACAACAACAAAAAATAAAATAAATAAAATTAAATTAATGATAATAACAATAATAATAATAATTATAATAATAATAATAATTTCTGGAAAGTCAGTTTTTCGAAGTGAAAAGTGAGTAAACAACAACAAATTAAACTCCATTAAAATGTACATTTTTCCTTTTTTGGGGGGGGGGGGGGGGGGGGGGGGGTTGTGTTCTCTCAGATGAGAGTGTGACCCATAGTAAACTTTATACAGATGTTATAACAGATTTTGTTCATAAAGTGTGTACTCAATATAATACTGGCATTGATGGCAGGTACATGAAGATGGCAGGTACATGAAAGATAATGGAGGGGAACAAAAATTCATACAATGCTGAACTCCCAGAGTTATAAAAGTATTTCTACTGGGATTATGAATATTGGAGATGACAGTCTAATCTGTCAGTATACAGTAGCAACCCATTATATGACCTTGGGTTGTGTGCAGTGTGTGACAGCTGTGTCACTGATGTGTTGCATCTCAGGCAGCTCTGCTTTTCACACAGGGGTTGGTTGTGTCTGCTGTAAAGCCGCTGCAATGCTTTACATAGTGTTCTCCTCTACTCTTCACTACTAAGTTAGAGATTCATCTGTCCTGTAAATATTTCACAACAAAGCTTTGTTGAAAGAAAATAATTAACTGAGGAAACAGAAATGCTAGAGTGGTTGTACATGGGCACACAGTTGTGTTTGTGACATGTCACAGATATAGATGTAGAAATGGTGGTCAAAGATCTTTTTTCACTGTTTACTTTGCTGCAAATTGCAAATGGATCTGCAAAACAAAAAAAAAAACAAGCAAGAGGTATACTCCTAAAACAGTTCAGTTTGAGTTGAGATGTTGGCTTTTACTGTTTTATCGTTTTACTATCTTTTACAGTTTTTACTTTTGTATTTGTCCTCATGTCTGTGTAAAGCACTTTGGTCAACCGTGTTGTTTTTAAAGTGCTATATAAATAAAGTTGGATTGTATTGGATTGGAAAGAGAGCAGGCAGTGTGGCTTCTCTGCTCTGTTAACATGGGTGCCTAAATACTGTAAAACAGTGAAATGTTCTGCTACTCAGACACATTTTTAGTCCCTCATGCTGTTCCCAATTCTACCTCTTGCAAACCTTTTCCTTTTGTGAAACCTAATGAAAATTCTCTGGTTTTGCCTTTAAAAGCACAGCAGCGTGTTAATGGAAAAAAAAAATGCAGCTGACGTGCTGTTTACCCTTCCTCTCTGTCTCTCTAACATTAATTGTGAAATCAATGCATTTCTGCTGTCAGTGTCGCTTAGAGCTCTAAGATGTTCATTTAACTAAATGTCCACTTTGTATGTCAGGCCAAGTGTGCCGCATAGTTTAAATGTTTTCACTGAACCTAATCTAGTGAGTGCCTGGAGTGAAGGCTGGCAATTTAAAAACACCTAGTGAAATTAATAAGAGCAGCTCATTTAACTTCAGTGTCCAAGTTAGAATTCCTAGTATTTTTTTTGCCTGAACTTTCCAAATAACTTCTCTCTAAATTTCCAACATCACTTTAAGTTCATCCTTGCAGTCTCTTTTGGCTCATCTACCTGTGTCCTTCTAGCCGCAGCTCAATCTGCCCACGCTAGGCATGACCTCCTTCATTTACCCGCCTCTGCTGATGCTATCAGCTCCTGATTCACTGTAGCCACCTCAACTCATATAATTGATACAGAATCCCGATGCCCTGAGCAGCTGACTTTCTGCGCAGTCTGAAGGACAGCTTGGGAAATGAGCAGTATATAATGGAATATGCCGCCAGCACAAACAGTAGCAACAGCCACTTGTAATATGATCTGCTCCAGCACTTAAATATCAAGTGCAATTAAATGCCAGTGATGGCAGGACAGAGATGAGCCGCATATGTGTCTGGAAGCAAATTTGCTCTCAATCGGCTGTGACACCTTTATAAAGTCGCCTCTCATTTACTGTGTGTAAGCAAATAACAGGTCTGCTGATTCTACCCTAAAGGGGAGGAAATAGTCTCACTTTCTCATATTGTGAAATGAGGACAGACTGAAGAGGAGATGACATTGTGTGGACACAAACAATTATCTGATTGCTCCTCTACCAAGAGAGGAGAACTTAATGCGGATCGGATCCCTTTCACATTTTGTAACCTTGGGTTGTCTTTAGTCAAGCATATTTCTCGAAGTTTTACATTTTTTAGAGTGGAGCAAACAGTTTTTTTTTCTTTTGTGGTTTCTCAAGATCAAATTAAAAATTCACAAGATTATGATGGAATGCATGCGTGATAAAATATTTCTTTTTAAGATACTGTGAATTGTACTCAAAGTTGTGTCTCCTCTCTCTTTTGCTCTTGTTTCTGACTTGCTGTAAACACAGTCTTTGAACTCTGTTCTATTAGCTGCCCCAGTGCTGTCCTCCATCCTCAGCTGCAGCAGTGAACTCTGGTAACCTGCAATGGGTTGGAGGGAGGGGTGACGTGGGGAGGGTGCACTCAGCAGAGCACCAGGTCAGCCCTTTGGCTCATGTTTATTTCATATTCCACAAGTTACACAGTGTAGGACTTGGGATAAAGAAAGTGGTGGGGTAGTATGTGTGTGTGTGCGTGTGCGTGCGTGAGAGAGAGAGACCTTTCTACAAGGGCAAAAAGCTCGAAGGGGGGCAGGCAGAGATTAATGATAGGAGGAGACAAGTCTATTTCAATATAAGAGGAAGTAAGTTTTGTCATTGTATGTTCAGCTGGCAGAAAGGAAAGGGGGTGGGCATTGGTGGTGGAGTGAGGCCTGCAGAGTTGACTTTATATCACTAGTTTTTACTTCAAGATGACGATGATGATGACGAAAATGATGTATGTAATTAATTTCATGAACACCTCACAAAAAAAAAAAACTATCATTACTTTAAATGTCACAAAAGACAGGGTTAAGCAAATCTGGACTATTCACTGTACTGATCGCTTTTGCAACGTTTCTCTCACTGATTTTTTAGAACAAAGAGACAGATACTATTCCCTTTTTAAAATAAATGAGAATACATTTTCTAGAAGCAAAGTTAACCTGTCAAAGTTGTTGTTCTGCCTGCTGCATGAACCTAGACAACTACTGATCAGAAATGCTAAACCGGAGGTCTCGTACAAAGATAAAAGTGGACATCTACTGACTTGTGTCAGCTGAAAATAATGTCTATACAATAAGCAGAAATCCCCAGATGTATTATTTTGGTGTGTTAGTACAACTTTGAGCAATTCTGTTTAGAACAATTTTATGTTTACATGTACTTTAAAATGTTGGTTGTAGTCAGACCAACACGATAATCATTTTTTTCTAATGTCATGTCTAATGTCTTACTGACTGTTGCTGTTCCAGTTTAATTCATTTTTCTGAGTGTGATGTAATGCCTTTAGCCATATTCCTGAAGAGGATAAAATAACTACACGATGAGGATGATGTTTATAAATGCGTGCAGAGCTGGATGGAGGGGACTCACATCACAGTGCTGTTAAAAATTCATATAAATAATCCCTTTGTGCCAAACAAACCTGTAGGTAAAACACAAGCTGTTAATTTAAAAGCTATTAAAGCCATCTACATGACATGGAGGATCATTTCCATGTTTCCAGTTGTGCTTGATCAGAGAAGAAATGAGAACCATTTTGACATCCATCACCACAAATTTGTCACACACTTCTTATCACAGCCACAGATTTAAATGACTCAAGTCCCTAAGCACTGGCCCTCAAGAAGCATGTTTCAGCAACTGCTAGCAGGATGCGATTGTATACTGACTAGAGAAATTTTCACAAGTACTGTATATGCTCAATTCCAAAATGTATAGTAAATGAATCATAAGTAAAAATAATTGTTGTCTGTAATGTTAAAGAAATACACTGAAGGTGCATTCACAGTGAGTTAATAAAGAGCAAGAAACACCTTAACATGGTGACATGACATAAAATTCCAGTTGACATGTGGCACAGAAAGCCAAATTGAGAAACACATTAAAGATAAATGCCGAATAACTTAATAGAAATATATACAAATCCATACAGGTGCTTTCATTCGGGAAACAAGTCACTGTAGGGGTGCAATCATTATTTTCCAATGATTAGTGAGTAGATTTTTTTCTAAATCGTTCTAAAAATCTTGACTTTTATTTTCTACAGTAAAGGCCAATTTCCTCAGATGATTTTTATTTTCATTATTTTTTTTTTCATGCTCAAACAAAATCATAATTTCTAGTAATTCTAAGGGTGTAACTGTGAGAGTAAAAAGGTTTAACTAGATAATTGTAAAACAAACTTCAGAGAGATTGAATTTGAATAAAATTGCATCTCTAAAACAACTACCGATAATACGAAGGAGTCTGAATACTCGAACCATTGAACCATTGTAGTTCGTAACTATCCACTAATTAACTAATCAATTAAAAAAAAAATGATCTTAATGTGTGCATAAAAGAATACAATGAACTTTGAAAACAGTGAGGAAAAATTCTTTGGTAGAACTGTTTCATGCCTTCAGCAGAAATCTGAAGGCATGAAACAGTCTATCATGAGAGGCTGAAGCTACTTTGAGTATTTTGCATTTGAATTCTCTCTGTATATTAAGTAAGGATTCTATTGTCTACATTAGGGGTGCCCAATTTGGGGCTCCTTTTTTTTTGGCCTGTTTCATTTTTCCCATCTGGGCTGTGCCTGTCAGCAGGCTCATGGCACAAGTGTGGAGCAGAGGTTACTATGGGTCGCTGTAGTGTCAGGCTGTGGCACATGGATAAAAGGAAACAGCTGTCAAAATTATTATTTTTTTCACTGAAATCGATTCCTCGCAGTGTGTCTTAACTGTACAAAGAGAGTGGCAGTTTTTAAAAGAATATAACATTCGTTGTCATTATGAAACCATTTACCTCAGTTCGCATTGTCCAATTCCCTATTGATTACTCAGTTTAATTTCATATTCAGTCAAGTAAATTCCCTCTGGTTTCACAAATTGGACCACTCAACTGCTTTCAAATTTTATATTAAGTCTTAAGTACATACCATATTCAACTACTCAATCTACCAAAGCACCTAATCACATGGTCTGAAAGGTTGCTTTCCTTTCTAATATGTTTCTACTTCTTAAAATAAGCCATTTGGATTTAAGATACTGTAAGCATAAAAAAAGAAGTGTTTAATTGCTTAAAACATTTACATTTGAGTTTAATGATAATCTTATATAAAAATATGACACGTTTCAATAAAATGTAAAGTAACGTAACATGAACATTTGTATTTGGCCCACGGGCCAAACGTAGAATTAATTTCTGGCCCATTATGGGGAAGAATTTTGGCACCCCTGGTCTGCATGATCCATGCTCAGTCATTTATTAAATTTTTATCTAGAATTTGTATCCAAGTGGAAAAGGCTATTTTCTTGTTTGAAACACATGCATGGGTGGTCTTGCTTTCACTAGTTATCCCATGCAGTCACTTGTTCTGTACATTGTTCTGTTTTTCCTGCATAGCATCAAACTGGGTGCCAATTCCATCCCCTAGCAACAAAGGTAAACAGATGCATTAACTGCATTTCTTGACAAAGGGCAAGTAGTGGACCATGAATCACAACAAAGGCAGGAAACTTTTGCAGCCACTACTATCCGAGCACAAGAGTCAGACAGTAGGGAGTTTAAGTGTGTGTGTATTACTTCTACAAATCTGTCCTAGAGTTTGCATTATAAAACAGAATCATGGAATCATGGAACTGCTACATTCTACTGAATTCCTCTGGAGAGCTTTAATTTAATAGCAAACAGCTCAGTTACATTTTACAGTGCATTGTGTGTAAACTTTATAGTGGAACGGCCGAGGATTAGCGAAATCACTACAGGCCTCCATCTCCACAATATAAAGATGCTACCAGTTATTAATTTAAATGGTTAATGGTAATATGGTAGTAATAATGGTAATGCCCATCGCAATTTTATGGAATCTATGGTGATTTTCCTGAAATGGCTTGTTTGTTCTGACCAACATTAAACTTATTTACAGTAATATAAAACTGAAAAAAGTCTCACTTCATCTGAAAAGCTGAGAACAATTTACACTTGGCATTTTGAGTATCATTTATCAAACTATCATTAATATGTGGTCCTCCTGTGAGTGAATGGGTTCATCCACTGTGGTAGGTTTAATCAAAACATTTGACATACAAACAATAATTGTGTTAAACTGTAAATTTTGATCTGATATTTTCTTTAGAGGACAGGCTAGCTTGTGATGACTCTTTTGTCTTTTATCATCTAAGGTCTGTGATTATCACCTGCAAATTTTTAACCTTCAATCAATCAAATCAAACTGCTTTTGCAAAAATATTAAAAATACATAAATATGTTCAAGGTTATCTGGCCAGTAGGTAAGATCAGGGTATTTTGGACAAAACTGTTGGTCATACAGATTGACTGACTGACCTTATGCTCCCTGCATAATGCAGGGCAAAAATGACTTTTGACAAAGGCAACTGTAAATTTACATGGACACTCCTGGCTTTGTCCTTGTACTTGCCTTCCTCCATTACATAATTCCTTGCTGGCATATTTCAATCCTCAGGGGTTCAGAGGGAGCTCTTATCCATGCTGGCTGACACACCAGGTTGCTGCTCTCCATTCCAGAGTGACATCATCCTCTTCACTTCAAGGTCACCTATCAGTTGGATACAGTAGCAGATTTCAGCTCAGAACTTCAATGATTTCATGTCATTTTAGCTGTTTTTTCACTTCATCAAGTGTGTGTGAGTCTGTGTGTCTGTGTGCGCACGTGTGTGTTCCCTCCATCACTGTGATGTCATGATGAATTGGTAGCCAGCAAAGTGGAGGAGAGGTGCAGAGAGAGAAGAGGAGAGTGAACGCGATCTCTCCTTTATCGCTCTATTTCATCATGGAAATCACCTCATTTACTTTGAGCAATTCTCCATTCATCTCTTATTGTCACTGGCAAAACCCATTTCCTATCAGCACCAGTGTTGGGAGTGTGTGTGCATATATGTTATATCCGTATCTGTGTGTGTGTGTGTGTGTGCCGGGTATTCCTTATGTTGTGGGGACCTAAATCTGTCTACACAGATCTGTCATATTATGGGGACTTGTTTTCCATATGGAAACAAAAATGAAGTCCCCATAACATAAATTACTACATTTTAAGGTGAAGACATGTTTTAGAATTAGGCTAAGATTAGTGTTAGGTTAAGGTTGCATTAAGGGTTAGGGCACTAGTAATTATGGTTAAGACTAGAGTAAGGAAATGAATGTAAGTTAATGCAATGTACTTTGAAGTCATGGAAACCTGTGTGTGTGCACGTGTGTGTAAAAAAGGAGTGGAAGGGTCAGGGGAAAGCACTAAGCTGACTACACGCATCTATGTTTGCAGATAAGCAGTTACATTAATAAACTCGTGCTGCACAACAAAATTTTCACTTTGGCAAACAAATTTGCTGTGAAGAACCTATAGTAAGTTTATATGATTGTATAATGATACTTAGTTGTCCCAAAATGAACGGTCTTGATGGCTTTAGCAGTGAACCCCCTTGACTTGGTGCCAGTTTGCAAATGTTTGGACACACTATGGGTGTGAAGAGGTCATATAAGTCAACAGTCACTAGTGAAACATGAGCATGAGAACACTGTGAACATAGGAGGATAATAATGTTTAGCTCAAAACACAGCTGTGTCAACAAACAGCCTCATAGAAAAGCGTGTAAGCGTGTGTGTAAGGCCTCACTTAAGAGCCACTGCAGATGTACAGACAGAAGTTATGCTGCTTGGAAACCACTTGAGGGGCACATTAGGACATCTTTACTGAACAGTCCAAGTATCGGCACTAGGAGTAAAATTAAAATGGCAATATTCATGCAAGTAGAAAAAAGAGAAGCTACTTTGTCTGCTTTTGTACAGAAAGTGTGGAGGTGACAGTAGCAGTGGTGTCACAACACATTAAAGTGATGGGTCAGGCTTTTTGAAATGAGGTTGTTGGAGGTATTGACATATCAATTACCAACTTCACAGCCAGTCACTTACTCTCACTAATTATTTGGCTGTTGACAGAGGCAGAAAGATATTTTAGCCACTCGAGAAAAGGCTCCTAAAGTCTTTTTCATAAAAGTGTAGAAAGGTGTATAAAATGCAAATGTTACAGATATTATGGTTGTACTTGTGCAACAGATTCAATTGAGCAACTGTACTACTACTACTACTAAATTTACTATGGTCACAGATGAGCTGAGATGTGAGACTACATACATTGAACTATTTTGGGCTGTTCTGGATTAAACACAACTAGCATTGAAAAATAATGACAATTTCTTTAGAAGTAGGGCTGGGCATGAATATTTTTTATTTGTTTGAGTATAACATTAAAAATAAAAATATTGCATTGCTGGACTGCGTGTGCTTTCACAAAATGTGATGAAGTTTAAGAAGTTTCTTCAGTGCATCTTGAAGCTGGTCCTCTAAGCTCAACTGTGGACCTCGGCAGAGTCTTCTAATGTATCTCAATAGCTCCTCTTGCTGAACACGCTCTGAATCCTGCATCACTTTCACTAACTTTCATGCACTGGAGTTTGTAATTTAAAGTCTGGCAGGAGCTCTAACATCTTTTTTTGAAAGAGTCAATTTGTGGAATAGTTAACTTGAAATTAATTTATTTGTCTGTCTTTGGCCTGTGTGCAGCAGTTGGGCAGAAGTAAGGAATGCTTATGTCGGCTAACAATAAAGAAAACAATTGTGTGGGGTTCTTGTAGCAGATGTCTCCTCTAGCTGATACCACAACATTGTATCTTCTATACAAACTTGCATTGTGGCCATCGCATGCTGCATAATTTGTTTTGTAATCATCTTTTCAAAGTAAAAATGGCCTATGCATTTACTGTTGTTAGATAACAGTTGCTTTGTAACAGGTAGTTTTCTTTATTAATTAACAGTTTTGCTGTGCAACAGAGGGTTTGAGCAACATCTGCTGAGAATCTAATCAATGGCTTGCTGTTTTCATTCCATGTCAAACTAGGGGTCCTTGGCTGGAGATGCTGTGTGAGCTGGTTAATGACATTACCATGATTAATAATTCAAAATAAACTCCTATGTGGGAAATAGAAACATGCCTGCATGCTGTTACCATCAGCAAATAGCATGCAAGCAGAAACATGGCTCTGAATAATCCAACATGACAGCATTCACCTTGGATCATAGAGAGTGGAAGAAAACGATCAAAAATGCTCATAAATATCTTATACAGCCACTGAGGAGTGGTGTGTGTGTGTGGGGGGGGGGAGGCAGCTGGATGGTTGAGGACGCTTTCAGACGCGCTCCAGCTCCTGCTGCAGAGGCTAATATCATGCTACTCACATGGAAGATGAGGATAATGAGGCATATCTCTCTGTATGTATTTGTGTGGGTGATTGCATGTGTGTGCGTGTATTTAGCACAGCACAGCACAGGATGACAGTAGGTGATAATGGCGGTGGTTAATTCAGGTAAGCAGGTGAGGAAGGAGAAGGTTGCCATATTTCTGCAGCAACACAGTCACAAATACAGGATTATCTGTATTTGTTTGCATGTGAAAGTGAAAGACCAGAATTTCAGGAAAAAAAGAAAACAATAAAAATAAAAAATCAAAAACTCTCCAACTTTTGGGCTGATATAGGAAGATAACATGTTTAGCAGCTGTTCTATTCAGTCAGCTGTAATATGCTTGCCTATAAAGAAAGCCCCAGGTGAGAAACTGAGTATATAGGTGTGCAGAGGTCTGAACACATCGCTTTTGAATAAAAACTTGCTGCTGCTGAAAAAAAAAAAAAAAGAAAACTGTCCAGCCTCTGGTTCAAAATGGTGGAAGAGGGGATGTGTCAAGGGTGAAGTCCTACCTTCCACACTGCAGCTGTAAGACTGCAGGTTAGACAACATTCAACGAGAAACTACCAAGATATTTTAGCTATGCGTTGGTTTCCTCGTGGCTTTCACTTCACACACATGCCCCAGGTAAATGGTTTATATTTGTATAGCTATTTTCTAGTCTTGATGATTTTCTTTGCCATTCACCCATTCACTCACACTTTCATACAGGATATCTACTGTATGTGGAGTGCATCTTTCATACCCATTCACATGTGAGAAAGGTGGGGTTAAGTGTCTTGCCCAAGGACACATCGGCATGTAGACCATCAGAGCCAGGAAATGAACCCACAACCTTCCAGCTGAAAGATGACTGACTCACTCTACCACTGTGCACCCATGAAATAAAATTAAAAAAAAAAAAAATCAGGCAATATAAACCAAAACACAACCAATATAAGTGGGCTTGACAAAGAAGTATACATGTACTAACATATTTATTAAAAGTTTATTAAAATATAATAAAATCCTAGTAAGTGGATGCTTTATGGACATAACATGTTAATACAATTATAAGAAACTGGTAAAACAAAAGCCTGAAATAGCATCACTTTATGAGATAATTCTGACTAACTTATTAGTAATATTAGCATTATCATTCATTTGGATCTATTTCTTACCATCTGATGAAAGTAAGCCCAACAGCTAGTTTGATTGGTATCAACCACTTAAAAAAAATAACTAGTTGCTGCCGCTGAACACAGAGTCGATGATGGCACTATGACTGCACCATAAAGTACATCTGCCAAAATAAACAAGACAATTACTTTGAAGAAGAAACAAGGCTCTAAAGAAGCCCACATTATAATCTCCACAATAAATGACTTGCTGTGCATTTCATTTTTGTTCACTGTTGCCTTCAAAAAAATACAGTTTTACATATTTGCAATGAAATAGGGTGTTGTTTTGGTGAGAAAATTAAAGGATGTTTTTGTTTTATCCTGCTCAGTACTAATTGCAGTTTCTTTCAGGTCCTTCAGTGAAACAGGGTTAGGCCTCCACACTGTGTGTGTGCAGGTGTGGGCATGTGAGTTCTGTACCTTAATAGAATGGCTTTGATCCTACATCTCAGAGGACTTAACACCTCACAGCAGAGGGGGGGCACCCATCCCTCTTTAAATCTCTTCCCTGCCAGGTCCAGACCAACTAGACACATTATTGATCACAGGTGGTTCCCAAACAGCCTGCAGTCTCATTTAAACCTGCTTCATTGTTTCCACATGAAACATTAGACAACAGCCTCCCACTGATTGAATTTAATGCATGCTGTTACCTTTAAAGCCCATAACTCTCTCCTTATTTCTGTCATCTGTATACGTGATCAATCTCTCCCTCAACCTCTCACCCTCTTTTAAAAGTCCCCCCCCCTTCTCTTCACATTAATCACCACTGCAACCTGTACTCTAACAATGGCCAACAGCTGATCCCTTCTTCTCAGTGCCATACTTTAGTCAAACTGAAATGCAGAGATACACCTAGTGCTACAATCAAATCAGGTAAATGTAGATAACCTTGTCTGTTAACGAAATCTACATAAAGTTGTAGTGGGTAACCTTCAAATATAAAGAGGTCTCTTAGATTCAAACCATCGTCAAAAGAATTCACACAAAGTCTATCAGCTTCACAAGGCTCTCATGGTGTTTAGTGTTTCAGTGTTTAGTTCTTTGTCTGTGGTGGCATTACCATGCTGCTTACAGAGTGAAAGCATTTTACATGAGTAGTCATGCTTTTCGCCACTGAGCAGGCAAGGTGGCAGAAACATGCAGCACAAATAGAGCAAAACAGCTTCATACAGTTGCAATATGCGTGAAAACATCAAGCACCCTTTCAGAAGTCTAACAATAACTAACCTTTATCATCATCGGGATTTTGGCTCCATGCAAACATGATTGTGCGATACTGAAAATGTGTGCTCCGGCAAAAGCAACCTTGCAGTCCTTAAACTAATGTCTGACTACTGTACATGACTACATGTGCCAATTACAGCTGCTGCTGTCTCCTGCACAATGCTGTCTCCTGCACAATGAAGCTCTGTGTTAAAAGACAGAAATGCAACACGCAGTAACTCATCAAAGTACTCATCAAAGATCACAAATCGGTCTGTGTGTGTGTGATGTGTAAAAGAGAGAGTAGGAAAGAAAACTAGGTCATAGAGACTCGGAAGTCCACAGGGGACAACAAGGTTCAGCACTTTTTTTGATTGTCTCAGACACTAATCAAGCTATGATCGTTTCTCTGGTATCAGAAATCTTGTTGGTTTGTTAATTGTATATGCATGATTACAGAAACTGGATTAGACACTCAAACAATTTTCTGTGGTGTAGATTAGCCAAAATAAAAAGAACCAAATGGTAGAGAGTTAAATTACTCATAGCTAACTTACTGACTCCATGCCAACAATGGACATTTTGTCATCATCTGAAGCACAGAGTAAGAAAGTAAATTCCACATTAATATCATTAAAAAAAATTAATATGGTTAATATGGTTGTCTTCTACTCGATTATATAATCTTTTAAAACTATACAGATACATAACAGAAGTAGCCATTTTCAAAACATGAATAACAGCAACACTCAAACTGTTAGGAGCTGCAGCTTTGTGTATGTTTGAGATTGTGTCTGTGACTTTCTGTGGAACTGTGCTTGTGGGTATGAATGAGTTTTCCCTTGCAGGGTGGATGGGTGTCAGTCTCCAGTCTGTAACCGGAAGCACGATCGGTTCTCCAGAGACTTTGATGTAATTCAACAATACTACCTAACACATTAATTAAAGTTTTATAAAGCTCACTCACTCATCTTCTGCTGCTGTACATTAATCCAAATTGCTTTTCTATTTTTGAAAGGTTAATGGATGAAAAGTGAATATGTGACTTCACCAGTAATAAAATAAAGTTGATTATTTGGCAAATGACCCAGTCAAAGTCCATTTAAATAAATAATATCCCAGTTAAAGTGCTGAAATAGACATTTTTATATTTTTTTATATTTTTGTGGAAATTTAATTACCGATTGAATACCAATCGGGCATTGAAAGTGGGGCCTCCCCTTGTTCTGGTTTTCCTGCCTCTCACTTCACACCTGCTGCTGATATGGATAATCACCACCGTCACCACCTGCAGTGTAAAAACCCCAGTCTGAGTCACCATTCTCCACCAGATTGTTGTTACTTGTTACCTGTTGGCAGAAAAGTTAATTATTCATTCTCAGTCTAGATTAGTAAACCTGTCTTTCCATGTGCCTAGGACAATGCTCTGCTCACATCCCTGCCTGCCTCACACATTTTGTGTGAGTCTACTCTGCTGCCACTTCTCTAGGCATCTGTGTCATTCTCTGGGCCAAGTTCAGTTCAGTTCATCTGTTCCTGAACACTTTACTGTCATTGAAGACTTTTCATCAGCTTCCAGTGTCTTCTTTGTGGTCCTAGTGAGTGCTAGATTATAAGAAAAAAACACACAAAATAATGGCACAGTCTAACTTAGTAATTTAACTCTGGAATATATTCAGTACCTTCCCACTTAATTTTTCTGTATTTGCAAAGGAAAAGAATAACAATAACTGAAGCAAAAGAGCTACAGTTGCAGTTAAATAACTTAACCACTTTCCTGCACCAATGAGAATTGTCAATAAATGTGTCTTTATATGTGTATGATCAGCACTGTCAGTTGCACAAATGCAAAAATAAAACTCCATTAATTAAATGTTCAATTCCTCCTCAGCTGAACTCAGACTTTTCCCCACTGCTTCTTCATTATCCTAACCAAACCAAAAAAAAGCATCTGTCCCCTGTCAACTTCTCTACCATGAACAGATCAGGATCAAAGAGGATCTCAAACATCACAGCAAAAAACTGTCAAGACTTCCATTTGTTTTACAAAAAGGAAGGGAAAAAAACGACTACAGCTTCTTTTCTTTTAAGATCCAGCAGAATTGTCATTGTCCTCAAATTGCAGAGTGTGTCACCATGGAAAATCATCATTGCAATTAGATAAAATAACAATGAGGTAACATAGCAACATGAACTCTTTCAAGATGCAAAACAAAAGGAACACAAACACAAGGAAAACCAAGGTTGTGATGCATAAATAACAACTTGTAAATGAAAACACTCTCACTCACTCACCTTCTACTGCTTTATCCTCCACTTAAGGGTCACGGAGGGTGACTAGTCCCAGCTGACATAGAGAGAAGGGTGGGGTACTCTCCATCACATAGGCCACATGGAGACAAACAACCGTCCACTCTCACATTCACACCAACGCCTACGGGGAACATGCAAACTCCATGCAGAAGGGCCCTTGCTTCGACTGGGTCACGAACCTGGGTCTTCTTGCTGCAAGGGCAAGAGTGCTAACCACTACACCAACCGTGTGGTGGTTAGTTGAAAACTGGCAAACTGAGGGAATGTATGACAATTAATATGCCTGTTACAGAAACATGAATATATGAAGAGGAACAAAGCTAAAATGTATGTAATTTTTGAGAACTAAAGGGCCATTTGACTGTGCTTGGTACTGTGCCAGGGGCAATGTGAGTTTCACATTACTCAAAATGTGCATGTCTACCCATGTCTACACGGGGTGATTGTTAGGTGCTATAGCAACCAACAAATCCATTTAGCCTTGTTGGATAATGAGGACCGAAAGGAGCGATTACCTCTGCTGTGCTCCAGGACAGCAGTATATCTGCAGCAGCAGCAGAAACACATTATACAGCAGCTGAACTGTAACCTGCCCTGCGCTTATAGAAGCCAACCGAGTTACTCTGTATGTTCCACCGTGAATCCAAGGTATGATATTCCATTGGATTACTAAAGGGGAGAAATGCATTTAACACTTTTGATTAATTTAATATTAGCTTACATTATTAATAAAGTAACATGAACCCAACTGTGCCACACAGTTGTTGTAGTGGTTAGCACTCTTGCCTTTGCAGCAACAAGACCCGGGTTTGTGACCCAGTTGGAACAAAGGCCCTTCTGCATGGAGTTTGCGTGTTCTCCCCCGTATGTGCATGGGTTCTCCGGCTTTTTTCCCCACAGTCCAAAAACATACAGATTTAGGGATTAGACCAACTGAACACTCTAAATTGCCTGTAGGTGTGAATGTGAGAGTGGATGGTTGTTTGCCTCCCATGTGTGGCCCTGTAATGCACTGTACCACACCTTTTGCCCTATAACAGCTGGGATTAGGCATCAGTGCCCCCCGTGTCCCTCATGTGGAGGATAAAGTGGTACAAGAGTGAGTGAGTGAGTGAGTGAGTGAGTAAAGATTTTTACTTTATGACTTGCTTCTTTGCAAATGTTGATAATTTCTCAAATGTCTTCTTTTGTCCACAAATGTATTTATTAAATTGAGTAAAAACAACCAAACAAACAAAAACACTCAAACCAATTAATCCAATATCAAACAGTCAATGATTAATTTAGTAAATAATCAATTAATCACTGCACCTCTAGTCCCTACTCTTGTTCAGTCACTTAATGCCAATTGGGTAGAATATGTAAATGCATTTTTATGTCTTTTTACTGTAACCTCTACGATTAAGTTTAGATTATCTAAGGTCTTTGTTTGAAATTGAGGGAAATCGAGAGGTCAGGGAGGTCATTGACTATTGACAGGAGACAGACAGTACAATATTTTTTTTTAACAACATCAACATTATATATGAGACCACATTTCAACAAGAAATGCCTCATCAAGAAAACTGATATATAGATATTTCAAAAAATCTGACAACACAACAAATGCTATATTTTTCTGGTGGGAACCTTCTGAATGCGATGATTAACTTTTTCTGTGATTACTGGATTGTTCACAGTGATGATATCACAGGGTGATATCCCGAGGCTAAAAACTCATATTAAGAGAGCATACATTCACTGGCTGAACCATTATTCCACACTCCACTATACCAGAACCTGATGTTGGATACTACTTGAGATATGACAGAGGGGAACCAAAAATAACAAACACACACATAGTTTTACTGTATCCACTCAAGAGCATGAAGTGGACTATTTACAGCAAGTCTCTTCAGAGTGTGAGAAGCGTATTTTACATGCAAAAAGAAAAGGAATACAGTTGCTTGGTCAGTTTGTGCTGCCTTTTCTTCAATGACTCACTTTATACAGGAGATTAGTTTAATCCCGAGCTGGGCAATCCCACTAAATATCTTTGTTGTCCAAGAAGTAACCAGTCAGGAGATGCTGTTACCAAAGAATGTGCCACCATCTTGTATTACTTTCATTTAGTGCAATGCAACACTTTTTTTCAAAGTCTTTCTATTTTTCCGTTGAAGTTTTTATTCTGTACGTGGCTTGGTTGAATACTAAATTCCGATAGGTCAAATCTAGCATTCTACAGTTTTGTTTTCTGTTTAGCAGGAAGTTGCTATGTACAGTAGAAGAGAGCATTGCTGGGGATGCTCTATGGTACTGATCATATGGTGGACCATGAAATGTCCTGTCAAAAGATATATGGTAACTTTGTCAACAAAAACTTACTGGCAGAAACCTACAGCCCTATGGAATATTACTTTGGCAGGTAATTAAACCTTGGATTCATGAGACGAGATGAGACGAGGCGAGACGAAGGAGTTGAAGAGCATAGAGAGTAGAAGGACAGGGGAATACAACCTTGTGCAATTCAGTAGTTTGTGGCAAATGTACTTGTCATGTAAAGAGCTGGGATATTTTGGCTAGACACCCCTGATTATGTTGAGATAATCACCCTTTTTTTCCCACAAAAATTAAGTGATTGATGTCAGTAATCAAGGTAAGACATTTAAGTTGATTATGGAGTGGGAATTTGAATGTTATAGGTGTTTTTCACAGTCTGTGTGTCAAAATTAAAACCACTTACTTCTGTTTCGAAAAGAAATATGCAAGCTTACAGATTGAAAATTAGTGATTTCATCTTATATTGCCAAGTCCTAAAGGGACTGAAAACAGATTAAATGAATGTGAGTAAAAATCTGAGAATTGATTAAATGGATGTCCAATTATCCAAATGTTGACCATATGAAGGTTTAAGCAAAGAAACAACTGACAAGAACATACTGTGGTTTTATTTCTATTTCCTGACACTTTTCAGCCTTCTACAAACTACAGTATGGACTAAGATGGCTGGGTAACATGGAATAAAGCACTGTAATTATTCTCTTCTACGCACACATGTGACATCAGGTTTCTCTCTCTTGATAAGTTTCCAAGAAATAATTTGGCACATTAACTACAGGTGTGAACATCACTTAAATCTCAGCAGTGGGTCTAAATTCAGATTAGTACTGAAACAGAAGAATAATCATATCACTATGGAGCATGAAATTTAATGAGCGAAACACACACACACAGGGTAGACATTAGAATTTGTGCACCCACAGGAAAAGTTTAATGAGTTATTCATTAACTCAGATTGGGGGTGGTAGGTATCCAAAGACAGCTCTCATGAAGCATGAGAGGAGTGTGTGAGCACTGAGTTGAGAGTAGGAGGTGTAAGGATTTCCTTGGTAAGGCAAATGGAAAAAGAGACTCAAATAAAATAAAGATGGAGGTGTAGATGAGCAGAATCCTTGGGAGGCCAGAGAGAAGTCGATGCTGCAGACTTTGCTGCAGAGGTCTGAATCATTCATTCTCCTTTCGTTCTTATGGTGATCTCAGTAAACATCAGCCCTCCACAGTGTCAGAGGAGTTTTCTGTAACAGCATGTGAATGCTGCTGCTGAGAGATGATGGATGGTGGAGAATAACACTTTGTGCTTGTTCTTTTAACGCTTTATCTACATCATTCTTTCATACACATACAGACACACAGACATGCAAACCGAGGGTCGTTGAAGTTTTAGAAGTGCAGCATTAAGTGTTTCCTATGGTCTAAGACTCAGTCAAGGTTGACTGTGACCTGTCTAGTATTTACACAGCACTTGAAAACAACAGGCCAATACATCCAAATTAATGCAATATGCACCATGTCTTATCTATATTTCAGTTAGGGAAATGGTAATAAAAGCTGCATGTACACTGAGGACGGCACAGGCCCCGGAATACACCATGCAATAAGTCCAAATACAACTGGATGTTTGAAATACATGCATAGAATGTTAGTCCAACTGAAAATATGCTAAATAAAATTTCTCAAAGTCAGACTAATATAGCCAGATAATACAGATGGAAGTTAAGATTCCTGCATTTATCCATTCAACAGGACCCAAACTGGCCTAGGTGATCTGTGCATGCTCCGCAGCTCCAACCCCAAGCTTTGATCCAGTAATAAAAGAAGAGCCTGGAGCACTTTAACTCTTTTTACTTAGTTTTATGACTTTATTTTGCATACTTGTTTCTCATTTCAGCACAGTCTGTAAGATGTTTGTTAAATGATGCCTTTGCCAAAAAAAAAAAATAATCTACCAAACTTAAGTTTGTAAAGAGAAAAAGTAGAAAACTGTGAACAAAACATGGCAAATACACATTTGTGCATATTTGAACCTATTAGGGACCAAATTTGCTCTGACAGCTCTAAGAATTGAATATTTTATATTCATGGATAGTAGAAAGACCAACTAGCTGCCAGCTAAAGTTGTTTAAGTCTGTGACATAGTCAACTAAAAAACATCTGATACTTGCTGGAATACATCACTACCTAATGTAGTGGGTAACAAAAAAGGCTATTCATCATTGCCATCCACACTGACCCATATTAATGTCTTGTTTTAATTCAAATTTGTATGACTTTTGTTCTATTACAAAGGACACGGATGCTTTTAATTTTAAGCATCATAAACAAAACAAAATATAAACATATATATATTTATATAAAATAATTATGAAACAAAATAAAATATGACAGTGGCCTGTCATGTCAATGTCAAAATCATGTACTTTCTTAGCACAGCCGTCCTTTTGCAGCACTGTGACAATGTCACATTGATTCTGCTTTATCTGACTATGACAGAGATAAGAGTGAGCAAGAAATCAAACTCTGTAAACATTTATAATAGAGGCCAATGTCATATTCCACATTGAAGTTAAACTTGTCTTCACCACTGGAGCATTCTTGTCAATACAAAGACAAGACACATTTTGGCCCTTGGCTATTCTGCAAATGTCTTATATATACAGGTATATAATGTTTTAAAATAACAACCATAGACTCTAGATACCAATAAAAAGAAAAAGCAAAACCACTCAGAGGTACAAATTAGAGCCATAGCCAATTAACCACATATTGATGTAATGAACAACACAACGGCACAGTTGATGGATTAATCCAAATTCAATCGAGAACTCTATAATGCAACAGAGCTTTAAAAAGTTTAATGTTTAGCTTCAGGCTGAACATTAGAGCTGCTAACTGTTTTAATTCCCTGTGAAGAAGTTTCTCACCAAATTGTGTCATGGGTTTCAGGTTTCTTTTAATATTGTATGCACACTTTGATTTTTTTTTTTTTTCACATTTTATTGCGCATACGTGCTCACCTTTTGTATTTTTGATTCGACCCGGGGGATCACTCAAAAATGAACCTCGGCAGTCACGTTATTGTTGTTACATGAACAGAGATTACAGCAACCATGGCCTCTTAGGCTCCCACAGAGGTCACATGACGTGTCGCTGCCACCATGCCTGTAGAGGCCAAAGTACACTTCATTGTAGTGTAAATAGGAATTAATGTTAAAAGGAAAATAATTTCATTTAGAAGTTCATGTAATAGTAAAATGTTAAATTAAATGGTTAAAAACATACTAGAATTCGTGCGTTTAAGGCGATTTGGTACATATTAGTAAAAAGTGTACTGCCCCTTTAAGAACAGGTCAACTCTGGCTATATTGTGTTGATGTTCACTTTTGTTTTAGATCTTGAGAGCTGTGGAAGCGAACAGTTTTCCTACCAGCTGTAAACTGTAAACTGCTAACTTTATTAGGAATCCTCTTTTTGTTTGTTTCATTAGCAACTAGAATATATTTAGTCAGCTCACATTCTATTTTGTAACCAAGGAATAAACCGGAGATTTTCATCTTTTTTAAACAACGTCTCCGGGGTGGATATTTTTGTGTTGTGTTGCCTGACTAGCAATGATGCTGCATGGCGCGATTAGACAGTTTAGCGTATGCCATTGCATATCTCAAGATTTCAAACCTCTACAATGCCCTTACACACATGCACATTTACAAACACATGCGTGTGTGTGTGCACACAGTCAAACACATGCCATCTAACTAACCTGTCTGAAACAGAAGAGTCACAACATTCATTCAGAGGCATGAAGGGTGATTATTTTATCACTTTTGCTAAAGAATAAATCTCACTTTTTCCCTTTCTTTGTCTTTAGGCTCCTCCCTCTCTAGGGATTGCCACAGCAAATGATCCGCATATTTGATGTGGCAGAGTTATTTTTACGCTGGATGCCCTTCCTGACACAACCCTCCTATTTATCCGGGCTTGGGACTGGCACAAGAAATTCACTGGAAGTGACCCCCTGTGGCTGGAGTCAATTTGGCCTGTCCAATTAACAGTGATCAATGGGACTTTGGCACCTTGGACAGGAATACCCCAGTCTCTGAGCAGGTGACCGAAGGATTGCCAGGACTCAAACTCGCAACCCTTCACTCACAAGCCAAGTTCTCTATCTGCTTGGCTACTGGCTGCCCCAGAACAAACATTTAAATATTACCCAAAAAGTGGTTGGCACACTATGTTAAACTTAACTGAAAATTAGACCATGGCCAATTACTGTATGTCAGAGTCATTATGATTGGTATGATTCATGATTGATTGTGAGAGAAACTGCACCTTCTGCTTAGGAGAATTCCCACAGGCTGAAAAGTAAATTAATAGTCTGTAAAATCTTGGCACAACTCTTTGTGATTTAGAAAATAAAATGCGAGTAAAATTAAAACATTTAAACTTTCTTAAATGCATATTTTACTGAGACATCTACCAGAGAGAACAATTTTGCTGTATATTCTTTACCTTGAATAAATAACGGGTACAACAATAATTCCCTCAATTACTTAGTCTGCAAAAATAATAATCCAATTTGTTTTTGGGTTTGGATTTTCTCATGTGAACTCTCCCTTTGTTTGCTTTAATTATTCACATGATGTGTATATGTAGCATACCATTCCCTTTCATTGAGCCACTACTTGCTCATTAGAAAAGTAGGGTCATAAGTTGGGTGGGAGTAAAAATGTTTTCAGCCTCTTCAATAATGCTTACACAGCTATCTCTGACTTTTAATGGGAAAGGGGAAGCAAGGTCAGGCAGCAGTCTGGTCACACTGAATAATGCTGATGATCATGAGACTATAGCACTTTCAAACAAATATTAGTGTAATATGTCATGCCCACGCAGCAGCCAAATACACCGCATTAGAGAGGAGTAAGGCTTGCACCCTCACATATGAGATATTTACCCAACACAATTTGCCCACGATGAGGTAATAAAAAAAAATCCTCACTTGTACAAGAAGAAAATTAAGATTCAAGAATCAGACGATGTGAGGTTCTGAATGCTGATAGCCACATTTTCCATTTTCTCTGAGGGTGAACTGACTGACAATATGACTCACTGATCAACAACAAAGCTTCTCTGCAACTGATAATATAGTTTGAAGCCAAAGTTCGACATCCAATAGTTTATCTCAGTTTTTCTGGGGTTCACAGGCAATAAAGTACACAGTATCTACAGCTCACCATGTTTATGGAATAATCATACATTATTTTCAACGTATTTATGATGCCTTTGCAGTAAGAAGACCTGGGTTCGTGACCCGGTCGGAACAAGGGCCTCTCTACATATTCTCCCCATGTGTGTGTGTGTGTGGGGGGGGTTTCTCCAGGTTCTCCAGTTTCCTTTAGAATCCAAAACATGCAGATTTGGGGATTAGGCCAAGGTGTGAATGTGAGAATGTGAGAATGTGAGTGGATGGATGTTTGCCTCTATGTGGCCCTGTGATGGACTGGTGACCTGTCCAGGGTGTAACCTGACTTTCGCCCTATGTCAGCTGGACTTAGGCACCAGCGCCCCGTGCAACCCTCATGTGGAAGATAAAACGGTAGAAGATGAGTGAGTGAGTGAGTGAGTGAGTGAGTGAGTGAGTGAGTGAGTGTATTTATGATTTATTTGATTAACAAGTTTTAAATGGCATTTAAATCACTGCAGAAAATATCATGAATACTGTCCTCCTACGGCCTCTGCCCAGTTAGCCCACACAGCTTATTTACAACCCAGTTACAGTTTAGTGTTAGACAACCTCTAGCAGCCATTGTAATTATGACAAGTGCCACGGAGAAAATGTTATGTGTGGGTTGGGTTATATGGGTTCACAAAACACAGGGTTTTCCCACGAGAAAATACGCTTTAGCACCATTTCGTTGTAACCATTTTCAACTCCAAGAAAATCAATAATCCCTAATAAAAAGCATTCTGAGATCTCTTTCCTGCAAAACCTCAGGGAATATTTGTGTGACATTTTAATTATTATTTTTAAAGACAAATATCCATATGGAAATGATTCTAAAGGATTGACTTATTTTTCAGGCAATATTATATGGTTAGTCAGGATGAAGGACTTGAAGGATCTATCGTCACACATGCTTTTAAAAGTTAAAAATATGCACATCAACTTTCCATTTGGGGTTTCTTTTTTTAATGCTTGTATTAACAACAACTTAATGAGTGATCAAATTTTAGTAGCTTATAATTAGACCTTCAAACAGAAAAGATTGCAAATGCCCACCCAAGTGTGACGCCAAGTGGAGGCAAATACAGCATTAAAACATCAGCGTTAAGCCACAGCAGAAAGTAAGAGTTTTGTCATTTACTTTTGAAGAGCTGTCTAACCTTCAGTAACTGCTTTTCTGACAAGAAAAGTGCCTTTGACTACAAAAGACATGGGTGTGATAGTAAGATTTTTCTAAAACATGAGGTTGCACACTTCATTTGTTACGCCCACAGTGGGGACAGTGGAATCAAGTTAAATTCAAATCTCTACTTTTTGTGTTCTCTCATTCATCCTGTGCTTTATTCTAAATTAGTAGAATTTCTATTAAAATTTAATCGATTTTCTATTAAAGGACGACGATTCTTGTTGACACACACACACAATCAATCAAAATGGTTAATACACCATTATACATAAGTGCTTTGACTGAAATGAAATTTTTAATGCTAAATATAATTATTATTGTTATCCGTGAATTTTAAATTTTACTGTTTACTGGAAAAAACAAAACAAAACACATAGTATTTCTTGATTATGATATCAAATTGTAGTCATTTATTTATTTCTCCTTAACAGAACATTTTGATTTAGGGGTTGGATGTTATGCTTGATTAATTTCTGAATTTGTTTTCTCATTTTTATGACAGGTGGTCTGATACTTTTGTTAAGCACAATAGCTATCTATCTATCTATCTATCTATCTATCATTTTATTAAAACTTTAGGATGCAATCAAGCGTGTGTAAATGTATCGTAGGTCATCAAGGATGAGATTTGAGAAAATTACCAGGTTAAAAGTAAAACAAGCCAATTGTCAAACTGCTGGAGGTTCCTTTGTTGTCTTAAACCAATCCCATGTGCGCATCTTCACGGGCTTGTCATTAATTGGCCGCACTGTGAAAACGCTTTGTTACCGTGTCCAATGAAACTAACTTTCTAACCATATACGGTCAATGGCAGCCGGGACATCCTGTTGGGCAGGAGAACCCGCGGAAAAGGAATCTTTTTCCCCCCATACAGAGTTGAGGAACGCGCATGGAGCGAGAGGCAGGACCCACGGTCACGGGTGACAAAGCGCCGAAACTTTTTTTCACAGAGGAGAAGTTTGAGTTCTCAACTGATTCAGGAATGCTTCTTTCAGAGTCTGGGGATGAGTTGGAAAAGCCCCACTCGGACTCGTTAGAGTCGGAGAGCAGCACTTGCAGTGAGGAGGAGGAGGAGGAGGAGGAGGAGGAGGACTACATTCCGGCAGGTTTGCCCCGAGGATCACATCAGTGAGTACAGACATGCTATTTCGATGGCTTCAGTCCAAAATAACCACAACTTAACTATAGCCTTGCGTGTCTATGCATGTGAATGGGGAAAAAGCACAGTATAATCAGCAGGGCATTATAGTGGACACCTGCTAAAGTTTGTGTCCAGCTGCTGCACTAATCAGAGCTGCGGTGCGCTGCATTTATATTTCTGTAGCACAGACTGTAAAATAAACAAGATCCACGCTGCACGTGTCCGTTTCATGTGCAGGCTGCGCGTTCGCACGCTACCTCTCCTGCGCACGCGGTGCGTCAAAACTTGAACGCGTTGTCTGTGTCAGTCACATGATGCGCTGAGTGAGGGCTCCTGTTCTCCACCTCCGTCCCTTTGCTGCTGTCTCGCGAAGTTCACACAAAAAAAGTGTCTTTAAGCGCACACGAAGCTCGTCGCCAAGCTCGCGCACTGCGGCCTGATGCCCAGTGTGTGATCTCTGCGTGGTGTCTCTTTGTTACTCAAATGGAAATTACATCGATCCATGCTGCGCTAAAGCTGCAGATTCTCGGTGGAACAGTGGCGGCTCGCGCGGGTGGGAGGGTGGGTGGGGTTTCAGGGTGGCTAAACAAGTGGCTTCCTCAGTTGCATCTTGTTCTGTTTCCTTACTTGCAAGAATTGTTTGTTAGTTTTAAGACGTAGTCCAGGCTGAAACAATTAGTCAAACGACTATTAATTGGCATCTACATTAACAAACTATTTTGGTAAACAATAATCAGTTCGAGGGCTTTTTTTAAACAAAAACAAAGCAAATTTTGAGTCCATATTGCCATATACAAGACTAACAGCAACACAAGCATTTAAACTGCTTTCAGAAATCTACTGTAGTATTTATTTATTTTTTTTTTGAAGATTGAGTTTCCAACACCTACTTCTCTGAGTTTTAATCTCTCTTAAGTCAGGACGCTGCATTATCATGGTATGTAAGTCACGATATACTGAGTACAATATTTGTGAAACTATATAAAGCTATATATTGCGATATACTCACAAAGCAGCTCTAGTGAAAGTAAGCACTTGGCACCATCTAGTGGACTGAAACATTTATTTATTTTTTTTTTCATGCTAATCCCAAAAAAGTAAAATGTTTGTTTGTAACAGCGCTTGAAAAGTTACAGTATATCGTATATTTTCCCAGACACATCGTGTGTGCATTCCTGCATTCTGTCATGTTTTTAATTTCAGTGCCCATGTTAACAGGAGAGTCTTCACACTGTGTCTCGCTTATTTTTCACACGTGATACACACATCTTTTAAACTATTTTTAGATTCTCTTTCTCTTGATCCCCTTCTGAGTAAATTAAAAAAATGACGTGGCGTTTTCTGTCAGAGATAAATCAAAAAGTGAAGTCATAATCACGTTTGTGGTGTGGGGAGACGACCGAGAGCACGAGTGAAAAGCAGCGGACACACAAGCGAGACGCAGTACAGCAGCGACGCACATGCCATGAGAGGTTCCCCAACCCTTTTTACTGTCTGTTGTATTAAACTTTCTAAAGGAAAAAAAACAAATCACATTTTAATTTCAACACATAGATTGGTAGGTTTTGTTGTAGTTTGTCTGGTTTTAAATCAAACGAGGAAGTATATGGATGAATGCATTGTAACATCTGGGCAAAATGGAGATAAACAATTCACAAATTGAAAATAAAATAAATAATTTATAACATTACATAGCTTGGGCTATCACACCCAAGCAAAGCATGTTACAAACTGACCTGATCATAATATCATGCCATTAACTGCATAGCAACATCTTTAACCAAAGCTATTATAACATATTAGCAATACTAATTATTACTCACTTATTTATTATACACTGTTTAATTTGTTTCTTTCTAAGACCTTCACTCTTTTCCGAATTTTTTCATTGTGACTATGTCAATTCACAAAAATTACCTAGCATCTTATAATCCTATCCTACCTTTTTACAGCAAAGACTTCAATGATGAGGACAGTTCAGAGAAGGAGGGGGTAAATACTCCATTGTCAAGAAGAGCAACCAGAAAGCGTTGCCGCTCTTTGTCCATTTCTCCTGCGTCGTCGTCCCTAAAATCCCCACCTAAGAAATGTGAACAGCGTCCACACAGAAAAAAGCTCCATTATGCAGCTACACCCAAAAAAAACTCCTGCCCTCATCATGGCAGGACAATTTCCACTGCACGTAGGAAGAATGAGAAGAAAAAGAGGCAAGCAGCAACACAGTTTGAGGCAGTGGAAGATGAGGATGATGAAGGGCGATGGCACAATATAGATGAAGATGATCTTGAGCCTCCTCAGCCACGGTTCAGACCTGAGAGAGAAGTAGGTCCACAGCTGAACAGAACTGCAAATTATAAACCACTTGAACTGTTCCAGCTGTTCTTTTCCACAACAGTTATTAACACATTGGTGAGAAACACCAATGCCTATGGAAAAATTAAATATCAAGGCCAGAAGGAAAGCTGGGTCCATGTAACAACAGCAGATATGTACTCCTTCATCAGCCTTGTACTCTACATGGGTCTTGTACCACTTAAAACTCTTAAAGAATTCTGGAGAGGATCTAAGCTGTTCAGCCTGCCATTTCCTGCCTCTGTCATGCCTTGCAGACGCTTCCTTGCCATTTCCCGCAGTCTGCACATGAATGACCCTGCAGCTGAAGCAGCAAACGACCAGAAGAAGGGGACACCAGGGTATGATAGACTTTGCAAAATAAAGCCACTATATCAGCAAATTGTGGAGGCATGCCACACTTTCTTTCATCCTCACCAGCATATCTCTATAGATGAACGGATGGTGGCAAGCAAAGCAAGGATTGGGCTCAAACAGTACATTAGAAACAAGCCCACTAAGTGGGGCTTCAAGCTTTTTGTTTTAGCTGACTCAATATGTGGTTACACTCTTAACTTTTTTGTGTATGGAGGGAGAGACAGTGAGCCTACAGGGAAAGGGGCAGGCTACGATGCGGTCATGAGACTCCTAAACATTCCCTTTCTAGGAGGAGGATATAAGCTCTATGTGGACAACTTTTACACCAGTCCAACTCTATTCGTTGACCTCCTTCAGAGAAAAATCTGGGCATGTGGAACTGTCCGTTCCAGTGTAGCTGGTTATCCCAAAAACAAAAGAAATGACATGACCAAGAACACAGCAAGGGGTGCGATCCGGTGGATCAGAAATGGGAAGCTGTTGTTTGTCAAGTGGTTGGACGCACGAGAGGTAACTATGTGTTCCACTTTACATAAAGCATACAGCAATGATACGGTAAAGCGCAAAGTGAAAAACAAAGATGGACAGTGGACAGTGAAGCAGGTAACTATCCCAGGCTGCATCAAAGATTACAACCGTCACATGGGTGGTGTCGACTTGTCAGACGCACTTATTGGATACTACAATGTTCTTCATAAAACCCAGAAATGGTACAAAACTTTGTTTTATCATTTTGTGGACATTGCCACTGTAAATGCATTTATCCTACACAAAGAAATGTGCAAACTGCAGAACATGCAAATAATTACACAGAAAAACTTCAGAGAACAATTGATTTTGTCCCTGGCTGAGATTGGCTCCACTCCACGTCGGTCTGCTCCACAAAATTTCATGTTGCCTGCCTTTCCTCTTAAAGCACCCTCTTCAGTGTCATCAGCCTCTCCATCCAATGGACTGCCCACTTTATCCCGGTCCTGCTCTAACAGGTCTTCAGCTGTCATGTCTAAAGTGCCACGCCCTCCTCTGTCCAGGGAGGAGCCCTCTGCTACATCTTCTGATACTCCAGGTTTAGGCCACCTGCCAGCATATTTTGTAGAACAAATGAGTAATGTGGCCCCTAGAGATCGGGCTACTGCTGGCAGAAGGTCATGTACGCTCTGCAAAAGAAAGTCACCAGTCTACTGCAGTACTTGTCAAAAAACACTTTGTTTTACAACTTCAAGGAACTGCTATAGTGAGTGGCACAGAAGCAACAAGATCTGTATCTAGTCTGTCTGCATAAAGGGCCTTTCAATGGTTAAAATTGGCAAATTTATTTGAGGTCCTCCATAAATTTTGCGATTTGCACTTCAGAAACACCTGCCTTTGGTCACAAAAGTCAGATGCTATGGTGTCCTCATCAATCTTTACTACATACATATGCCTACATTGTTGTCATGACACAGATCTTAAGTGGGTAAATTAATTATTTAAAATTTCTCAAGGCCTTTTTTAAATCTCCCATTCCCTAAAAACCTGCAAACTGTCCAACAAACCAGCAAATACCACCTTACATGATGCTAGAGTGTTTTGTGATGACAGAGTATGTGGTCTTCTATTTACCAGCTTACTCAACAGTTTAATGTTACCAAGTGCTTCTACCAGAGCATTCACTATCAAAAGTCTACAAAAATCTTTTACTGAAAATTGAACTGTCATCTAAACCAACTTTGACAAGCAATCTCACACCTGGAGAGTCAGGGATTCAGCATCATAAGATGAGACAAGCTGTAACCCATAACACTGCCAGCAAGACTGCATTTGAAATAGATACCTCCCCTTGATATCATCTGCTTAATATCTGCACCTAAGATCCTTTATGAAGACATTCATGGATATTACTTCACTGGTGTTCAATGATGTGGTGTTGCTTTATGAGTGCAAATAGATTTACGCTAAGAAGTCTTATGAATTACTGTCAATTGAAGCATTAGTCTACTAGTTTCTTTTCCTTTTTTTTTTCTTGTTTTGATATTTAGAATCATTTACTTACACGACACATAAGAGTAACTGGTCACTGAACCATATGTTTCTGTCACCATGCAGATTTGTGGTTGTGTGGTTGGTGCAGCTTAGTGTGTGAAACTGTTTGGCATCTCATCTAATCTCTGACATTTCCACCAAAATCAGCAGTCGAGGATGAGGCCAAGTTTGTTTCTGGCTGCATTTATCATGCTCAGCTAGATTTGGCATCTTCAGCTTGACTTTCAGCGACCACAATAATGTGACTCAAGATGAAGAAGCAGCAGCATAGGTTACAGGGATAAATTACAAGCCTTGGCACCTTCACACTACCCTGTCACTGATATCAGTATATCGACTTTCTGAAATCAGGATGCTAGCACTCGCATTTGGATTTTTTTGATACATGACTACATTGATACCACATAATTTTTCTTATTTTTCTTACTTTATTAATTCATGCAAGATTTTTTTCTGTCAATGGAAAGTATGGTATTGTACCTGCTTTATATGCAGGAAATTGAGCAATGAGCACAAAGTTTCACTCTCCTGTCTGTGTATGCCATTTGGGGTTTTAACAAAAAAAATGTATGTACTGTTGATAAATTGTTACAGTTTATCAGAGCTCATGTCTTGTTGATTTGAATTTGTTCTTTTTGGTGCAATTTGGTCAAAGTAGAATAAAAATTTGAAAAGGGATCTGTGTAAATTTTGTTTACATAACATGTACATTATTTAAGTTGAATACATTTTTAAATACTGAAAGCACTGCAACCAAAGAAGATAATCACATCTGCAAAAAATGTCAGCATCACCTAGGAGGAGAAGCTGTGTAAACATGATAGTGCTGCTAAATTTGTATTTTATTAGAAAAATGTTTTTAAGATATACGTATTCATCAATCTCTATTTTGTTTACTTTAAATGCATGACACTGGTATATTTTATCAAATGTCTTTTTTTTTGACCATTTTAATGTAGGGTACATTCATCAGTCCTATAAGCTCTTATTATTCTATAATATATATCTATGATTTTATCTTAGTAGAGACTTGTTATCATGACACCTACATACTGCTAGTGCTCTCAGAGTTTATATCTGTAAGTGTTGATGGGTAAAGGTGTAAAACTGGGTGCTGCTCTCAGTCCCCATAATAGGACCTGTATAGATGAAGTGAGGTGAATATGCAGTCAGCTGACAACAGTTTTTTTTCATTACCATCAAAATCATGTAGCACTTCCATTAACACTACTATTGCTGATGCCAGGTGATGGGACACACTGCAAATTTCAAGAATGCATGAATCTCAACATGGAAAGTCTAAAGTATCAAATAATCTCAGTTGTTTAGGTGGTAGTTATCCTGGGATCGGCTGGCATATGATGGTCAAACACATTTGGTAGTTTATTCATAACTAGAAGCTGGTAGTGTCTCAGAGAATCAATCATGTGGAGATAGAAACCCTTGTGTGATTGCCAGTCACTTGCAACAGCTACATTATTTAGAGGAAAATTATAGCAAGGTTAAATAATGATGATGGTGATGTGCATATCATAGGAGGGCATCTCTTATTCAGAGCCTCAGTTGCTTTGGAGTACTATTAATAGTATTTAAGCTCAGAATGTACCATAAAGATGGTCTTCCACCAAATCTACCAAAACCTACTTTAAAGCTGGCTCTGGCTTTTACAAAGTCCAACCAAAATAGAAATTAGCATTCATAGTCTTGGGAACACAAAACAAAAAATAAGTCATTGGGGTCAGGTGGGGCTAGTACTACTGCAGTGACTTCATAGTGTCAGCTTTAACACATGGAAGGTACAGATGCAAATGTAGGTACAAGTTTATATACACCATTAATATACAAAATAAAAAGGTGACTCTGAGTAGAGAAGCTTGGCAGGAGAGATATTTCCAAACATGGCAGTGATCTTGAACACACTTTAATACTCACACGATTTAAAGGAAAACGGAGTAAAGACTGTGACCTCTTCAAATGTGTCCCGACATTAATCTGACATAACACACTCCGAGTATTTTTAAAGCAGAAGGTAAAGCAACGAAGAAAAACAAACTGTAAGCCCCACAGTTTTATGGAGGACTTATGTCTTCTTCCAATATAGACATAAGAGTTAAAACAAACTTTTTTTTTTTTTGCAGTTGGTTCTCACATGTTGACTGTTTTTAAAAAAAACATTGATTAGCTTCAATATTCTTCAAGCATGATTTAAAAAAAAAAAAAAAACAAAACAGGATTTTACTTGCATTTTAGTCAAATATACTGAAAATACAGAATATTTCACAACATAACTGTAGCAACAGAATGGCATATGTTTGATATTTTGTGCACAAATTAGATAACATGCCCATGTTCCTTTATTTAAAATGACACATAAAGATAGCTAAAGTAGCGAGAAGCAGGGGTGATACAGCAAGCAAAGGCTGAGTAAAACCTGAAATGATCCACCTTGGGCCAAACAGAAGCTGTATGTGAACACACATTAGCAGCCAGTTGCTGCCATGGCATTACTCATTACTTATTGCCTGTGATTAATAGGCTGATAGCTCCCTTCACAGTGGATTTGCAGACACAACAGCCTCTCAGGTAGAGAGATGTGATGTGAGCATCCCTTTGCCATTATATATCCTGTGTCTGCAGATAAGAGACTGTTAAACCTTCTGCCAGTCAAGACAACAGACAATATTTGGTTTTAGTCTGAAAGTAAATTGGGAGCAATTCTGTAGGCACTGCATTGAATCTAATATCCCAGGCCATAAAGCAGAAGCTTCGGAAGGCAAACTTTTGTTTCTATTTCATGGGGGATTAATCATTTTTAAAGCAAGCTCTGACTCTGACAAAGTGTAATGACTGCAGACAAATTAGGCCTTGTTTTATTATTAATATCACTGCTCATGACTTTTCTATGAGAGTATTTGCAGTGATGAAGTTGAAGTACCAGTAGTTCATGGTTCATAGAAATGTGCTGAGGTAGTGGCATTTCAGGGTTTTTTCATACTTTCTGCATTTCATATCTGCAGAGAGACACTAAGTATTTCCAGTTGGACTGAAATGAGGGTTTGCATTAGTTTAGCATTCAATACATACATTATATATATATATATATATATATATACATACATACAAAAATGCATAAAAGTTTTTGAAACCAGAAATTGAAAGAACACTGGCACCCAGTGAACAATACCTTCTGTCAATCACACTGGTGTCCATTTTCCTCTACATGAGAACATAATATAGAAAAACTGACATCATGTTGTACTCAAGAAGACCTGCGACAAGCAACTTAAATCATTAATTCCATAGACAATCTTGACTGACAGTATAAATCAAGTGAGATGAAGGGACATTTTCCCAGATTTCCATTTAAATTGAGTTATTATTGCAACCCATTGAGTCACCCCCTAGTGGCTATGTCAAGTGGCTTTTTCACTTGGAAGACTATGTCAATGTTTACATACAGTTGCTGAGCTTATGGCTGAACATGTGATAAAACCAGATTTTCTAACTGCAAAGGGGACAATTATTCTGTGACTTGAAAGCGAGAGCAGCACACGCCCTGGAATTTGCAAGAGGCAAAAGTCATGTGACTTGTGACCCCAGAGCAGAGCAGTTGGCTGAAGGAGGAGGGAGGAGGCTACCTCTTGCACAGTGGCATGAGGCTCAACAGAATGTTGCACCACAGACACTTAAATGTGAAAGAGGAAGAATATGTTAAACTGTGTGGAACTATTTCAGCTTTGAAAGCAAAAGGATACTGCACCAGTGACAGGTATTCTGTAGAACCTGCCTTGCAACCATTGCTAGCACATGGACCAAATATGATGAGTGTGACTGTGTGTTTATGTGTGTGTGTGTGAGAGAGAGTGAGAGTTAGTGATTGAGTGTGTGTGTGTGCGTGTGCATGTGTGTGTGTGAATGACTGCTTGAACAAGTAGGGGAGAATGTGAGTGTGTGTAAAATATCTATTTCTAACAAAAAAAAGCACTGAAAGAAGACAGAGCAATAAGGCTGTGAAAGAAGCTGGTAGACTTGCTTGCCTGAAATTAGTGACACTGTACTGTACGTACTATAAGTGCTACCCACTAGGAACAGCAAATATGAGCCACAGACAAAATACAGAGAAACCTGAATCCCAAAAGATTCTGTATTTCTGTAAGAGTTAGGGGCAAAAGGGAATAATTCTATGGTGCAACCAGTGATGGGAGTAAAGGCATTGAAAACAACAGCATTACTAATGCCATTACTTTTTTTCAGTAGCATGTAATGTAATTAATTACTGTTACAATCATGATAACGCCGTTACCATTACTGCCAAACATGTGACATGTTACTATCATTATTAGTTCATTGAAGCTGTTTTCATCAGACCAACTAGATCTCTAATGCGAGAGGCAAAGTTTTTTTTTTTTTACTGTTCTTCCTTCATGAGGGGACACCAGACAACCACTTAAATGATGATTGGCTGAGGTAGAGTAAAATTTCATTGTAAGCCATTCAGAGGTAGAGTTGTTGACACACAAACAAAAGCAAGCATAGTTGCACACACAACGACACAAGTAAACAAACAACAACAGGAATGGCGAGCCTGGTTAATCCTAAAGGAGCCTTCTTGAAATGGAAGTATAGCCATTACTTTTCCGTAAATGAAATTAAAGGAAAGAATATGTATAGCACTATATGTATATTTTTTATTTTTATTTATTTATTTTTTGGTACATTGCTTAAGTATAATTTCATTTTGATTTATCGGCCATCAGATAAATCAAAATGAAATTATGAATTATGAATTATGAAAGTTCTAAAACATCTATTGTGTTATTTTTAGTGATCCACTTTATAAACATAGTAATTATAATATCTGCAGTAATACATGACAATTGATTGGTGACTAGACTCACTTTGTCCCACAGCAACATTAAAATAGTTTAAGATTTGTGTACACTGTTTCTGTTAGGAATTTACTGTATGAAGTGAAGTGCCCATTTCATTAAAATATCAGATTTATCGTAAATATTTGAACATGCACATACATTTTAAGTTGTAAGTAATGCAATAGTTACTTTCCCCAGTAACTAGCTACGTTTATAATTTGTAACTCAGTAACTAATTCTGTTTTTCAGTAACTTTTTGGGAGAAGTAACCAGTAACTGTAACTAATTACTTTTCTAAAGTAACATTTCCAACACTGGGTGCAACCAGCATGTTGCATGGTGAGTGCCAGGATATACTGCACAGAGACTTCAAGTGGTGAAAAAAATACAGAAAAAGGATGAATGGACAAATATACAACATATAATTAAACTACTTATACCAGGTTAAACTTCCTACAACACATTAAAGGTATGACACAATTACATAATCAGCTTTTGTGTGGCAACATTTTTCACCCATGAACGGCACATACCTCTGAACGCACTACTCAGCGTGTCAACATGATGACTGACCTCAGCCCTGAGCCAATCAGATGGACAGCATATGCCCAAACACTGCTATGTGCCCTGTCATTTTGGTAATGATGCAGGTTATCAAAACTCTGGTGCTGCACTGTGACAGGCAAAAGCCTTATCACATCATTACACACATTACTGTTCTTAATGAAGTCAAACGCTCCCAAGCAGAGGATACCCTCTGTACTATGTGACTCATTAAATGATCTAACATGTGAATAACCCAGGCCTCAATTATCAAATCACTCAGCTGTCCTTGTGCTTGCTCAATTCCTCTTCACACTGCAGCACTGACACTCACAGCTTTGGCTTGATCTGCAAGTCCTGATTAAGCCTATAACAATTCATATTGGCTTTCTATTAGATATGATTGAGGTTCCCTGGGGTCAAAAATAATGTATTACTTGATTTCTTTTGGCATAGAAACTACCATGTTTGAAGATATTGATTAGGGAAATGCAACATGATGAAGATGCATTGAACTTTTGCATTTGGCTCATAGTTGTCATCTCAGCTGGAGCAAACTCATGTCATTGAATCAATACAGAAATCTGCACATTTGTTAGGTGTAAGTCATCAGAGTAATCAGAGTGTTATTGGGGACTTCCTTTCCCCTTTCTGCAGGACATTCATATGAAGATCCCACAAAATCCCCCATCTGCTCTTTATTAGATGCTCAATTTTTCCCAGCTGCACAAATAAATATTCAAAGCCTCTGGGGAGATAAACACAACCTTCACTTGTTATAACCTTCGATTGACAACGTATCCACACGAGGCTCAACAGCTGCCATTACATTATCAACTTCTCTCTTTACATCATGTTCTGTCATTTTGGATTTACAGGAAAAACAAGTTAAGTGTTGGATTAAAGTCAAGCCCATTATTTAGCTAGAGCTAGCTGTAAGAGCTAGAGTTAGTACTTGATTACATTGGTCACTAGGACAACAGAAAATCTACCAATGCATGGACAAAGTAATTCAATAAAATTAGCAGTCTGAGGCTAACAGCTCAAAATACCTGCACATTGTTTGATATAAACCAACTTGCTAAAGAACATGGATGCTGGTTTGTCAGCTGTTCTTCTTAGGACACTGCATTGACTTCCATTCATTTGAAAAGCCTAAAAGTGTTATTTCAAAATTTGATAACCAGTTGATGCCTAACCCTAAGCTTAACCTAGCCACATTTCACACCTTAACCCTAAACTTAAACAGTTTCTCAGAAATTAGGTTTTGCCTCATTAGGACCAGGTTTTAGCCTCCATGAGGACTACTGGTCCTGACAAGGTTGGTGTTTCTGCAAGAAAAGGCCCTAACTAGGTAACAAATACACTGTACAACAGCACACATACAAACATGTATACACAGGAAGAACATCCACCTTAGCTGAGAGATACTTGTGAGTTCTCAGTTATAAACCAATGTCGGTATTCTTTGCATAAACTAAGCTTGTCAACTTTCCTTTGAACTAGCAAACAGCAGATGATAAATCGGCACTTGGCCATACTTGCTGCTTCTGGACTTCATTAAAGGACGAAACGAGGGAAACCAAGATTTCTCTGAATTATAAAAAATAACAGTGCTTCATACACACTGCTTTGATCATGTCAGCCTTGAATAAATTGATGAACTCTTCCCTCACTGTGCTGGCAGACCTGAACTACTGCACCCAGGCTCAAATACACGTCTCAAAGACAGCCACAGTTGACATGCTTTGGGTAATAGGTGCAGAGAGCTGAGGCCCTTTGTACTTTGAGCATCAGTATTATAGCTGGAAGGGTTTGGCAGATATTTTTGGGAAAGCACTAGATGAGGCTCCTGCTGTTGCTGCGAAACTGTTTTTTAAGCCCCTTTGAAGCATGGCACAATTGAGTTTAGAGCTTAAATATTTTTAACTCCTGGGACTCGGTGCTGTTGACACCAACACATGCCAGGCTTTTATTGGTG
This sequence comes from Brachirus orientalis, assembly GCA_016785285.1. Lineage (NCBI taxonomy): Eukaryota > Metazoa > Chordata > Actinopteri > Pleuronectiformes > Soleidae > Brachirus > Brachirus orientalis. The sequence continues at coordinate 2,240,561 of JAFBJR010000172.1, forward strand.
GAAACATTGTATACAGGACAAAGGACAAGACTATATGAGGCACCTACTGTACATTTGGCAGACATAACAATCCATACTTGCTTCATTAGCTGATAGACACAATGTGCACATTGTACATGTCAGATCAGACACAAAGAGAAAAGGGACTGCATGCAATATAGAGTTTATTTTGTATTTTATAGATCAAAATACATACAGTATAAAGATAAGTGTAAAACTGTGCTAAATATGGTTGTCACATTTGTTTCAGACATCTATGTGACATAAAACTTCGTACTTCCCCTCCTTTTAATTTGGTCTGTTTCATACTGAAATATAACTTTAAACTGCTATCAAAAGCCAAAGCAGAAGTGTCCCAAAGATGGACTTTCTCTTGTGGCTGATTGATGTTGAAAATCTCAGACTACCAAATACAAAACCAAATAATTGCAGTCGTTAATTTTTTATTTCATTAGAAATTAGAGCTTCAGTTGTAAATAAACTGTTGTAACCCCAGTAAATGCCAAGATGGCAGCTAACTGAAAATTCAGACTGAAGCTTTAAAAAGAGTCTCTTCAAAGAGGATGGATTACATGACATGACAATTTTTATTCTTCTGTCAATCTGTGCATATATTGGAATAATCTACCGTGTGGTCAAAAGTGACATATTTTGCAAAGGGATTCACAACCCACACTACAGCAGTTAGATCATCTGACCTTCAATCTAGTGCATGTATTTTCTCCACAGTGAGCCTATCATCATCTTCGCTTCCGTATGAAGTCACAGCTCATCTTGTTTGCACTGGAGCATTAAATTGGTGCTGTGACAGAAACAACAAAGGGCTGTTGCTTGGTTTAATTGCCAGTGGTTAAATATGGTGTGAGAATGTACGGCGGCCTGGCAGAGTGTTTGGGTCATAAAGCACTATGAGTTGCCGTGCTTTGTGGAGTCAAGCAGAAAATCACTACACCAAGGGAAAATCCTTGACATGTGCTCTGACAGCTAAAATCAATCCCCAAATAGAGATGAACTTCAGAATAAATTCAGTCAGGAGTCTTGCAATGGAAATAGAAGGAAATGACATACAAGCTATGTCATTTCATTAAAAAGGGTGGATAACTGAGCCAAAACATACAGTATTCATTCATCATTTGATAAACCATATGTTATGCATATCACTGATGCATAGTTTTTGTCACAAGAGTGTATTTGCTGTAGGTTGGATATAATTCTTGTCTTTAAAAATGCCCTGTCAAATCAGGAACTTTGCACAAGAGAGTAATTTAGTTCACTGACACTCCATCATCTGAGTTTTTGTCTTATTCGCGACTCTCTCTCTCTCTCTCTGTCTCTCTCTCTCTCTGTCGCAATATGTGTGTGTGTGTGTGTGAAGGGGGGATTGTGTCTGAAAGGCCAAGGACAATGTCTAAGATAAGTGGAGATGACTGATGGCTCCACAGTCATAATTGTGTCATTACCACCCAGTGGAATATGATCATTAGTCCCTGTGGTTTCTGTTGTAATTAAGTGATTGGGGATGACAGAGGAGGAGCATCTGTCTCTATCTAAACTTGACCGCAGCCATGTCTTCACCTTCCAGCCAAAACACACAAGAAATAGCCTCCAGTCAGCCTTTAATATTTCAAAATTCAGGACACTTATCTCACAGAACATGAGATTTTACAGGGAATTTGTCAACATTTGATGAAGTGCAATTGGACTAACTAGTGTTGAAGTGGCAATTTGTCAATTGCTAATATACCATATATGTTTGGTCAATTGTTTGCACAGTATGAATAATGTAAAGCAAGTGTATGATGCGTCTCCTGTTAGAAGCCCCACTACTTTGCTAATCAGAGTGTTGAAATTTGCTTGTACATAACTTACCAAGTGATAATCACAGGTTATATTTCAATTTTTAAACTCAAATCAAGGATTTGCATGATTTCATTACTGGTTATTTTGGTCATAAGCACAACTTCCTGGTGGAAAACAAGAAAAAATGGCTTTTCAAATCAATGAAGCTCTCAAATAGCATAATTAGTTAAGCTCTCGGTGAGGTGAGACTGTTACATTAATGGCAATCAGTCAGTCAGGGACGCAAAAAATGACGACAAAGACAGTGTTTGGCTAATGGTGTCAAAACACTGTCAAAACAGCACTGTAAACAGTTATTTAAAGATGTAAAAGTGAGCAAAGTAGATAATTGCATGTGTTGTAACATCAAAGGTGGAAAAGTCTGCCTAAATGTAAATATAAAAAACAAGTCAAAGGCCTTCACAATTTCACAAGATTTATTGAAACATTGCTCTAAAAAGATTACAGTAGTGATATTATGTTTGCCTTTCTACTCTGCAGCAGGATAAAAGTATATAATTGGAAAATAACCTTCAACATGTGATAAAGAGAAAATCATATATCTTCTCTTGTGTGACAGCTGAGGAATTGAATCTGATAGAACTCCACAATCTACCTAATATGGAAATAGGGGCAAAACATATATCTAAGTTAATGCAATAAATGAAGCCTGTAGGTATTCCACAGTCACTCCCACAAGGCTATACTTGAAGCATTTACTTTTCTAGCATGCATGGGACATTTCAGGCTCAATTCCAGTTGAAATTTAAACGCCTCATCCCCTGGACCATGCAGAGCAGGAAGCCAGTAAACCCTCTGGCTTGAGGATTACCACCCCAATGCCCTATAGCTCAGAAACGGTCAGGAAATTGAACAGGAATAAGCAGGGATGAATAAAAGTATGAGAAAAGAGACGAGGGAGGGAGAGGAGCGATGCCAAGGAAAGCGTTGGCAGTGTTGGAACACATGCAGTCAGTGTAGGGCAGATGGCAAATATGGATGCCACCCAGAGGAGCATTGCAGAAGTGGGACATGGAGAGAAGGAGGGGAGAAGAGTAAACACACACAGTTCACTGATGTTCAGGAAAATGACAGTAATTCATTACATTGACCTTTAACCAGAGTGCTCACCCACTGTGACTCTAGCAAACTTTTGCCAGTAGTACGCAGCAGGCCAAGTCAATGCAACTGCTGCTCCCAGAGAAGTTCTCCTTATTCTCTCAGACTTCTAGCACCATGGACAGTTCCTGGAGAACAGCACTGCCTCTCCCTAACACTAGACAGTTTTTCATCATCATTGTCGAAGCAGTGAAAGAGGGGCCTTTTTGTTATTATCACTCCTGCCTATTTGTTTACTTGTCTATTATCGCTTGGCAGTTCTCACTGCTTTTTATTGAGACAAACGCAGCAATTTAATTGCTTGTGGCAACAATACACTGGTAAGTAAAGAACAGATTTAGCCTGTCATTTTCATTATCTACCAAACATTCTGCTACTTACTGCTTGTTTTCATTTTTACCACCACCTGCTAACTATATCTACAGTATATCCCCTTTATTATTGATTATTATGGGTGGAATAGTTAGCAGTTGAATGATAAGGTACACCATGAGTAATGATAGTTACTACAGTTAAATATAAACATAAAATTAAAAGTACCAAATATGGTCCAGCATCAAGCATAGGTTTGTTTAGTTTCATATACAAGACTATATTTCTGTCCTTTGTCAGATTCATTACAGTTAATGTCACACCTTCATACATTTGTATTTATTTACATATTTCTTGATACACTAAAAAGTGATGACAATAGTGATAAGGAAAAGGTTGTGTGTCAGCACATTGTAACAACAGCTGCAGGTGAATGGACTTGGTGATTTGAGAGACAGATGTAAGGACAAATGCAGGAGTAAGAACAAATGAGGATTACCAAAACTGTTACCAATCAATACAATTCTTTCTTTTCACTTTTACTTTCTTTAGATCACTGCAATGAAAACATTAATAGCAATGACCTGAAACTAAAGGGGTCTCTTATAAAGAATGAGTAAAACCTTTGTGACACATTGTAGATGTGTATTTCCATGTTTCTCTGGCTCCCGATGTTGTTATGTGCCACCAGACTTGGCAGGGAAAAGTAAGCACAAGCTGTCAGTTTTAGCGGATTAGCTGTAGCAAGAGGGCAGGTGCTGCACTCTGGGTGGAGACATGTCGTGTTTTCTTGAGCTTATCTGAAAACCCAGGAGACACAGACACAAACACAGCTCTGCAGGCATGTGCCGCCCTTGATGAGCTAATTTCTAAGCTCACTGGAAAGGATTCCTTTAGGTTTGCACTCGCATGTTGTCTATAATTCTGTTTGGTTGTAACTGCAGCTTCCCAACACCATACATACATGTCTTAGTTTTAGTGTGTCAGTCAATGCATTTGTCTATCCCACACATGATAACATCAGTTTAACTAATCTTAGCAACATGAGGAGACAAGCGGGAGGAAATCTAACAAAATGTCTTTCTAAATCCTAATTCATTAGTGTATTGGATATGGATACATTTTTATCAGCCGTAAATGGGATAAAACGTTGATAAGAAGCACACAAGCACTCTTTACCAAAGCTATTAGGAAAACGTTTAAATTTCAGTTCAGCCATTTTAAAAAGACACATTCAACTATACCTGGCCATGTGTAGAAAGTTAATTTTGTAAGTGCCATTGTTTTCAGTTGTTTGCCTGAAACCATGCCAGTGCACAGGAAGTGAGTGGAATTTAAATTTTGAAACTCACAGCATTCTAGAGAGAACTTGCTGTTTTCAGTTCAACTTCTTTTTAAATTTCTTTTTACAAGGGAGATTAATTTTTTTGTCAATTGTAGTGAAACATTCATTAAACATTTGTTTTAAGAGACACTGATAAGTGACAATCTGGTCCCATCTGGTCTTTTTTTGCAACTTCTTTCCTGGCAACCTTATCAGCAGAATTGACAAGCCACCAGTCACAGCCACTTAACACCCACACTAATGCTATAGATTTTATGTAGAATAATTCACTGACACAGACTGATGGTGCCGTATCATTTGGTGGCACCAATTAGTGAAATCATTGAGCTAATTTTTAATAAATACAATTCATTGTGATAGGGTCACTCCAGCTAGTATTTAAGATGAAACGTTCATGCAATATGACATCAAAGCAATTAAGAAACTAACTGTATTTCAAATGTTACAGTATTTCCCTCTGTCAATTTAACCCTGATGCTTGAAATTAAAATATGCTTAAAATATGATGTTTGATTGCTTCTGTGTACAACTGAGAATAAGGCAACCCATCAACCACAGTATCTGAAGTGTTCTCTAACAGTTCCAGTTAAATTTAACTGTGATGCCATTAGCACCAAAGGCACAACATATTATCAGTGAGAGTTAAGAGCTCAAGAGAGAGCAAAGAAGTAAAGAAGAGCTGAAATATGTTTTGCTGTCAGCAGAGATTGAGTGGAGATCAGGGACATCATAAAGTGCCTTTTTCCTAGAGCCTGTTAGCTAAGGGACACATCAGAGTGTCAGTCCCTGAACCCAAGAGTCTGGCTGCTCTGAAACTAAATGAAAGCAAGCTAAACAAACAGAAATAGCCCTGTTAAGTTTGATGTGCTTGCCCCACACTGGGATTTAATCTTATTACACATAAAAAAAAAATAAATAAAAAGTAAAAACACTTTTGGCTGTAGGTGAAATCAATTGCACAATAATGCAGCCCTAGCTGAAATTGACAGACGTGTGAAGTAAAAAGGGAGATGTGACAAAAATTTGATTCAAAGCTTGGTAACTATAGACCTAATTGAATATGGAGCAATTTTACCTCACACACAATACATAGCTGGAGAAACAATGATACAAATCCAAGGACAAGTCAGTGTTTGAGATGCACATAAGAGGTAGAGCATACATGGCACAACAGGTAGTGGAGTCATTAATGTGGGCAGAGTGACCCGAGAGGGTTCTTCACAGCAAGAGAATTCTCCAGAATAACCTCATGAGGCCATTTCTATGGAAATAAGCTTCTACTCTGCATATATAAAAAGACTTGACTCAACTTGAGCAGTCTTACTAACTGCTGCGACTTTTCCCTAATGTGCTCACCCATAAACATTTCCATGAAGTCTTTAATTTGAAACATGGAGGAGGAATTAAGTGCACGAAAGAGGCACTTAAGATGTGATAGAGTGGAAGATAATTTGGTAATATTGAGAAAAGTCTGAGAACATATGCAGTGAAACAAAGATATGAACTATGCACTGTAGGTGCACTTTGGTTCAGCATCAGACCCATCCTGGGATTTCACCCACTACAGAAAAATAAATAAATAAATACAGAGCAGCCAGCCTCTGTGGTAACAGCCAGCCATTTGGGAGGAGGGTCCCTGCAGCACTCAGCTAGGACACAGGGAATTAAGTTGTTTGCCCTTAGCTGATGCAACTATTTCCAACACCAGCTGCACGTCTAGCATTTTCTATATTTACATCATCGTGATTGGGCTGATTGTTGTGTTTCAGCAATACAAATCATTTTAGGCTACAATTAACAACAAATTGCCAACAACAACAAACAATGACATTGACTCCAAGGAGTCAATGTCATTGTTTGTTGTTGTTAGTGTAGTCTGCGTCAGACGATCTGTGATAAACAGCTGAATCTGAACGAACTAGTCATATAGTTGATCGCGTTTAGCGCACAATGTACATAAAACAGAACATATTTGACCATTCGTTTTATGACATTTTAGAGGAAGCAGAGCTTCACTTGCCGTCACACAGCAATTGCCTTTGATGTGCCTGCATACATACTGTACATGCTGTTACTAAAGTTATAAATTGAAATTATCACCAACACAGTAACAAGCAAAAACGTTGCGGTTATTAATATTTTAATTTTTAAAAAGTACCCATCAGGCATAATTTAGCAGCATCAATTTAAAGGTAAAAAAAAAAAAACTCAACTGACACCCAGCACTTTATTATGTTTTAATATGTGTATGAGGTACATTGACTAATATGTTCAAGCTGCTTATGGAGCTTCAGTGCTATTACATTCACACTGCCACACTTACATGTTTCAGTAGTTAGGCCTGTTTCAAGCCTTTGAATTGTTGCCTGTTGACAAGATCAATCACTAGTAACAGCTGCCTTCTCCCAAGCTTATTTCAAGATTACAAAGCATTTCTCAAGCTAGAAAGATGAGGAAGAGGTGCCTAACAGCCATTATGCTGAAAGAAACCACTAAATGAATCTCTTAAATATAGAAAGATGTTAATAAATCTTTAATGGAATAAATAAACACACAGGCTTTGGTGGGCAGGCACACATAGCACAAACTACATGTGCTTGTGTTTGTCTTTCAGATTCTGCATATGCACACACATTTCTAGTTTTCCAGAGATTAGACAGATAGCTTTAAATATATATTAAATAATACATTATCTTGCTGGGTGTAGGAATCTATGTCATACACGCTGCAGCACACAGACAATATTCTGCAGAATCACTGGGCTCTAGCACAGAATAAAAGCAATTCTATCAAAAACTGCATCCCACAGAGTTGTAGATTAATCTCCAAACACTTTTGGAAATTTAAATGACAAAATTATTTGAGCTTCAAGCATCAGAGGAAATATGGCTGCTATGATGAGGGTGAGTATGGCGCCACAAGTCAAACTTTCTAATTTTTTTTTTTTTAAATGATTACCCAAGACCTATAGTGGCTACACAATCCATTTACAATCATAATATGGACACTGAGCACAATTGGGGTGAGAGAACCTACTGAGTAGGTCTAAGCCTGAGTTAAACTGCATTTTACTTTTCATTCCACTACTCCACTAGGATGGACACATTTTTCCTTATATCTACACTGAGAAAACATCACCTTAATCTAATGTAATTAGACACTCCACAATCTAACTGAAGGCAAAGACAGAGCTCTGATAAAATCCTCAGGTCTTTTTAATCAGACCTCTCTGATTACATGTATATTATCTCATATTCAATCATTCAGCTGCACATTAAAACATTTACAAGCAGAATATAATGGCCACATTATCATTTTAGAGACAAAAGCAGACACAGTCTACAACAGAAAAAACTAATTTGCATTGTAAAATATCTATTAGGAAATAAAAGACACCCCACCAGACGGTTGAGCTTTGTTTGTAACTCAAATAAAAGATGTAATTACCCCAGTCTGCTCTGCGAGGCATGTTTAAGTTGGGGGGTGCAAGTGAAGCCATGTCAAATATCACTATACTGTATGGCAGGATTCCAGCTAATCCATTTACAATAGAAGTTTGAGCTGCCTTAAGGGAGCAACTGCCAAAAGTGGATAATGCTACCTTAACAAAAACAGCCGTGGCTCCACAGATTAAAAAGTTGATCTAACAACAGCCTCTCCAAGCTCTCACTGGTGTGGCACTGTTGTGGATTGGAGTGAAGCTCTAAGTAAACCTCTTTGCCATGCAGATCAAACAGAGGCAAACAGACTGAAGGGCTTGTAGCTACCCAGCTTTCACCGCATTTAGTATATACAGTCTTCTGTGGCTCCGACCCAAAGACAACTGCACTGAGCATCGAGCAAATCCTTCAATCCGGCAACTGCCACTCCCAAGCCTCTTAATCAAATAAAGCCATTAGCTTTATCACAAGTCTCAAGCACACATACAAAGTTTGGCAAGATCAGCAACCACCATATCACAAGCACAGTGACACTTTCGGTGATGACTCTGATTTTCCACAGAGATTATAGGATCGGATTATATGTCTCAAAACACAGTTTATACATTCTCCAAGAAAAATAAAATTCAATTTCTCAAATACAGAATGTAAGAAAAATGACGCTTCAAATATATAATGCATGAGCTCACTGAGAGTGCCTCCAACTTTGGTGGGCAATTCTATTTATTGCTTATTGTGATTGAAAGAGACTCTTTCCCAGACATTGAGTATTAACCAAATTTGCACTATGATTAAAAAAACTACTTCAAACAAAACAACTGACACTCTACAGATATGGTATTAAATAAAAACAAATGACCAATAAGAGGAGGACAATCTGTTTTTAAATGTTTACCAAACTTAACCCCATCTAACATTTTCACATAAATCTACACATTTATTTAGCCCTTTTCCCAAAATCCATTCAATTCCATGATCTCCAAGGTTCACACAGTAAACCTTAGTGCTTATAACCAATAATGGTTCTGGCCTGTCAGGCCTACAGAAACCAACACAGCCTCCAGGGCGTCAGTCTGCATAAGCTCCCTTCACAAAACAAACAGTCAGTGCCATGCATACTGCTCTTATCAGCCCGAGCGCATAGAGTTCATGAGTCGTCACATGAGCATTGAATAATTCTGGGGAAGGTTTAGTCCTACCTTCACAGTAAGTTGAATCCCCGTGGATCGAGGCGTAGCCGCTCTTGCATTCACACTCTGCTTTAGTATTCCGGTTTTTACACTCAGAGTTTTCTCCACAAATGAGTCCCTCTGCGCAGAAGTCATAACCTGAAACAGAGAGAAAGGGGAAGCCTTGATTTACTTTGGTCTTAAAATTTGCTCGTTGGGAAGGCAGTGAAAGATTGTATACACAAATGCATAACAGCACACGGAGACAAACAAAACAAGCAAATATACAAATAAGTAACCTTGTTTGTGTCAGCCACAACACTGTGGATGACAAGAAGCCTGATTTAAAATACTGTATTTACAGCTGCAGTAGATTTGGTGCATTACTTTTCTTTTCTCTTCCATGAAAGCATGCACAAACAAAACACACACCACATGTTAACCATGTATCAACGGCTCAGAGAATGTCAGCAGTCTAGACAATAGAGCGAGGATCAATGTGTTACTTTAGTATTTTGAATTGATGTACTGTCGGTTTTTTTTATGTACACCACAAAATGGCAGACTTTTTACAAGTTATCTAATGAGAACCACAACAGTGATGCCTGCCCTTGAAGAACACAACACCTCTTCATGAAAACCCCGGAACAAAAGCACACAACACAATGTATTAATGGCTTTTATTGAGCTGAAAAGACTACAAGTAGGTTTTTAAACTCTGATGTGGAACATACTAAATATTGATAAACCAACTTTGTCAGCTACAGTATTATATTTAAACTACCAGTTGACAGCACAATGCAAATTAGCAGGTGGTAAAAACAACGGTACAAAACAAGACAAACAAACAAGCAACTGTTAATGAACCTGGTAAAATGCACTCACATCACTCAATGGTTTGCTAATATTTTTCATTTGTTTTGGTGCCATTTGATATTTACTAGTAGCAGTTCAATAGTCTTAAAATGTACAACCAATCTTTTTAAAATCTGAATCAAGCAACAAACTAGACAAAGGTCATGCACATGCACAAAAGAAAAAAATAAAAATAGGAGGATCAGATGAAGTGACAATCAGTCTGTGAGATGAGGCAGACAGAGAGACAGACAGGCAAACAGAGAGATGATTGTCTCCTGCTCCTGTAGGTATAAGCTGACATGATGGCCCACCCATCATGTCCTGTAATGAGTGACAGACTGGCTGCACATAAAAGCCCTGAGAGATGGGGAGCCTGGAGAGCCATTACTGAGGACAGAGCAGCTGGGTCAGCATTATTCTTCCTCTCACCTTACACACCACATCTTATGGTGCACTGCACATGTTAAGGGACTGGTTACACAGAAATAAGTCACACATGAGAGTTTCCATGTGTGTACAGTAAACTGCAGTGCGGCTCCAAACGAAGTCACACAAAATGTTTGTGATAGTTGGATTTGTGATTTAGCAATAGACAGAAATCAACCCCCAAGTACAAACTAACTACTTTGTAATTATAAAAATGAAAGACCCAATACTACTCTGCAGACTAATGCACAAGTACGACGCAAAGTAAAGGAACTGAGCCACACATTTAAGAAGAGGTGTGAAGATGATTTAAAATGAATAATGACATCACTGTGTCCATGCGTATGTGTGGGTGAATATGTGAGTGAGAGAAAAAATATATAAAGCACTGAGACTCTAAGCTATATTTTCTAGTTCTTACAGTCAAAACTCTTCTATGCTCTCTCATCCTTTCTCTAACTTACATCTTGTCTTTTCTTCTTTTTGATGCAAGTCTACAACAAATGTATCCTTCTTCTCTACTTTTGTTTGTGCTAAATAAAGCTGTGTGTGAGAAATACACTGTTTTGAGTCATAAAATGACCATGATTGGATGTCATTAGACATCTAGACAACTGATAATAGTATAGCCATTTTAATCACATTTTTAATTCTAATTTCCAGCCTGTGAATAACATTTACGTTTATGTTGAGCCTCTGAGTCAAGGTTTTGGAATGCAGTACTCAGTTTAAACCCTACGTGCAAATCTTGCATACATGAACACAGTCCTTCTGCTTGTCCTGCTTTCCTTTTCACCATAGCACGTCTGAGACTAAAAATTATCTTGCATTCTACCCTCTCCTCTCTTTGCTGTCATTTCTTTCCCATTAACCTTTTCTCTTTCATCTCTCCTCACCCCTTCCCTTTGCCACCACTCTTAACTTCTGGTTGCCCTTTTTTTCCCCCTCGTTTTCATTTTCTTCTCTGAATGTGGTAAATCCAAGTCATGCTGCTTATCTTACCTAAAAGACTGTGCAATGTCCTCTTAAAACTGCCCCGAGTTTCTTTTATAATGACACTATAGCTGACGGTCTCACACAGTTTGTTTATTCAGTGTATTTACTGAATTACCAATGGCTATTTAGCCTATAGTACTTTGTTGCCAAAGCAGCAGGGTTAAGGCAAATTGGCATAGCAGGTGCCTTATAGCAGACAGTCCAATCTGCTCTGGTAGGTATCCCAGCCAAAAAGCATTTATATTCGCTGGAAGGGGAGAGAAACATGTTGATTGCAGGGTGAACTGCCTGAATCAGGATCCAGCAGACTGGCTGCATTTACTCCCCGCAGCCACAGGTGTTTGGTGCATGCTCAAAAAAAACAAACAAACAAACAAAAACAAAAAAAAAACGATGTTTCATGCAAATTTGAAGATTTAAAAAAGAAGAAACATTTACCTCGACAAACATTGCAGCATCTACCATCGGGTAAAATCTGCTCAGTGACAGTGCAGTTGACCTCTGGACATGTTTCTGTGACTTCCACCATCAGGCCATTCTGGGGGACAGGAAAGAGGTAAAACACCAGTAATCTTTACTCTAAATACTTTATTTAAAAAACAACAAGACAACATAAAAAAAAGCCAAATGAATCCCTGCTTTTCCACTCTGAACCTTATGAAGGTCTGCCATTACAACAGAGGAGGGAGGAAAAGAAAAGACCAGTTTCCAACCAGTCCAAGTCCTTTAGACTTGGACTGGTTGGAGTAATTTATAGTAATTTATAAATAACACCAAAGTAAATGTTTAAAACAAAACAATTAACAATAAAAAAAAAAAATCTCTTTAACCAGTTAAATCAGAATATTCCATATATTAAATTAAAGTTAAATAGCCTAACAGTTTAAATCCTTTAATAAAACATGTTTTTAAAATGTATACAAACCCACATTGCTTTTAACTAACAAAGTCCTATTAAGCAATAGAAATTCTGACAATGACTCCATCTATTTAGTGATACAGAGGACTGGACACATTTGACATACAATATTTCTTAGTATGGCAAAGCAGTAGTGAGGACAGAGTGGAAGCAGCGGCGATGACTGAAATAATGAGCGCCAGGAAGACGATGCCAGTGAGGGTGATGGCAGTAAGGAAGTGTGTGAGGACAATGAGTCAGGTCAAAACAGAGGGGACAATGAAAAGTTTGGCTGGTGGAAAATTACAACTACACTGTCCTACAATAAGCTATGTGCAAAAAGAAAGAAAAATTCTGTGTTGACTTTCATGAGTGACACATTATGGGCAGAGGGCATTTCATATCCAGTGTAGAAATGCAAATTTTGTATTGTATATGCACAGAAATAATAATTAATTCAGTCTTTCCTTTTATCATGTTTGGTTTTGTCAGAAATATCCTGTAATTGAAGAATGAATTCTTAACAAAATATGTTAATCACAATTGGGGGGGTGACCATAAGGGCTTAGGAAACTGAACATAGCAAATTTATTTTCGGCTGGAATACACTTTCAATAAACAGATGTCTGTTCATGGTAATATCCTTAACAATTCCTAAAATCCTTTTCCACATACTTTCTTCACTACTCTAGCAAATTTCTTAAATGCTTCCTCATATTATTTTCCTCTCATTCAAGGAATATCCTTACCATTAATGATCGTTAATGTAATTAATTACACTAAAGACATTATATTTTTATTATCACTATGAGTCTCTTTAGTATGGATGATTTGTATTTAAAATGAGAAACACAAACACAATTGTTGCCTAGATGTTAGTTAATTCATTAAAACCGACAGTAAAATTATAAACTAACTTAAAATTATACAGGATTTGTAGCCAATGGACAAAAAAATACCAATACACAAACATCTCCCTCTCTCCCTCTTTCTCTCATTCCTCAGGAGTATTCACTCCACATGTCAGTGCATACAATATATTCTCTGTTGCTGTTGACAGAGTTGGTCAGACATAATTACGGCCTGTCTGATTGAGAGAAAATTTAATAAATTAAATCTGATTTGGAGGAAGTAATGCAACATTGCGAATTACAACTGCAAAGACGAGTTGGTCAGAAGGCAGAAGTTTGCAGCATCACCAACCCATCAACCTCTCAGTCTAAAAATAACTTTGCACAATTACACACAAAAATATGTTTTCACAATTTAATAGTGTTTAGGTTCAGGAGTAAATAATGACTTTAAAGCAGAACTATGCAGTATTTTTACCTTAATTTAAGCTTTAGAGTCTCTGTCATGGTTGAATGTCTTCTTGTGGGGAGACTGGGGGCTGTTACCACTCCCCTCTACCAATATGTTAGCAGAAAACCAGCCTTGCAAAATCAGGGCCACCGACCTGGAGTCCTCAGAATCAGGAGGTCTCGCCAAGTCTCAGATCTTGCAAGACACACGAATTGCTTCACAGCACTACACACACACACACCCTCTAGCCTGGTACTGACTACAAGATCAAGTCAGTGATAGCGTTATTTTAGATGTTCATCAACAGAGCAAAAAAGAAGCAGAGAAAATCACTTCCTTTTTCGGAGGAAGTGAGGACAAGGAAATGACTGTGACTGAGCGAGGGGCCACACAAGTAAACATTGGATCAGCTTTTTTTAAACGGAGGCATGCAAAATGGATGCCGACTGGCATGGACATGACCCCATGGCTTGTGTTCGCCAGGTCCAGATAAAATGAATGCACATGGACAGGAGAGAGGAAGTGAGGGGGAAGCGTCAGCGATGTCTTTTTTTACAACAGCGGGGATAAAGCAGTAGACAATGGATAGATGAATGTTGTCGGGAAAATATGTACTCTGACTACTTTTTTTTCTTTCAATGATGTAATGAGTGATGAAGCACCAATTCAAATCTGGCTTGTTGCGTTGCTGTGTATGTAAGTTCCTCTAATTACGTAGCTATCTCACCATTAGAGAGAAGAAAAAAAAAGGCATGATGAAGAGACTTTGGTAGAGAGAAAACTAAAAGGGCCTACTGGCTAAATGAATAACGCGCCGAGCAGTCCACCACACACAGCCCTTACAAATTTATACTGAAAGTAAAATGTTGAAGAAAAAAAACAGAGGCTCATCATAAAGGGGGTTACCTTGCATTCTCTGCAGCTCTCGGATAAAACGCGTTGGCCTTCAGCAAAACTTTGTCCCATGTAGGAACATTTTGCTGTGGAAAAACAAAACAAACCTGCTTCAGCAGTAAATAAAAAATACCAGAAATTCTGTATTGTGTCTGCTAAAAGACACTCCTACCAATAGCAAGCCTATTGTGCGCATCTTAGGGTGCTTTCACACCAGGATAGTTCGACTCGGTTCGATTGGGTGAGGAATGCTGACAATTTTCACACCTTCATTTGGTTTGGTTCACGTTCATACTGTACTATGGTAAGTGGACCAAACTGTCTGGACAACTTCATACAGTTACAACAGCTGGTTGCCCGAAACGAGCACAAGAAGCTGCCCAGTATGAGCTGAAGTGAGGCAGCGAGCTATCCAGCATGTTTCTCTGTACACGAGAAAAATGCTGCAGTACTGGAAAAGACAGAGCGAGGGATTAAAAGTTTTCAGATCACATATATGTCCATAAATCATTTCAATCACTCCCTCTCTTTTGGTTCACCGGAGAGTCCCTTTGCTTTTCCCACTGTATGCGAACCGAGACCCACATATTCAGACTAACCAGAGTTCGCTTCTTTGGTCCGCACCAGAGTTCAGCTTTCACACCTGCCCCAACGAAGCTGACTATCCGAGGAAACAAACTCGGATCCATTTAAAGTGGACCAAAGAGCTCTGGTGTGAAAGCGCCCTAAGATTGTATGTGGGAACAAAGTTCCCAAAACTGAGCTTCTACACAGTTTATTTCATTAGAAACTTGTTCTTGGATAGTGTGCATAAACACAGAGGAACTATATTAGCACATTAAGAATACAACAGCGGATAGCCTTCTACATATTCCTCTGGCAATGAAGTAGAAACAGAAAATGAAGCATATGGTATTAAGTCCCGCTTTCCTCCTCTCTAGGGTACAACTCCATGAAGCTCTCAGGAGCAGCTCCGGAGTGCTACTCCAGAGTGCTGCTCCCTCATTCATCTTTGCCAGGGCACTGATGTTCACAAGGGAGGAAGAGGAGGAAGAAAGAGTGAGCACAAGGATGGAAAGAGGCAGTGGAAGCCTGGAATTATTCAAAGATGGACTATAGGGATTTAGTACTTTGCAGTGCAGCAAGAGAGACACAGCTATCCATGGGTCTGTGAGCCGTTACTAGATCCATGTGCTTTATAACAGAAATGGTGGTTTCCAGTTCAGCTTCCGTGAAAATCGAACACCTGTGATCTTTGCAACTGCAGAGAGATACTCTGATTCCACTGTGCCAGCAGAACATCTGACCTAAAACAGTTTCTACAGTTGTTGTAGTTATACCAAAACATTCAAACAAAACTTTGCACTGGAAGAGTGTGTGATGTCACATTTTTAGTATTGGAAACAATTACTACGTGAATAGAGAATAAGAGCGAGGCTACAGTTTACAGTCCAGTAGTGAGATACTGTATTAAAAATAATAACAACTACTCCTCACTTTATTAAGTGCAGCAACATCTCCTTTGGCCAAAAGGACACTTAAAGAACCAAACACACCCTTGAATTTGTATGTTTTTTACTAAGTGAACATATTCGTATACCAGAAATGTGTCTTTATATTGCTGCAAATATGTGCTGTAAGAAAACGTAACAGGTGACAGTCACATCAAATACAAATGACTAATTGAATCCATTTGCTCTAGTTACCTTTACAAAAGAGGTGAGGTTTTCAACAGCATGGCTTGATATGAAAGTTTGGATGTCTTTATTTTTAGCAACTTCCTGTCTACAGTTTTTTTGGTGGATCAATCCCAGTTTATCGTGATTGGTGGGTGATCACCCAAGTGTGTTTTTTGAATTTGTTCTTAAAATTTGGTAAGAATCGACCCACTGATCACGTCACAAAAAAATGATCAAATTTTCAAGAAATCCCAATCTCTTATAATGGACCAAACTGTGAAAATAAAAGAAAATCATGTCTCTGTCCAAACTCATTGGGCTTGCACGAAATTTGGTTGGTTTATGCAGAATCAGGTCATCATCCACCAAGACCAAGGTTCATCCATAGTCTATAACAATCTGCTCTAGATTACGGATTTGGGGCATTTTAAATTTAACTTGGGAAGTCCTATTTAAAAAGTTCAGATGCCTTTATCTCGGTGACATCTTAACAGATCAGGGTTTCTATGTAAAATAGTAATTGCTAGCAGATGAAAACAAAACGCTTTAAGGTGCTGGTATGTAAAACGCAGATGACTGATTGCACTTGTGTTTTCAGTTTTGTAATGGTTTTTACAAAATCCTGCTGAATGAATATCAGATTTTCATTTTTTAAAATTCTAAACTGTTGCTGATACTTACGCCTGCATTTCTTACAACAAGTCCCATCAACATGCACAGGCAGTAAGTCGTCAGAGCAGTTTGCAGGAGGACAGAAAATCCTACGACACTCCACCACACCATTCTGAAAAAAAAAAAAAAAAATTAGTTTTTTTCCTTTTTTCCATCAGAAGTAAAAAAAAAAACCTCTCAGTGACACATTCACCTGAAGTCTGTGGCAGTACTGTAAAATCCACTCTGGACACATATGCTTTCCACTACATCTCAAATTACATGTATTCATTGCCTTTTATTTCTTTATCTGACCTAACAGTAAACTACAGAACATGTAGTGCTTATGGTTGGTACAGAACAGCCTAACCCTCTGTGGGCAGCAGCGGTGTTGC
The DNA here is from genome assembly GCA_016785285.1 of Brachirus orientalis. Classification (NCBI taxonomy): domain Eukaryota; kingdom Metazoa; phylum Chordata; class Actinopteri; order Pleuronectiformes; family Soleidae; genus Brachirus; species Brachirus orientalis. The sequence continues at coordinate 2,257,884 of JAFBJR010000172.1, forward strand.
AACCATGCAAACCAACCCAGCACTGTTTAGAATCCCACTTCCAGGAGTGCAATCTGAAACAGAAAAGCTGTCATATAAAAAATAAATAATCTAATGTAATTCAGTCTAGATAACAGATTCATCATGGAGTGTTGGATGGCTGATACTGAAATTGAGCAGCCTGCTGATAGCAGGTAGTTATTCAAGCCCTGAAGGACTGTCTTCATTTTTGAGGCTGATATCTCTCTCTCCGTGCATGTCTCTTCATTTCGTGAGTCATCGCAAATTGTTCCCCCAGGATGCCGCAGTTATCACTTAATGGTATGTCCACAGGAGGAAATCAGACCAAATAAACTCCACCCTGTGCTTGATGTGCAATGATGCAGCAAGTCCAATTCCCTCGGCTCGGGATGGCCTGATTCAACACATTTCAAAATCTGACTCCTATGTAGGAGCACAGACAGAAAGGCTTATTAGGGGGTCGCTTATTAGGGTGCATATGGCAGGGAGGGAGAGACCATGCAGGGGCCGCGGAAGAGGGTAGTGTGAGGGGAAAGTTAATGAGGCCAAAGCTTGAGAGTAGAGAATTACATTTAAAGAATGTACACTTAGATCCTGTTGCACTGTCCTGTGTCTTTCCTTTGACTTCATCTGACATACTGAAAAACTTTGATTATATCATCTCTGTCTCACTCATACTCAAAATTTCTGATTGTTTCATGGAGGTTGCAAAATCTTTATTTTTACTTGTTAAGCAAAAAATATGGTGAGCTGAATTTTAATTTTCAATCTTGTGAGACATGAGAGAACATTTTTCTACTGCTGTTTAGTGGCATGCAGAGAACAGAAGCAGCAGGTGATGCACAATTAAAATAAAATAAATGGTGCTAGTAGCTTTTGGTTCTGCACTGGGTCAAGGAATGTTGTGTTCCTCAAAAGTTAACAGCTCAGTTTTGATGGAAAATCCCCCAATAATGCTCTTTGGGGACCCTTAGTAGCCCACAATCTTCAGACATTAACCCACAATGTTTTTTGGCTCACATCTGACTTAAATCTAGCCAAAGAGTCAAATCCTGCTGTCATGGATTTGATGGTAGGTGATTAGTAAAATAAGACTTTAAAAATTAAACAATCTTTATTGCAATGGTAAACAGGGTTTTTTTGTGTGTATTTCAAGAAAATTTATGGCTGAACAATAGAACATTTTTTTTCTCTCATGTAATAGTTAAAAGATGATACCTCATCCTTTGACACTGACCTTACATGCACAGTTCCTGCAGTTCTCTGGCTCCACCCACAGTTCCTTATCCCGGTACACCATGTTGTTGGCACTGCAGGTCCTCTCACAGTGACAGCCCTCCAGCTGGGTCAGCCTGGACTCAGCATAGTTCAACTGAGGACAAGCACAGAATCACCAGTGTCACCAAACTAAACCAAAGGTCGAAGCCCACCACCCCTCTTCCTCTGGCATTCCCTCATGTTGGTTTTCACAGAGATCTCGTCCAGAGGGAGCCACTCACCGAGGAGCACACACAAGAAAAAGTGATTGTCATTCAGCTCACGCTCCACACCTCAGGCTACAATCTATTGTGAACTGAAACACTGGACTGAAAACCACCAATCCTGCCTCACCTTTTGTATTACTAAAACTGCTAAGTCTATCTCCTCCTGCTTATTTCATAATTCTTGTTCTCTACAGTTTCCTCTTGAAAAGGGTGATGAATCTTTGACTGACAAAAGTCATGAGGCAGAGTCACAGAGGGACACAGAGGATGGGCTGCAAAAATATATTTACATTTACAGGATTTGCCAACATTGTCTACTGTTTCTTTACCCATGTTGTAAACTGAAAACAATTTGTTGTTGCAATTATGTTCCGTAATATACCTGGATTGTTTTCACAGCTAATTTTTTTTTCCTTTTCGATGTACAAACCCCATTTCAAGAGGAGTTGGGACATGTTCACAAAATGTAATACAACTATAAAATATGTGATTTTGTTGACTCACTTCCTCCTTTATTTAACAGGTAAAAGTGCAAAGAAATGACACTCGAAAAAATAGTTGGGACAGCTTGCAAGACTGAAAATGTCATGCATGTGTTGCTGTTCTAGAAGGTATCACTATTAGCAGGTCAGTTGATAACAGGGGAGGGTACGGAAATAAGATATAAATCGATTATCCTAGATTGCCTTTATTTTTGCAAGTTTATTATGCCTGGCTTGCTTCCATACAACTTAAAGTAACGGCAGAGAGGAAAAGGTAAATCAGAAATAAACACATTTTTCTCTTTGTATGTATACAAAAAATCTATAAGTGTAGGTTCAAAGGAGATATTTTAGAGCCAAACAGCTCCTGATTGGGATCTGCTTAGTTAAACATTGTGATAAAGTGTATCAGTGTGACATAAGTAAGTAAATGCTACCTGAGCCATATAAAAAAGTTTTAAAGGTGCAAACATAGAGTAACTTAAAAAGGTCAAAGTGATATTAACAGTGTGGTTTAGCTCAATTACTGAAGTATAATTGAGCTAAACCACACTCAATCAACCCAAACCTTGAGTTTATTGCCTCCACACATCTGATGCATGTAGAATGGATGAAAATGACTTCTCACTATAAAAATAAAATAAAATAAAATAAGGTTCTGGATGTCACCAAGGCTTTTTACTACATTTATAGAAACCCTGGCTGGCTGCAGGAGAACTGGGTAAGCTGTGAGCAGTTGAGATGTGTCCTGTCAAAGCCCCAAACAAAATGTTTGAAATGCACTTTCAAAGGCCGGGAGGCTGCCTTGAGGCACCACAGAGGAATACCTTCCCTGTACATCATGAGCATCAAATAGCACAGTGATACTGAACAAAGCAGTCAGAGGCTATTAGGCATGTATCCCCTATGGTTAGTACTTCAGGCCTCAAGACACGAGACGAATAACAATAACAATGATAATAATAATAATAATAATAAACAGCTGATGAAAATATATAACAAAGGAGCAAATAATACATTATTTCCCATTAAATCTTCTTTTCTCTCTGTATCTGAAACAGATTCCAGTGCAATTCTGACAACATCAGTCTCGAGCCCTATTCACACAGGATTAGTAGTACCCGGGCACCTCATGTCGTTTAGAAATTACACCCCACATCTGTGTTAAGTGCGGCACATTCACACAGAATAAGCAAAGCCTGTGATTTTACTTGAATTTACTAACATTACCCCCGGCTAACCCGAAAGGAAGTGAGTGCAGCCAAACTAACGACAGTTACTATGGCAACGGTGAACCAGTGAGTGTGAATAAAATAATCATAGCCATGTTTGCATTCAGTGTGTAACACTAGCATAGGCAGAGGATAGGGAAAGCTAATATGCGACTAGACAATTATAGCCTACCTTGTTTTAACGATCATGAAGGACGTTATGTTCATATACAGCAATTGTACAGACTAACTGCAAAAATAACACACAGCTAATAATGCAACACAATAATAATTTGCTGACTACTGACCGATAACTGCAAAACTGCAAGGAGAATCACAACACTATTACTACAGTCTTTTGCATCACTGCAAATAAAACCACACTACATGGTAACTTGGATGGATGAGCATGTTGAGAAATAAAAAGATGCTCCTTACTGCATGCTCCAATTCATATCATCCATCTAAGTCTTATAATTTCCCTTGGCTTTGGTCTTTTGATTGCATTCAGCTTGGTCTATATGCTGGTATTTGAGTAGCAAGTTAACCATGCACCCAAAATGTTAAGTAATTTGCGGTGGAATTTTTACTTGACAAATTACAGAAATGAATGATTCGCACGTGATTAAGATGACAGATAATCTCTTCATCTATTGCATGTTACCAGAGATCCCCAGGTAATGTAACTAACTTTTAATGACACTAAATGGAACAACCACACTTTAAAACTCCACAATCACATCAGAGCATCCTAAAATGTAAGTGTCCTTAATAAGGTTTCTGGGTTTAGAGCAAAGGATGACTTTCTATTAACGTATTAAACCCAACCTAAATATACAAGTACGAATGCAGTGAAGTGAGAAATCAAGAGTGTTGTAAGCAATAAAAAACTCAAATAAAATACCAAAGTGAACAGAAAAACATGGGCAACCTAATTTTGGCTTTGCAATGCAGTATTATTATATTTACACTTAACTGAGCACCATGAGGTTCACTCTGTGCTGTTACTAAAACATTATGTTTATTTCACTTTTATTAAATTGAATGGAATATTCTGCTGTCCCTTCTTGCCATTTTTTCCTCTGTCTGTGACAAATCCTATAGTTGATTTGTCACAGACAGTAATGTTAATGGCACCTGCAAAAAAAGGTGGCACTCAGCTATTTCTGTAGAATTTTTTTGCCTATTGCACTGTATGTTTGTGCTCCTTCTCACAAGCAGACTTGTAGTGCATATAAAATGCAGATGCTGCAATGCAACAAGGCTTATTGTCATTTCACCTCACCCTGTCACATCCTATCACAGAGTCAGGACCAGGCAATAATTCACCATATGCTGAATGTGTCTGCTTTCTACGGCACGGAAACAAAGACTCATTTTGAGATGGTGATGAGCCCGTGCTCCCTACTGGAACTCAAATGAGCATTGAGGTCAGGTGGCAGTAGTATGAAGTGTTTTCATGTGAAGGAGACAGCAGTGACACAGTGGTGGGGAAATGTTCATCTTTTTACCATTTAGTCACACACACACAAAAAAACATTTCCTCAGCTCACCCACCCACTGACATGTCTTTGTCTTATTCACTCCCACCTGGTAGCACCTTTACTCATGCACATAGAAGCATGCACACACGTACATACACACAGTTATGTAGATGTCCTGTCCTATAAATGGTTCAAGCTCTCCCCATGGCTCCAGAGCAGAGTGCACATTGCCTCTTAGCCTCCTGTTGTGCCAGTGCAGTTGACTGACACTTTTTCAACTCTGAATGTACCTGTCATACTCGAATATTTTGTTCCATTAATGGTGGGGGGGGGGAAGAGTATGTACCTACATACTGTATAATGCAAACAGGTTTTTTTTCCCCAATACTACCACCCCCCACCTTTTCTTTTTTTTTGATGGGAAAGCAAAAAAACACCTAAAACTTCAATCTTAAAAAATGGCAAAATGTACTTTTTTTCCTTGTCTTTTTTCTCCTTTTTGTTGTTACACTTAGATTGAAACAGTTGGATTGAAACAAATGATTGACCCTAAACAGATAAAAGAACAGTTTATTTACATTGTTGTAAATAATTGTTTTGTCAGTTATTTACAACAATTATTTACCGTCTGAATTTTTACTCAATAATCATCTAGTCCATGCATCAAATTTTCCTTCTACTGTTACAGTGTATAACAGCTCTATTGTTCAAATTTTTCCTTGGGATCAAACATGTTTGCTATTGTCACGTGCACGTTTCATATACACTTTATAAAACCACTTCATTCCAAGCTTACTTTGAGAGATTGACAGAATAATAAGATTCCTTTTTGTTTGTTGTTTCACAAAAACAAAGTAAGTGTCTTCCTTTTTAGGTACTGTCTTTATAGAACAAAAATGAGATGATAAAGAACAATGAACATGACTGAAGGCATCAACAAAATCAAAGGAGCTGTCTGTCACTGACTACAGCAGAGTGGGATTTCATTTATTAATTTCCATTTATTGGTTTTGTCAGTAGCACTCTTGCCTTTGCAGCAAGAGGTCCCGGGTTCACAACCCGGTTGGAACAAGGGGCCTTCTGCAAGGAGTTTGCATGTTCTCCCCGTGGTGCGTGGGTTCTCACCGGGTACTCCGGCTTCCTCCCACAGTCCAAAAACATGCAGATTTGGGGATTAGGTTAATTGGACACTCTAAATTGCCCGTAGGTATGAATGTGAGAGTGAATGGTTGTTTGTCTCTATGTGGCCCTGTGATGGACTGGCGACCTGTCCAGGGTGTACCCTGCCTCTCGCCCTATGTCAGCTGGAGATAGGCACCAGCGCCCCCCGCGACCCTTAGTGGATAAAGCGGTAGAAAATGAGTGAGTGGTTTTGTCAGTTCATGTGGATACTTCTTTCACTGACACAGTTGTAAACATTTTAAATATTCAGTCAATTGTCCCTGTTAAGTCTTTAGGTTCTACGTTTGCTGGATATTGTACATTCTTCTCCAGTAAGTTGATACAAAGCCTGGTGAGCTGGTAATGCTAATTGACAGTGTAGGAATCAGTCTGTTGTACCCATTGTTCATACCTTCAGGGTCATCTTGGCCAGGAGCTCCTGAAGGTCCATGATGCCTTGCACCAGGCTCAAGAAATCGCTGCAGGTCGGACAAGCTCAACAGAGGAAGAGGAGGCACCAGAACAGAAAAAATAGGAGACAGAAAGCAGAGGAGAGGCAATTAGATAGTAGATACAGAGAGCAAAAGAAATCTTTAGCCTGACTGTATTAATTGGACTTAGCTCATGGTAGCAAATGACAAAAAAACAGGAAGCCTCATGAATCTGTTTACTCTTTGTCTCAGGCTTGTGGCTGGTGTTAGTATCAATAATAAAGCAACAAGGTGTGATTATACACCTTATTGATTGGTGACAGAGATAGCGGCACAGCGATGACCCCGTATCTTAATCTGTCTGACAGTAAACAGATGGAGAGACAAGGTGATGAGAGGAGGCTGCACTCAGTCTGAATAACAGCAAAATGAAGATTAGTGAAGTAGAAGACGGAGGGAAAGTAGAGGGAGGCTTTGTCTTTGATCAGTGGAGAGAGGTCACTACCAGATAACACACTCCTCATTACAATCCAATTTCATAATGGTGCACAGTAATGGCCAAGGTTCTTCTTCTTTTTTTTTTTTCTTTATACCTCAGCTCTCAGACTCAGTGTGTGTTCAGAACATAGCGTGTGACTTTATCACCATTATACTTACTGCGGTTAAGGTTAGGACACTGTGTGATGTAGCCATTGGGGGTGAAAATCAGCTTCACATCCTGGATAATGCCCTGGTAGCACAAAAGAAAAAGGGGAAGAGGGTGCAAGAAAAAGCCAGCAAGAGGTAAGTGCATATCTGCAGTCATACTCAATGGTTTATCATAATCCTGAATACAGATTAGCATACAACCATGTACACAACCAATGCCAATGCATTTTGTTTTGATAGCAAACTGCATTGTTTACTAAATAACACTCAACACAGAGCACAGCTGAGGCTGAACTCATGTGTTTTCATCATTTTTACTGTATTTGGCTGTGACTAAAATAAATGTATAATATTCTGTGCAAGATTTCTATTTCCTCTAATGCTTTGCTGCAACACCCTTTTTTAATTGTCATTTGTCTTTGTTAAATGGAATCTAGCATAAGCTGCTACTCCTGATCTATTTTTACCCTTCATGGTTGTCATATGTATGTACTTAATTTGTACTGTACCATCATAGTGCCTAGTGACAACAGAAGTAAATTAGCCACTGGCTACATTGGCTAATTTACTTCATGTGTACATTGTTCCTATTCTAAATAAATAAAAATATGTAAGAGTAAAGAAAGTTGAGATTCAGTCAAAGATATCAATCACGTTTAAAAGATGTACAGCATTAATACATTTAATATGCATCTGTAAGCAGAACTGAACTAAGACAGAGAACAAAAAGTTATTTTCAGTTCTACTAAAATCATTAACATCTACCATGAAAACAGGATAGAAGACCACAGATTTATGCATTACAAGAATTATTCTAAATTGAACTGAAGTAATGTGCAGGCGCAAAAGTAAAGCTCTCTCCTTTACCAAACTGTCAATCACTCGGAATGACAGGCTGTGGTGCAGAGCTTTTGTGATGACCACAGGGAACAACCTTGGAAAACAAAGCACCTCTCTAATGGAAAACGCCAGAGCGCACACACACACACACACACACACACACAATGGATTCAATTCATTTTCACCATGTCTTCAAAGTGGATACTTAAAGAATGGAATTCAGGATGATGAGCAGAGTTGGCATCAACTGATCTCCATTTTCCATGTTTGTGAATTTTATTTACAGTTGGTTTGGTTGGCTTGAGTGCATGCATGGAACACCTGCCTCTGTTTCACACAGAGAACGAGAAAGCTTTGAGGTGAACAGGCTTGCAGCACAGACTGAAAACAATCTCTCTCTCACACACACACACAAAGAAAGGTGAGGTGAAGTACTGGATGGTGAGGAAGAGATTGTCACTGTCATTCCGAATGAAAATGAAGGTATGGCTCATGGATGTTTGTGCTGATGTTGATTTGGAGGAGCCCTGACTACACCTCACTGTCAGTGATCAGTAGTTAATTTGATGGGTGTAAAAATCTTTCCGCACACTTTCTTGCACATACACAAACACAGGGAAAGTGCACACAAACCATGTTTTTTTTTTTTTCTGTAGTTTTTTTCAAATTACCTACATGATAAAATATCCAATTGCATGCCTGCTTCTTACAGTACAGTATTAGATCTTCATCAAAGGGATTTATATTTAAAATGATAACATGAAAAGCCTTCATCAACACTAAATTAGCATTAAATAAAACGAGTAAAATGTTTGTAGACAAGAAGTAATTGAAAGAACACAAATACATACATTAATACAGAGAGCGTAGATGAGAGATTATGCAGATTCATACACACATGCATAATATTTGATAAACACAGTGGGTACTCTTTAAATCAACTATGCATTTCTAGTTGTTTTAAATAGAGCACAGTTTAAATCTTCTAAATCTCCACAGCTTTGTCCCCTTTCATGGTTATGTTCATTTTATTGTTTTACTGTATTGTCTGTTTGTATTGGGACACATTCTCCATTGTTTGTCATACAAATTAAATTTGAAATAAATTAACTAAAAATGCTGACTTGCAGCTTAAAAGCTCAACTAATCAATAGCTTTCAATTAACAGTGCATCTAAGGATTACATATGATATGAAAAGAAATGAACAAAGAAAATATCACCAAGTCTGTAGCAACACTGATGAGAAATAAAATGAAAAGCTCTGTAAATTGAAGTGCACATTTTTTTATGCTTGATTGTATTTTCAACAACAGATCATTTTCAGAACAGTAAAAATAAAACTAGTACAGTGGTAGGTAAGTACAGGCTGTGTCTCTGAAAAACCTCTCTGAACAATAAGTGTCACATCACAGTAGCCGCGCGCACAACTGTGTGTGTGAAGCCCAAGGCTCTGCTTGCAGACAGACCATGATGTTTTTCCCCACGTCCTCATAATTTATTTGTTTTCTCGCATCACGCTTTGTGTGGATGGGAGGGAGCGACCTTTAGAACGATACATGATTTCATGTCAGAGTCTCCAGAAGTCTCCAATAACACCAGAAAACGTTGCTAGTTTTGCCGCTAGTTTTTTTTTTTTTTTTTAAAGAGAGGGACTGAATACACAAAGTCGCTAAGTTGGCAACACTGTGCGTCCGATATTTTTAGTTGGGCAGGGGAGCGAGCTGTGAGAGGTGCATGAGGAGAGAGAGAGAGAGATGCGAGATGTTCATGTGACAGTTTGTACTCAATGTTCGCAACATAACCAAATAATGCATCTTACGTGGCCCATGCCGCGATATATCACGTTCTTACATCACCTTACACAATGCTGTAAATTAACAGCAAAGTTAACAACCAATGTGGCTAATTCAGCAGTTTTAGACTAAATAGTACTTGAAGCTGTTGACATCTACAGTATACAGTCTTTATAAGTCCTGTTCGACTACATTATTACAGTCTAAAACATTCCACTGAGAAATCCTGACATGATTCCTGTAAGGATAAAGCTGCCCTGCATCATCCAATGTGGTGCTCTGCAACCTGAGCAATTTGGAAATGTTGTTATAACAGCAGAGCAACTGCTCTGCATGAGCACATGTGTGCTTTATTAAGGTGGCACACAGACAGCACCAGTCATCATGTTTGCTTTTTTATCAACATGCAGAACACATTTGTATTCTAAGTCAGTTATAAAAATGCTTATTTTCTAGATGTCAGTTCATCTAATATTGGTGTCTCCACCGAAAAAACACCTAAGACCTAAACATTGTGGTTCTCTGTAAATCTTGCGGATTGGAAACATCTCACCCCAGCATTGATTGCTGAGACTACAGTATATACAGAGATGTTGATAGGTATGTGTTCCTGCATCCCTGATGCATTAAAATCTAAAAGGACGCATAAAACTCACTGACGGTCCATCTCATTTTTCCATGACAACAATACATTGTGCAGAGTTTCCTCAACATCCGTGCAGCATCATTGTGGCGGGCTGTTGAACATGACACACAGTGGATTAACTGAGGAGGCGACACAACCAACATTTTATAATGATGCCTCATTTTGATCCGCTGTGTGTCTCTTCCCACTGCTTGTCTCTTCCCGCTGCGCTCTATTGCACACACACACAGGCTCAAGTACTACTATGACAGTGGGGACCGCTCAAAACACACACTTGTGCTACCTCAACTCCACAACAATGACACCTGAGAGTGTGTCATAATGTAGTAATGTTTCTCCACATCTCATGTACACAAGATTAAAAACATAAAAAATGAAGAAGAAAAATCTTTCTACGATTTTATGGTCTCCCGAGGTTGTTCTGTCGCTGGGGATTTTTGGCTTTTGATTTGTGTGTGTGTGTGGCTGTCTAACTAAGGTGATTTTTATGCACAGGGTTCTTGTGGTTATCAGAGGCAAAACAAACAGATGTAATTCAAAATTTTACATACACTGACCGCCACAAATATTCTCTCTGTCTCTTTCTCACACACATAGACACATGCACACACACAGACTGACAGCTGATACATCATCTGCCCGTCCTCTCCACACACAGTGCACGCACCCTGTATCAAACAATAATAATAAAAAGCAGTATATTTGGCACAGAGAATAAGGTACCAAATTGTCTTGGTTTGCAAGTTAGGTAACATGACCTTGCTGTCACCCACTGCTATGGGTGAAACCAGGCTCATTACACTAACAAATTTTCTTCCTCCCTGTTGCCCGTTGATTATCTAACCAGTGAAACACCCATGCACTTTGTATGTGTGCACAGACATGGCCTGTATACTCACAACAGTAGACCACACAACAACACCACTGATATACACCTGTGCTGAATCATACCCGTCCAAAGTTAAGGTAGACTCAGAAAAGGTTATTGTATGTTATGAACACAACATTATTATTAAATATTATTAATATTAAAGATCGGCTGAATGTGGTAAAAACCATGACTCCTAGACTCGGACTCCTGAATGATGTTAAATATTTTGATTCACTTGGATTTTGATTATATTGTTTGGACTTTAGGGTTTTTGTCGTGCATCGTTTTTTCAGCATTTTCTATTCCATTTTGGTGTTGTCTTTCATCTTGTGAAGCTTTCATCTTTGTTTTATTTTTTATCTGTGCTCATGTTTTCTTTCAGATTATGTGTTCTATTAAATTTTCACTTCCTAACCCACCTTCACTCCTGCCTTACCCACTGTTTGGCCCTACTCAGTTAGTTCCACCTTTTTGTTAGTTTATACCTACCCACCTTTAACTTCTCACCAGGTTGTCTTGTCAGCAACAGCTTTCCGGAATTTACATGCTGCCTTTAGCACAGCAATTTTACACCATGTGCTCCATGTGACCATATACCTAGGTACTGAACTCTTATTTTTGCCTTTTTACACAGATTGTTGTCTCGACACTCTTGAGATTGCTGCCTGCCTTTGGGTTCCATCATTTTGGAAATCTACAGTAATAGCTGCAAAAAGCCCATACAAGTACTAAAAAAAGCAGATGTAATCCAGGCATAGTGTTTTGACTGCATAGTAAATGCACAGTAAAAAGGTATATTTATACATGGCACTAGGTTTAGTTTAATATACAATTTTATACAATATACAATACTGTAGGTCCTTGTTCTTTAAAATGCTGAATACCTGTCTTAGAGGCTTTTGTCACATTTTGTGAGTGCAACTGTATTTATTCATTTATTTATTTAGTTTTTCCTTATGCAGTTATGCAGGACACTGACAGTACTCTTACGGGTTCTTTTGTTACCTTTTTAGGGGAATAAAGCAAAATAAGTAAAGAATGAAAAATGTTTCAGTTCTCATTTTGAACAGTTTAGATTTAGATTATTTCTATCTGTGTGAGTATGCCTAGAAAGTGGCTTAAAGTATTGTTACTGTTTGTAAATCACATTCACTTATTTTATACAAGCATGAAATCAATGCCACAAGGTAAGCAAACCACCATCTCTGAACAGCTAAGTTAATAACAAGCACTGCATTTGTACTGGAAAAAATGATCCATGAAGTTATGAGACTGCTACTCTCATGAAAAATGCAAGGTTTGGTTCCGAGTATGAGGATTAGATTTAAATTCCAGTTGATCTAGGGTTTAGATAAAATGTATACTTACAAAAGGGGATGCATATATTAAACTAAAATCCACTAATTGAGTCCAAATATGTGTGCGCTACTGATCACCTGAAGTTCTCAATGGTGTTGTTTTCTTGTCCCTTGTGAAAAGAAAATAAATAACTTGTCCTTCCACAAACGAGTTATAAGAACTAAATTATATTCCCTTTATGGTAGTTCCCCTTTATGGATAATTAGGTTTTTGTGTCCCCAAATATTGACTTCACTTACTGTTACTGCTAATAAAATTATCTTGACTCTGCATGTCTGTACATTGTTACAGTCATAATTCCCAGTTAGCTTGTTTTTAAGAGTAATAATAAGCTAAGCGTATTTGGCCATACTCTGCCTCCCATCCATTGTCACCAGGGATTAGCTGCAGAAGCAGGTAAGAAGCAGTGAATGATGGACTGACTGAATGTTTGGCCCACTTTGATTTTTGGGTGACATTGATAGTATGGGTGCACCATATTGGGCCAATACCTGATACCAAAACCGATATACAGTATATCGGTTATACTAACCCTTATCACAGCAGATGTAGGTATACATTTTCTTCATTGAGCAAAATAAATAAACATTTAAAAAAAAAAATGTACAAGGTGCCAGCATAGATTTTTTTGTGTAGTAAACACAACGCATTTATTTTAATGCAAATCTTTTCTGTTTAATTTATGAGGCTTCATTTACCACCTAACAACCAGTGAATGTGACACTGCTGCTCTGTGTATATAAATGATGTTTATTTATGTTTGTTTTCACAGATTATATGTCAAACTAATTTTCAAAGATACCCGTTTGACAAATTTGAATTAAAGGGTTGTATTTCTAAAAATTTTAAGTGTATTGTTGTGTTTTAGTAATAAATGTTGGTCCGAAAAAGGAAAAACAGATACTGGGTGCGGAAGAGCTCAATCATTTTTTTGCATGTATTTCAAACTAATCCTAACTTTCCATTAAATTATGCACAGTGATTTTAAATCACTGGCTTTTTTTTTTTTTTTTTTAATTATGAGGACTCTTGATTTACACAACGGGTGTTGTAAAACACTGATATAGTGTTGAAAAAGAATTTTTAGCCTCTAAGTGTCAAATAATTAACTCTGTGAAGTGAATGTAAAAGTCAACATCCAACTCTTGGGCCTATATGTTCACAGAAACTGGGGTTAAAATACACTTTTAGAGTACACTGTCATTTTTGCTGTGGAGCAGCCTATTACAGTATGTCTACTGTCAGTCACATCAGCAGATCTTGACGTGCTTGTTGATATCCCATAATACATCTTAAATCCATTATATGCCAATTCCAATATGGTGCTGATAATATTGTGCATCCCTCATTGATAGTGGTTTCTGTCATACAATCTATTTTTTTCCCCACACTTTGACTATGCACAAATGTTTTGGCTGAGCATCCACCTGGTGTTCATCTCCCAGGACCAAATCAACATCAGCAACAGTAATTATACATGAGAGAGGGGAGACACTGCACAGATAATAAAGAAGAAAATGATCTTCATTACAAATTTACTTTATGTTCCAATTTGAGATCCACCAACTAATTATTCTACTTTCAAATTTGTACTTTAGCCTGTTACTGAGATGAATTACCACAATCATGGAGGAGAAAATAATATCATCACTGAATGCTGAGAGAAATCTTAATTGACGTCCAGGAGACTATTCACATAATGACAGTAATGATTGTTCTTTTAATCTTAAGCGGCAGTCCAAAAGAAGGTCATCAGGGGTATTCCAATATAGAAAGAAATGTTTTATATTAAGGATTTTTTTCCCTCTACATCTAAGTGCCTAGGATGCCTTTCTTTTGGAGTGTCATTATATTTCATGAACCCTCTCTTATGACTGAAAAATAACAGTCTGTGAATTCTGAACAGATCCCTGTCCTTATCCTTGATCGTAGTGACATGTTTGTAACACAATGAATTCCTCTATTTTTGTGACTGCTGTAGAAAATAGGAGACCATTTCTTACATTTAACTCAGGGTAAGTTATAGATATTTAAAGAAGCTTCTAATGTGCTCACATTAGTATATTTTGGCTCCACCATAACATTTAAGGTCTTAGTGGAAGAATAGTGGAAAGTGTATTTCTTATGCACAAGCTGGAGTTCCTACATTTTTTTTTTTTTTTTTTTTTTTGTCAACAGTTGACTGCCCATTTTACATATATTATGTTTGATATGTTAATAAAACATATTCTATGTTTGTCTGACGTCATTGTTTCTACTATATTTATAATACTAACATGCCACTAATGTGCACTGGATGCATGTTATATCTAACATAAGCAGAGTGGTTTATGATACTTAATGAGTCATGATATACAGTATATTGACAAGATGAGAAGGTGGGTTAATTTGCCTCTTTGTTTAAAGGGAAAAATGTATTATAAGGGTAAGTAAAGGTAGACTAATAGAGAGATCTAAGCTTTAAATCACTCATGTTCAGGTTTGGTTTTTCCTCCATCATGCTACCTTCTGTAACATGTTCAAGCGTTCCATCACTGCCTGTGTTAGATTCATTGCTGTCCCAAAGTGCATGAAACAAGCAGCTCACAAATGCAGTGTCCCTGAGGAGTCAGCATTCTTGGTACAAGGGATTCTAGATAAAGATAATTTATTACAGTTGGTCCTTCAGATTGAGAGGCTCCTGAGAGAAAGACCTGGGTGTCTCAAGCCACTGTGAGGGCTTAATATGTTTTATTTAAAGGCCTAGTAAGCTCTTCTTATCATCATCCTACTCTTGAGCCCTCAATAGGACAGATTACAGTTGCTGCTTCACCTAACAACCTATCTTCTTCTGCACGAGTACATGCTGTATATACAGTCGCTCTTGGCTACTTCAACAGACGAAGGGGCGAAAGAGAGAGGGACAGGGAGAGAGAGAGAGAGAGAGAGAGAGAGAGACAGAGAGACAGACAGACAGACAAGCAAGCACCAATTTACAACAGCATTATAGATAATACCCAGCTTAACAAAACAACAATCACAGCAATAACGTAATGAGACCCATGGCCACCAATCCCAGAGCCAGTCTGAACCAAGGGGTCCAGGGACCAGAGTTCCAGGACCACACACACACACACACACACACCAGAGACCTATAAACACCCACACAGCTCCCAAATAGCCCTCAGTGTACAGGCCAGAGCCTGCCACAATTGCCCCAGCTATATTACACACCCCAAAGATAACCATGCAGCCCTACAGCAATGACCGTGCCCACTCAGGCAGAGTGACGGGGACCTGAATACACTATATTTAGAATACCAAATTTTTCTCTTTCCACCTTTAGGTCCATTGCATGAACTAAATTAAAATTAGAAAATTAAATATCGTGTAAGCCTACATCCCTGGAAATAGTTCATTTAAATAGAGACCAAAACAAAATGGTAATTACACAGATATTTTCCATTGACTATTTATAGAATATACACTTATTTGTGTAATTTTGTTTTGAAATTGTTTTGAAAAAATTGAAATGTTATCTTGTTTGAACATTTAGATAAAGATGAAATATCTTGTATGTCTATGAGTGGTCCATAATAATCACTAACCCACTGAAGAAGAACATTCCGGCAGCTCATTTTTGCAAGTACTAAATTACGACCCATAGTTTTATTTTATTGTCAAAGCAATGTCTAGCAGCTGGGTTTATGATGACAAGAGCAAAGGAAAAAGTCAGGTGATTTTGTACGAGGGGATACAAAATCGACATTAGGAGGGTCTGGGGTGGATGAATGAGGCATCATAAAACCTCACTCACTCACTCATTTTCTACCGCTTTATCCACTAGGGGTCGCGGGGGGCGCTGGTGCCTATCTCCAGCTAACATAGGGCGAGAGGCAGGGTACACCCTGGACAGGTCGCCAGTCCATCACAGGGCCACATAGAGACAGACAACCACTCACTCTCACATTCATACCTATGGGCAATTTAGAGTATCCAATTAACCTAGTCATCATAAAACCTGTCCTAGACAAATTAGAGTAATGTCTATGTCCG
The DNA here is from genome assembly GCA_016785285.1 of Brachirus orientalis. NCBI lineage: Eukaryota > Metazoa > Chordata > Actinopteri > Pleuronectiformes > Soleidae > Brachirus > Brachirus orientalis. The sequence goes on from JAFBJR010000172.1 coordinate 2,274,330, forward strand.
GTCGCTGCTTTTTTTTAAATCCAAGTTTGTACTACATGCTTTACCTCTTATTTATTTTATTAACAACAAAAGGTCAGGGACCCAACAAAGCCGCTTCTGAAGAAACATGTCCTTAATTTCTGTAAGGTTCACTCATGCAAGTTTGCATTGATGCTTTTTTGGAGGTAGACAAACAATGTTAACTGAATAACAAAAAACTGCCACTAAGTGAAATGAATTTTCTGATACATTGTTATCATATTCCTAATTAAGAGTGAATAATGACTTTTAACTGGTTCTTAATCATGGACTTTTGTGAATGCATTAATTGCACTAAACGGGCAGAATTTGACCATCTGACCAAAAGTGTTACTGTTTTTGCTGCATAACCCAAAAGTTAGGTTGAAGTTGTTGGCAGGTATTAACTGCTTTAAATAGTTACATATTATTAGGCACTTGTACATGTTAAAAAAACAGAGGTTAAACTGACCAGGACCAACTTCAAAGGCATACCACAAGGTATTTTCAGTTGCCATTCAAATATTTTCTTTGCACATGAATGATAGACAGACAGGGTCTATCCAAATGAGCCAACTGTGGGTAAGCAATTGGATGACTGAAGCTTTCTTTCTTCAGAAAAAGCTCCTTGAAGCCTTGAGGAATTGGGGATGAATGATGAGGCAGAAGAGGGAAAAGTGGGTTGATGTGCAGCAGCAATAGTGTCAAAGAATAAGCATGAGAAATAATTTACACCGCAACAGTGTCTAGTGGCTAATCAATATGTTACACAGACAAAAATAATAGGTTCAATCGATTGCACTGCAGGTGGCCAGAAGAGGTGAGGATAACAAGAGCATGCACATGTCTTGTGATAGCCTGCTATTCCCCATCCCTGCTGTGACAGCATGCAGGAGCCTGACTAAATGAGCTGTGATTAAAAATCGACAGTGTTGTAATGGGCTTGGGAATGCATGTTTCAAAGAACACACTGAGCTTTTCGCAGTCCTTCAGAACTTTTCTCTTGTATCATGCACCTGGCTCTCTTTCTCACACAGCCAAAATGAAAATCTAATCTGTCCTTTTATTCCCGCTAACATTAAATGTGAAATATTTCCAGGTATGTTTGTGTGTACTTGATTAGTTAACTCATAGCACCTATAGATATATAGCCTATATATATAGCCTGGTCCTAATGAGGAAGAATTTCTGTGGAAATGGTAAAACTTAGAGGTATGATGTGTGGTTAAGTTGAGGTTTCCCTATATTGTGACTGTTTGTCTCTAATTGTATGTGTGTACTGATGTGCATTTGTTCAGGTGGATCCTGCACAGGAGGTTCCAGGATAAGAGGCCAGATTCTCCTAGATTGAACTTCCCTTAAATCAGTCACAGCTGGACTGCTAGCAGACATTGGGTTTGTTTGTAATAAAAGTGTATAATTGTGTGTGTTGCTGGTGGTTTGTTGGGAGCTGAGAGAAGAGGGTCTCCTATATTTGCATTGCATCCAGATTTTCCCTTTGGCTAACAATGTTGTCTAATTGCGGTTAAGAACTGGTTAAGCTGCCAAGTAAATGGCAGTCAATGCAGAGTCTTGTGTGTGCTGGTGTGTGTTCTTACCTTGAACAGGCCATGCTTGTGGCTGTGCTGGCCCAGCCACACTCCACTGCCTGGGGTGAGCTCCATCTGAGGAGGGTCTATCACTCGCTCATAAATCCTGCCAACAAATGAGAAGAGAAGGTTTGTATTCATAAGGACAAGAAAAACAAACACTTTTTCTACTAGTCTGGCAGGAAAACTGATCCTACACAGCTGAATACCAGATTAAATCCATCAGACTATGTCCATGTCCACTCCTACCTGTACTCCCTCTCCCTTCCTGGGAAGCACAGAGTGCAGATCAGCGGCTGCTCTCCTCAAGCATGACAGCCAGTTTCACCCCAAGGCTCTTGAACACCTTAATGATATCTGGACGTGGGATGTAGGCTGGATTATCCATCCAACTACTGACATTAATACAAACGAGCTTTGGCATTAACAAAGCAAACATCCTCAGAGTCATTCCGCTCCATCTTTGCCGCGCTGAGGTGAGCCTTACAATGCCAGCGAGCTCCGTTGGGTCTCTGGATGTCAAATAATAATTTGTCAGGCTCTACCCTCCTCCTCAGTGTGAGTGCATGCAGGGACACATGCTCAGCATGGCAAGCTGATTTCTCTCTTTTTCTCTTTTCATTATGATGGTATTTTGTGCTCCATGACAAAAAAAAAATAACATTTTGTCCATGCTGTAGAATTAAAGTATTTATACCAAATTAACCTATTTTCACCAACTCAAAGTAAAGCACAGAAAATTTGTGAACCACAAAGGTCAGCAGCTGGGCAGGTAGCTAGTCTTTATACTGTATATGACCATATCGATCCTCTGCACATAAATCAAGGTAATTTTAATAAATTAAGCATGTAACTTTTACCAACATCGAGAAGAATGTTGTAACTTCAAAAGATCCCCTTTGCTGCTAATCAATCCAGCTCTCCAGCTAATAAAGGTATACGGATGTCATTAAAATCACACAGAGTTTTGATTTGTCTGTACATGATGTATTGTCGACTAAAGGCTCTCACCAAACCAAACATATAAAACCATGCACAGCTAATCAAATTAGTTTGCCAGTTCAAAGACAAGGCAAGAAAATTAGCAAGGAAACAACATAGCAGTGTACTCTTTTTTTCTCAGAAGGTTGTGAATATGATGCCATTAGTCATTTTTATTAATGTGGAAAGAATGTGAGTTCTCTATTAAGGTTGTCTGGGGGTTGTCTGTACACCTTGCAATGATGCGATATATGGACCAATCATTTTTTCCCACACACAAAGATTGGTTTGTCACAGATCAGCATGGATTGGTTTGTTTACCTGTCAATTTTAATCAGGCCTGCCTGCAGGTGCATGCTGCCAGTATTACCTGCCTCAGATACAAAACTCCATACACATACTGTAAGCAGCAACAGGTATGCAGTGAGTCGTAGCAAAGATTGCAGAGAAACTGCAACCAGAAGAAACAGTCCCTTTGACCTGTGGAGCAAAACCTACTTAGTTGAGTGAATTGAAGTTAATTGATTTGGCTGTGCAGAAAAGAAGAGATGGACAGCAAATGAAGCAAAACTCTGGTGAACATCATGATGGAGCCAGCTGAAGGATATGAAAGGATCAAAAGTGGCACTGAAGTAGCCTTTTTCCTGCTGGACAGGTAAATGCAGTATGTGTGTTTCGGGTGTGTGCATGTTGCACGTATGTCTGTGTCTCTGTTTGTGCCATGTGTGTGACAGGGAGGTGGTGTGGGAGAGAGAGAGAGAGAGAGAGAGAGGGAGAGATCACTTTGGTAAACAAATATCAAACTAAAAACATGCAGACATTTTCAAAGTGAATCCTTCTCTCAGCCTAAAAAGCTACAGTGATTTCCTCCAGTGACAGAATGTCTCATAGCGTGTACCAAACAGCAGAAGAATTTGTCATCTAAATATCTGAGTCACTCTCACTCTGAGTCACACTCTTTCATGTGTAAATTAATCCTTACCATGAAAAAGTGATGTCATAATTTACAAATTATAGTCCATCAACTGTGCAATGCATAAACAGCCTTAAATGCTGTTTATGCTGCACCATTCCAATTCCCCACCTGCTGGGTTAGCTGTCACTGAGGTAGAGAATGTAGAGGTCATGTGATTATACTCTACTTTGTTTCCACCAACTCTCCCCACCTTTTTTCTTTCTTCACCTTCCCCTCATGTCAGCAGCTCAGCAGCAGTGAAGGGCAGATGATTAACATAAGGAACGCCGCAAAGTGGCGACGTGCATGACGCCAATTAGAACTGTGATGTGCTCACGGGCATGTTGGCATGGTCTGACACCACAGGCTATCAGCAACTAATTATAGAAGATATACAGCAGTCAGCATAGTGTATAGTATGAGTCACAGTGCTTTCCTATCGATATAATGCAAGATTCAATGAGTAGAATCTATCATTTACAACACAGAAAACAGAATGTTAATAAATGCAACAAATGAGTTGGTAAAATGCAATGTAAAAAAACATGCATCTTCATACAAATGACAACAATATTAAACCACAGATTCATTTTGTAGTTGAGTGAATGCTAAGGTAACACAGCAGCTTTTGCTGGCATTTTTGGCTTTTTTGACAATAACTTTTAAAAATGTGTACATGTTTTCATGGCCTATATTTGCAGGGAAATGAAAAAAATAATAAAGAGAGAGCAACTTCCCACAAAGGTACAGTGTATTTACTGATGTTTGCCATGGATAAAGTGCAATCGCTGACTGATTTTAACACAGTGCGAGTTTGTTTGGCTTCTTTGTAAACAGCTGCTCTTCTGTTTGGCATGTTTGTGGCCCTGAAAATGCTGGGTCCTGTTCTACTAAATCACAGTTGTTGAAGCAACCAATAAGCATTGGTCTCCTCATTATAGGCATTATATTTGGCATTAACAATCTCTAAAGTCCCATAGCATATGTTGAATCTACATTAGAAAATGGAATGCTACTCAATAAAAGCTTGTTGGACGTAGAGAGGCTGGAAGGAAGTATATAATACAGTAGAGCCAGATGAACTAGACCCATCACTTCATCCATAACCAGTTAAATAGAGCAACAGTGCTCCACTTTTACACTACCCCTCTTAACCTTTATTGGTATACGTGGGTATGTGAATGTAAGTCAGACAAAGAGAGACCCACATCTTACTACAGAGGAAAAAGTCAGGCAGGTGTGGAGCAACACGGTCATCATTCACGTGAATGGCTTTTAGAAAGGGCCACATTAAAGCCTGTGAGAGCTAAGAAAGCTCTTGATGTGGGTGAATGTAAATCCACATAACACATATTTAGTCCACTGTCCATTTTAATAAGCTGACAGCTGGCCTCATTTCCAGCAGTTTACAAACTCTTAGACTTTATCTCTTTGGACGGCCATTTCCTATGTCTGTCTTAAAGCCGCCAATACAGCAACTAAACAAACACTAAATAAAGCCACAAACATTATCCACAGCCTACTTGTGCGAGATCCCAAAACTAAAAGCTCTCATCTTTAAACTTCTTTAACAATATGCATGTATAGGACTTTGACCATCTTCATGGCTCCTCTTCACAAGAGCAGTTTGAACAGCCTTAATGCTCACATTAAACTGCAGAAATTTTCAATTTCCTAACAGTGCAGTGAGAGACATTTTTGTGCCTTTCCTCTGACAGAGATATGAAGTCAGACTTTTGGAGTCAAAGTGCTGTTTGAATCACTTCTCCCACTGTGGGAAAAAAATTCTTCCCATTAACTCTGGTTTGTGTCATGTCACAGAAGGCGAGTAGGAGATTACTGGTTACTGTAAAATGTGTGTGTGATTCAAGCTACTGTTTGATGACCTTTTATCATCCAGAAATTAATATGATTGTCATCTGAAAACATATACATTCATTAGATCCAGCTAACTGAAATTAGTAATTCGGAAAATGGGGAAAATGGGGTCAGACTGATAACTTACCTCAAAGTTTTGTACTTTGTGATGTACTCTGTACAAATAAAAGTAGAGAAAATATTTTCTAAAAGATTCAAATACTCCTAAAACTGAGCTCTATTAACAAAACTTGATCTGAGTGGTTTATAGTGTTTTTGAGATGAATTGGGAACAGACCATTTCCTTAAATATCAATAGGTCAAGATGTGTTGTATTCATTTGCTGACTTAAACACAACTAAAACCCAATTTAATACACCCTTGTAGGTGTTTTAGTGCACCCATAACACCACAATGCTTGTTATATTTCCTTCGAACATTCTTGTTTGGATTTACTCCTCACTTTCTTCCTGCTCCATTATTTCCTTGTATGTTGACTTCTTGAGGAGGGCAGGTTTTGTCAAACCCACTAAGATGCTACATGTGCAAACAAAAACATTAGCTGACTTCAATATACTGTACCTTGAGTCAGGAGATTTTGCAAAAAATTAGAACATCATGGTCTTTGAACTGAGCTGATATTAACCATGTTGCAATGCAGTGAGCAAGCATAATACCCAATCCAAAACACACAATTCTCTCATGCCAGATACAAATACGGGCAGAAAAAAAAATGATGATCTATTATGAACAAATCACACAGAGATTACCATGAGACCTTTCTTTTGTGAATACAAATTGGGCTCTACTAACTCTAATGTGCTCATAATAATTGGGATGATTCACAGTTACAGTCCATTTGCTAAGATTGGATATGATTGGATATTCTGACTCATTTAAATATGAATCTCTGCACTGTTGAGTAGAGAAAGCTACTGTCAACATTACTTATTATGACACTCATATAATGTTGTTGTTCTTGAAATGAGGGTTTGAGCTACAATTAAAAAGACTGGACCAAAAATCACCTGCACTTCAGTGGACAAAAAAATAGCTCAGGGACTGGTACTTAATCTGTCATATGGAAAAGCCTTAATCCATTTATGAGTTAAAGGCAACTATTTAGCACATTCATCTTCAGGGAGGTGACTGATCACATCACAGGAGATCGCACATGAGCCTGGAGCCATGGAGTAAAGTCTGTTTTACATCTCTTGTTGACACTTCTGACAGAAGAGGCCAAAAAAACTAAATAAGAGCAGAACAATGTCCTGCAGTAGACAGTCCTTTAAAATAACTTGAGCTCGGAAGGAATGAGAGTGAGGCAGTGTTTCCAACATATCACAGAACCAAATGCGCATGGCATGCACTTTCATAAAGACATCTAATTTTTTTTAAAAGGGAAAAAAGCAATTAGGCCACAGACAGATTTTGTGTAAACTGCCCCAAACCCCCCAAACCGCAGCACCACGAAGCAGTCACTCAGCTGGTAGCTGGCCAATAAACTGGCTTAATCTGAAGAGTCTATGAGGTTAATAAAATATTAAATAATAAATAGCATTTAATTTATCTAAGTAATCTAAATCTTAGGTTCAAAAAGACCATTCTATGTGAACGTTTTGGTATCAAGTGGAATCCTGGTGCAATGGGTGGTTTTATATGTATCTTCTGATCTGTTGTTGCCTGCTTGCTTATTTATTTATGTATTTATTTATTTTTTATTTTATTTATTTATTTATTTATTTATTTATTTTTGGTGGTCCAGAAGTGGAATGATGCACTTTTGTTCCTTTTCTCGACTTCAGTGAAAGCATTATATTCAGGCAGCTGTCACTGCATCTCTGCAGCATCTCCCTCTTAAAGGGCATCAGTCAGTCTCTCTCATACTTCTGAAGTGATATGGATGAATCAAACTGTTCCAGCTGCACTCAAACTGGAGCTCTGCCTCCCACAGTGTGTGAAAGATGTCTGCATTATACACTGAGAGGACATGCCTGCAATTTTAGTCTGTGCTCCCATTTCAATGTTAAATCCATTCGGTGATGACATCTAGCAGAACGAAAAAAATTCCCTGAGATAAATTTATAGCTGAGAAATGGGCAAGATAGGATTTACATATTTTTTAGCAATATGTGTTCCAACATTTTTGACCACATATTGCAAAAGACCCCAAAGTAAATAAATTAGAATAGAAGTGGAGCACTGAACCATTGAAAAGGGTAAGGGAAATTGTGCCTCAAACTAGAGCATATTCTAATAACACAGCAGATGTATCATGTTTAATGGATAAAATGACCCAAATTCCATTACCCCCAGCTTGGCACAGGGGATAGGACTTGCTTTACCTACAGTGTGTAGATAAAGATAGAGTCTAATCTGGCTTTGTCACCTAATTCCCAGGGGACTTGTGCATCTGCTTCCTCTCAGTCTCAGATATTGGTAATTACTTCACCTGAACAATAACCAGACCTGTTGATAGAAGCTGCTGGCCTTTTCTGATAAGGCATAAAATAAATGCTCCAGATATATTCTGCAGGAAACAAATTAAAAAAAGGACATGGACAGGCTTTTAAGGTGTGCGAGCACTTGTGTCTTTGACCAAAGCCTCCAAATAATACAATTGAATTTTCTATTATGGTTGTATATGAGGAAAGATGTAGCCCCAAACCAATAGGGATCAGGCTTATTCACATCTTCCAATACATTCCAGATGGAAATGCAGCCTAAAAATGATTAGCATTAATTGGTACAGATGAGAAATAAACACTGAGTGAAAATTCCAGTCAAATGTTTGCCTGTGCAGCCAAACTCACATTATTAGCACTTCATAGATAATCATTTGAGTAGAAAAGACTTCACCACCACCATTCATTGACATTTACAATTTTCCTTCATTAGGCTGCCTCAGGCAGGAGGTGTAATTACTGGGAGAGACCTGTATCAGCAGCGGCACTGGAACTGCAGCTACCCATTGATCTAAATGTAGGTTATTCTGCTGAAGTTGCCCCATTGATTAGTGACCCAAGGGCCACATATAATTTCCTCTGTGCTTTCAGTGTGCTCTGTGTCCTGTGCACGTTTAACAATACAACCACCCAGACAAACAACAAAAGAGCTTTCTGCTATACCAACTGTATCTCAAGCCTAATGCTTTCCAAGAACAACGGCAGAGGTTTCAAGGTCACAGACAACATCATGTGGCATTATTAACCTGATTTCAACTCATTATCATTCTTAGCACAGCCCCTCCTCTCTGCTGGGGCATCAATGCTCAGGTATAATGAAGCAATGAATGCATGTTGCTCTGCTGAGCAGAGCTGACACTGCCCTTCAGAGGAAATTAAAATGTTGTCCCTTAATTGCGTATTTAAAATTACATTTATTTCTACATGCATGGCATAACTACTTATACCTACACAAGCATATCGCCGCTATTGATCTTATGATATTTAGAGGAAAAAAAAGAGATACACTACATTAACAAAAATAGCAAGCGGCAAATTAAAAAAGATTAAGAGAACCCGGAACAAAAAGAAACAGTATTATTAGATGGAGTTGAGGTTTATTGCAACTCTATCATTAATCTAATGTTCCATTTTGCTCTAACAGCCTTGTTCTTGTCCTAATAATAGTTCTGGCCAAGCTGACGAGCTGCTTAGCAGGTGAGAAAAAAAGAACAGACCTTCCAGCTCACTGGCCTCTTTAATGAGCAAAGCAGAATGTCATTTTCTGCCTGCTGGTCACAAAAGCTGTACGAGTTATATCATTATGAGATCTTTGAGGTGGAGAGCTTCCAATGTCCCTGTCTTCCTTTAGTAAAGTGAAAACCATCAGTCTAGTTCCTGGCATAGATTTCCACAGTAGCAGTACTGTGATAGCCAGAGTGGACAAAAAAAAAACTTACCATTTTATTATATTACAGTGATGTCTCCTCAACCATCATCATTAGTGCATTGTTTTCTTGGACTGGTTATATAAAAATGGTCATCATAAAGTCTGAAAATAGCTTAAAGTAACCATTGTCAATTTTCAGAGCCTAATCATCACATATTTCTCATGCTCTGCAACCAACCCAGAGAAAAAAATTAACTTTTATAGCATATAGGCAATATACATAAACACAACAAAACGAGCTTTTGACCACAAAAGCAATATAAGTCATCATTCAAATTAAAAAAATTGATGACCTACTTTGAGGATGTAGGTTAAGGCCCAAGGAGGGAATGATTAGATTTTGTTAATGATCCAGATGAAGGACTTGTTAATCTTTGCAAGATAGAAGGGTGTCACACTGCGCAGCCTTGGTTGAAGGTTAGTGCTCTCCAAGTGCTTTCTCTTGTTAAAATTGTAGTCAACTACATTTGGATGATGCAATAAGCCGATGTTTTAGCAGCACTACAATGCAAGCTTCATTTACAAGGTAAAAACTTCAGTCCAACTGATGCATTTTTCCATCATAATCTAAAATACAACATTTAAGTAGTTCCTCTTCATAAAACATGTTCTGTTCACAGTTTATGTCCATTTCACAACATTTTTGCAGACTGTGCTGTAACAGAAATCAACACTGATAGTCTGCTGCTTTGAAGATTAACTGGGACATAATTCAACACAACCAGAGAGGAGAGAGAGAGAGAGAGAATCAAAGAGGCAGCAGTGTGGGCAAAAATATTTAAATGACATTTTTAATCTAGTCTATGCACTACAGCAGGAAACCCTGACAGCTGCTCTGTGATTTGTCAAAAAATATATATTAGATAGTGGTGATCACTGGACAGTGACATTGTATTCCTTATGAAACCAATACTGGCTCCTCTGTTAGACCCAGCAGCAGCTTCTTTAGGCCACAACTACATCAAAATGTATTTATTTTATAACCACAAATTATTAATAGACCAAAAGAGATGAATAATGTAGATCAAATGTTAGCCAGTCATTTGATTCTAAGTGTGCTCTTCTAAGTGTGGCAGAATCAAACATCCACAAGCCTCTAACAGTCACATACAGGTAGCATCATGAACGCAGTGTGCCGACATTAATAACCTCCACTCATACATTTAAATACATAATTTAGAGGAAACAATTTAGAGGATGCAGCCTTCCTCCACTTCTAATGACTAAGGAGGACAATGAAGCAGATGAACTATTAAGCATAGTTTCAAAATTAAAAAATAATAATAATCTGAAGATATTTGTATTTTACTCTCACACTGTAACAGGCAGCTACAACAGAGTGTCAAAAATCATGTTGCGAGTCACTTGTGTATAGTGAGAGATGACTAACCCAAAGCTTCTATAAGCCTCTGACTAGACACTAAACTGTAGAAAGGTGTGAATGAGGTGCAATTGTTATTCAGTTATGCAGCTTCTCCATAGGTAAAGCTTGTCAGTGATGAACCTACAAAGTGTTTCTGTCACACTCACATTCTCTGAAAAAAAAAAAAAATGAATAATACACAGTCAATATACAAAATATTGTAGCCTTAACAAAAACCTGTCATGTTTTCTGCTAAGGTGGTGAGTAAAAGCAATGCAAAGTGCTCACTGCTACAATTACTACCACAAGTACAGTACTTCTTCAGCTAAGCCCTTAGAATGTATGGTGCAGCAGTAAAAAGGGTCCCCTCTCAAAACTGTGTTTTGCTGTGCCACCTTCCACTTTTTCATATCAATGGTCAGAATTTACATCGCATTTTTCTAATCGTGATGACCATTAAAAGCTATTTTACACTACAGTTTCGCTATTCAGCCATTCACCCACACATTCATACGCAGCCTCTACATGCAGCACATTTTCTATCACAAACCTTTCACATCCGTTCACAAGCTGCTGGCACAGCCATCAGGAGCAAAGTGGGGTTAAGTGTCTTGTCCAAGGAGCAGGGAATCAAACCCGCAGCCTTCACGTTGAAAGATGACTTCCTCTACCACTAAGCTACAGTCACTAAAAAGTCATATCGTTTGTTTGTTTGTTTGGTTTTTTTTTGTTTGTTTTTTTAAAAAGTATACTGCCCAGCACAACTTAAAAGTGTATTAAAATGAGGAAAAGTTCAGCAATCTTGTTTTGGTTATTATTTTTTTTTTTTTTCCCCACAAGCACAACCATTTTTGTTTAGTTTGTGTGCCTCTTCATCAGATGTTCAAGTAACTAATCCAGCCACCTGGTTATGGCATTACATGTGCTCCATCCCCACCTTCATCTTACACCCTGCTATAATGTGCTGAACTGTTTCAGAGCCATCTTCAAACAGCCTAATGTGGTAGACCCCAGCCTGTATTGTTCTTCACTTGAGTGCACTGTCCTTGTGCTGATGATTATTGCCTCTGTGCCATCTTTCAGTCCAGCATTTCCCAGCAACTGGTAGGATGGCTTCAATCTGTTGCTGGTACGTGCTGTGTATCGACTTGTCCCACCATGATGATTCGTGCTCAGTACTACAGGGACCACGATCAGGACAAACTGCATATCATTGCAATACTGCTATTAAGGGTGTGACTACACCAAAATGTTCATTATGTTGATCAATGTTGAGTGGAGTTTTTGTTTCATGCTGTGGATTCTAATTGGGCTTTATACTGTCTTGATGAAAGACTCTTCCCTGCACACAGTCCTCCCCAAGCAGACAGAGCAAGGAAAGAGCAGCATCCCAAAAGAAGGAGCCAACGAGAAACCACTTCCACTTAAATCCGAGCTGAAGACTAACTTTTGTATCACATTTGAAGACCACAGGATCCTGGGTAAACTGGGTGAGATGAAAGTGAACATTGCTGAGAACAGCAAAGGCCCTCTGAGAAACAACAGTCAGTCCTGCACATGAAATGACCCTCTGTGAGTAGGGGACAACCATGTAGTATTAAATGACAGACACAGCCAATGTCATTACTGCGATTAGGTACTTAGGTCCAAAACAAAGAGCTGACTGATGGATGAGGGCATATGTACTGGGTGTCTGCCATTAACTCAATTAGGAAAATTTGGAGACAGAAATTACACACCACACATTAAATGAATCTGAACTTCTCTGACCTCCACGGTGGTACTGTTGTAGGAAGTATCACACAAATGTGTGTGGGAAAGAGAAATCACTTCCAGTAACTGACCATGTTTTTAATGAAAGGCTTTTGAAAGTGAGGGGTGGAGGAGGCAGAGGAGAGAGAAAGTCATCAACTGATTTAGTCTATGCACTGCAGCCATCTTCTCACCCCACACATCTGAATGCAGCAATATTTTGTATTTCAATATTTATCATCAATATATCTCAATGTCTGGTCTGCTCCAATGTCATGTTCCTAAAATGCTGCTGAAGCAAAACAGAAAAATAATTTTTCATCTGGACAGAGAAAGCATAGTATTTTTCCCCAGAGAGCTGCTGGCAGAAATATAACTGCAGTTTTTGGGCTGAATGTCAGTGACTTTGACTGTTAGTCACAATGCATTTGTAGAGGGGGGGGACATAAACCAGGGTATTGTGATCTCATGCATCAGGCACAGCATTTTTATGACAGCAAAAACAGAACCATTGTGAATTTATGTGTTTGGAAATCAGACAGTGGTCGCTTTGTGTAAGGCTTGTGTACATATGTACTAACTATAGGTGTCCAATGCCTATTTAATAGTTTAGCCTTTTGCTCTTGTTGATATTTTACATTTAGTGCATCAACCTCATTTGACCTTAATGTCACTGTTATATAGTATGATAAGAAAATATGATATTTCAGGTGAGTGTCAAGATATCAAGAAGCTGCTGGACTTAATCAAATATATTGTTTAGGCATAAACAAACTGGAGATCAGCTTTGTCAGACTAAATTTAAGGAGGGACATTCATTGAGTACAAATGTGTAACTGATTTACATCATTTATGAGGGTGTTTGCAAATAGAGATGTTGTGCCTTTGATTGAGCTGAGCTGATGAGTCTTGAGGCGAACCACATTAATCACTGACAGGAAGAAACATCATTAGTGATCGAGACTGTCAGATAATAACCATATACTGTAGTCCACAGGCGTCCAGGAGATCATACGTGTCAAATTAAGAAACGGTTAGTCATGGCTGAAACACAGAGCTGCCTCCATGCTGACTTTGGCGTTAGAAATCCACTTTCATTAGTGTAACATTCACTCACAGGTTACTATTGAATCACAGGGTGGTGAACAGAGTAGAAAAGGCAATACTGGAATAATTGACTGCCATTGATGGTCCGACTCAATCAATCCATCAATGGTTTATCTGAGATGCTTCACAGTTCATGTTCTAAGCTACATTTTGGGGTCCAAGTCAAGTCTGAAGTCCTTGATGGCAAGTCCACATTAACTCAGTTTCAATGTCCTAACTACTTTTTTTTATGGATTTTTACTGTGAACTTAATCAGACAAGAAAGAAAAACAGTCAAGGAAAAACCCTGAAACACTAAGTGCTAGAGTGTAAGGTAATATCCTCTGTGAGACTGCAAATACCAGTGATTAATATTTTATTTAATATTTCAATTCTGATTAAATTATTATGTTGACATATTACTGGGATTTGATGTGACTATAAGCAGCTACTGTTTGTTGTGAGTCTGGTGCTTCTTAAAACTGTGAATCTTTTAATGCAACATTTTTGATTGACTTAAACTCAATCAATTGGAAATTGTGACGATAATGATAATCACTTTTGTGCCATATTATGATGCATATATGGCATATTGGTATATAAAATATTAATGCAACACATATCCTTTTTTCCCACTGACAAGCATCATCCCAGCTGAAGGTATACACTGCCTAGGTGCTCCCTCAGCATGTTGCACACATGTCTCATTTCTGTAATGTTCCATCAGTCTCAGACAAGGCCAGAAGAGTAGAAAGTAAGATGGAAAATTTCCATTAACTCTCCAGTTTCTGATCCGCCACCGGATTAAACCCAAATGCTAGCCCAAAGTCCTTCACTTGGAAACAGCATCCAGCACACTGCAGTCAAACAAAATGACAGATAGAAATTGAAGCTGTTGACCTGCAAAAAGCCAGAGGATTTATTTCTTGTAACCAACCATGTCAAAGACACAGGCATGGCAGGGATATTCAGCAAACTGAGGATCATGTTGCTGTTTGTTGTTTGAATACAAAACAAATTGGAAATCTTCTGTGATAGCAATTTCTGATTAAAACTGTATCGTCAATTTTTTAGAATACAAAAAATGCATGTGGAGGAATATGCATAAAACAATACAGATGTTACACACCAATATGTCAGACTTAATAAATGGAGAGCTGTCTGTAACGAATAAAACAAAGATGACGAATTATTTCTTCACAACTGGTGCAACATGCAAAGGAGAGGAGATAAATGGAACATTCTATTCATTTAAAAACTATGATGGTGATGAGAAAATAAAAATGGGCCTGAATTTATCAGTATTTCTGGAGGGATTATTTGTAGCCGCAAACGCAAGCAAAAGAATGAATGTCCATTCATTTCCTCCAAAGAAGAGACACACATTAATGTGAGCAAATGTTTTTAAGAAGTTGCAAGTTTACAGAGCCATCTAGCTTGGCTTTGTCTAAAGAGACAATTTAAGGTGCTACCCACTAATCAACACGTTTTAACTTAATTGTGTTTTCCATATAAAATTGTGAAAACAAGTTACAACTAACTTATGATTAAAAGGAAAAAAATGCATATTTCCCAAAATGTCACACTCTTAACATAATAATAGAGATTTAAGTCTTAAGAGGCTGACTTCTTTGCATTATTACTGGCAGCCTTGCTTTTGTTCTGCATTTAAATATGAGGCCCAGCATGTGTGTGAGGCATCAAGAAAGCAAGAACTGTGAAGGGCAAAGAAACTAAATTGTAAAAGTTCACCTGAAGACGTGAGGATTAACTGCACACTCTCACATTTACAGATAGTTAAAATTATTTAATGAGCCTTGAAATCAATAATATGCTGTTTAGTGCACAAATCAAATTGCTCTAAGGCTAATGACTCTGGCAATTTGCTATTAATGGAGAAATTATTTCCAATACTTAAGCAGAGTGAGATGATGATGTTAGCATGGACATGATTTTTTTTCTTTCCTGTTCTCGACCTTGTGCAAAGTTGTTCTTAAAGACAGATTCATTGTCAGTGTTTCAAACCGTCAGTCAAACCCTTATGACGTTTTTCCACTATATAGTTCTACCATGGCTCGCCTTGACACGGCTCGACTCTACTTGTTTTTTGTGCTTTTCCATGACAGGCAGTACCTGGTACTTTTTTAGTACCTGCTCTGACGAGGTTCCAAGTGAGCTGAGTCATTACTAAATGTGACATCCACAGACTGCCAGCCACTGACTGGCAGTGAGTGTTGTCACTTGAAGAGTCACATGCACAAACAGGAATCAAACCAATCAATGCCGAAGTGTAGGCTGTTTATAAAGATTTAAAAATCCTGGAAACATGTTAATCTCAAACATTTTCTAAAATCTCAATATTTAACAAAGGAGTCTGGTGTATTTAGAGACAGCACTGCTGAAAGCTGGTGGTTGTGAGCCGCATTACAGCCCTCTTGCACCGTATTTTAGTTCAGTGTCTGTGTCAGAGTAGAGTCGAGCCGTGCCAAGCTGAGCTGGAACTGTAATGGAAAAGCGCATTTTGTTCCATCTCAGTTCAACTTTTTTTTCCAATCAGTCAGAGTGCAAAGTACCTCAGGGAAGTCCTCAGAACTAACTTCAAAGTTTGTGCTTTCACTCTGCTCTCTGGACTAAAATCATTCTACTGCATCAAGTTGTTCTGTCCACTTGGTGAAGAAGTCAGGTATGGCTTGTTGACCATATTGTTAATATAGTGCTGCCAAATACTGTATTGTAGTATGTGTTTTCTATATTTAAATGGTGCTGACAATATTTTACTAAGAGAAATCAGTGTTGTCCTGTAAAATATATTTGTAACTCTGAACAATCCAGTTGTAGCTGATGTGAATTTTAGAACTGTGGGGTACAATTAATGGTGACAACAATGTCATTTAATCAGAGATATTTTCATTACATCTGAGGATTGTGGGTAGTGCAATTCATAAGTATAGATAGATGCAGAGGGGAGATAGTATGTATTCATTTTAGTCAGATTTCACATATGTATTTTTAGATTGCACTTTACTGGTGAAGTATTTTAGTGTGAAAGGTAGAGTTAGGTTCATTGAGTAATTCATATATTACAGATTCTGTCCATTATAATTAAACCTCCAGATCTTCTTTACTGCAACCCCATGCACTCATGCATAAAAAAGCGTGATGAACTCATTTCATATGTGTAGTCCTGTTAAAAGCAGAAAATGAATTTCAAGCAAAATTATTTCTTAAAAAAAAAAAAGTTTTAAGTTAATGCTGAACTTAAAAAATACATTGTACTGACCTTCAGCTTCCTGTCACTCCAAGAAAATTCAAATGATAAACTGCTTTTCACCCAACTCATTCATTGTAATATCTATTATGTGATGCAGCCCTCACTCAAAGAGCTCTAAGCACCCAAAAATATTTGATTCCAATTTTACCTATGTTAACATCACTTCTCCCAAGTAACACTCTGATGCTCTCTTTAATCTTCACTAAAGTCTATTATAAAAGATGGTGAATACAGAGATGATTAATCAACCAACCATCGGACTGAGGGCAGTAATAGTTGTCCGGAAAGAATGAATGTTTCAATGAAGTCCTCTCTGTGCATCATACAGCTTTTTTTTTTTACCCACAAAGTTACAGATGACAGTTTAGCAGCTATACTAGAGAAAGGACATGTGAGGTCTTGCTGTAAAGACAAAGAGGGAGTATGAGGACTGTGACAGATTGCCACAGCTGAGGTGCTTGTTTATAGATCCGCTCTGACTGAGTGCTCCTTTAGAAAGGAGCCTTCATTGCCCAATCGATGAGGCGATTATATCATTGTTACCTTCAACTTCATAATGGAACAGTGTCAGCAGCACACATCATGTGGGCTATATAAAGATACAGCCTCTCTTTTTCACAGTGGTGTTAATTAATACCTATAGGTTTTACTTTGGTTAACAGTCACAATGACACTATTGATTAAAGAAAAACTGTTAATCACAATTCAGTTGCAGCATGGCATATACACTGTGTGAAAAATATTTCTGGGTGTTCAATCTGTATATTACCTGTTACAGTCAACATGAAGAAGTAGGTGGGAGGCGCTGATGGTGAGGGCGATCTTGTGCCACTGTCCATCGGCCAGGCGGTAAGGAAAGGATTCCGAGCGCGGCTTGCCTTTGAAGCGGTAGTGGTAGCGGATCTCTTCTCTCACACCGCTGCTCTCCAGCTCAAAGTAACTGCAGGGGAAGTGACAAGGTCAAAGGTAAGACAATTGTGGTGGTTGGTTCCCATTTCCAATCCAGTTCAACTTTATTTATAAAGCACTTTAAAAACAGCAACAGCTGAAACAAAGTGCTGTACATTAGAGAGAAATAAAATAAATAAAATACTATGAAAAATATATATAAAATATAATGAAAAAATACTACCTAAAAGAGCTAACAAAAACCAAACAAGATAGACAAAACAATAAAACACCGTAGGGTATACATCTGTGCAACAAGTGACACCCTCTATCCTTAGACTCGCACATCAAGTGAGAAAAACCACAAAAACTTACAAGAAATTGAAGTAATAAAGGCCCTGATCACACAGGCTAAGAAAGGATTATCTTAAAGGTCCTGTGAGTAACATTTCACAGTTTATTGCCATAAGTATGTGTTATATAGAAGTATAATATATAGTTATATATAGTATAATATAGAGAGAGGCTGCCATGTTGTGCAGACATGTTTCTACAAATGCCCAATTGGACAAAGCAGCAAGAGCTTGTATCATGCCCTGTGTGAAAGCCACTGCATTTCCTGTCACTAATCCTTCCACACCGACCTTTATTTCATGGAAAGGACACAAATATTTTTCTTATATACTGTACAAATATTGGAATACTAAGATAATACGAGACTAACTTTGTAGTTATTTATAAAATTTGTCACAACTGATCTTTCCAGCGCCCGGCTCGGTTTACATTGTTGCGGCACATGTGATAGAAGCATGCATTGGTTCAGAATCAAGTGGTCAAGCCACCCTCACCCAAAAAGTGAGAATGAACATCATGTACTACAAATGGATTCTCAACATTAATTTACTCTCAGACTCTTTTTCATTAACCAAAGGACAAATGCACCCGAATGCAAAACTTCAAAGTTTACTGCAGGTAACATGGAATTGTGAAGGACCCAGTCTACAGCCAGTGTTTCTGCAGTAAAAACACTGAGGACCCTGTGGAAGTGGACCCACTCCCAATTTTAAAACAAATATAAACCCATGAAGGACAAGAGGTTGGTGTTGGAACAAACAACTATTGAGGTGCTGCGTAGGTTTGTTTAACCATGCACAGAAAGGGAGGATGTTTGTGATATTTGTTTCAACCACGCTCCTCATTTTATGGTGTAACTGCAGGTGATTGACCTGCAGCTCGTCTCTGCACCATGTGAACTCTACTCTGCGCCCTCACAGCCAACGGCTGCAGGCAACCAGTCATGACATTTTAGTTTCCCTGCAGCTGTAAATGACCCCAGTAGTGGAACCTCTGGCCCCTCAACACACACAAAATGTGGCTTAAGAATTTGTCACATAGCACAAATCTAGCTGGCACCTTTCCTATCCCAATATATTCTCACTTACATACGGGAGACGCACACAAACACACACAAACAGGGATCAAGCCCATTCATTATTGGACCTCAACAGCGCTCATGCATATTTATGAAAAGTGAGAATGGACCCTCTCCCCAGAATATCAATCAAGGCTGTGGGGCAGCAAATGTATCCATGAAACTGAGAAAACCTCATAAGAACTCAAACTAATTTGCCCAAACACATCATTGTGTAGGATAAAATATTTGCACACTGCCCAGGTAAATATTAGAGTTGATGTCCTTGGAGCTCAGAGACATGGCATGATGATGCAGCACTACATTATGGTCTCTGCATATGAGATGTAAAAGAAGGAGGTGTCTATCATCTGTAATGTTGTATCCATTATTCACTGAGATCGATGCATGTGCCAACATTGCAAAAAAACCACTGTGTGAGACATCAGCACTGAGATGTTTAGGCAGGTTGTAAACAAGCCCAACAACAGTTTTTCTGAATCACTTATTTCTAAGCTAAAACCAAAGTCTTACTAGTGATTCCTGATTGCAAAATGAAACCTTGTCCACAAATAGAATAAGCACAGCAGAGACAGGTTTGCAGTGAATGGTCTCAAAATTAAAGGATGCCTACAACATGAAGTTTGGTTAATTTGGTCGTCTTTTCCAAATACTATTAGTTTGGTTAACATGGTGGTTTTTGTGTGCGTTTCTCATGACAGCAGGTCAGAAAACACTACTGTATGTGGGTTTCTGGATCTCATCATGACGTGTACCACCTTAAATCACTTGAAAGCGACACCACTGTCATTGTTCACCACACCGCATGGTCATATGAGATTGTTAAATACGTACAAATCATAGCAGATTTTTAATTTTCACTGACTGACCAAAGCTGGCCCTTCTACATGGAGTTTTCATGTTCTTCCCATGTATGTGTGGGTTTTCACCAGGTTCTCTGGCTTCCTCCCACAGTTCAAAAACATGCAGATTTGGGAATTAGGCCAATTGAACTCTATAAATTGCCTGTAGGTGTGAATGTGAGCGTGATGTTTGTCTGTCTCTATGTGGCCGTGCGATAGACTGGTGACCTGTCCAGGGCATACCCCACCTCTCGCTCTATGTCAGCTGGAGTTGGAGCAGTAGAAAATGAGTGAGAGCGACCAAAGCTGAAGAAACATGGCCATCTACAGGAAAAATGTTTGCAAATGTTTTCAATTTGTAGCATAATCAGAGATATGTGAAATAAAATGTAAATGGATTGTAACAGACTTAGAACCAGTCAAGATCAACACAGCTGGATACAAAATGTAGTTTGTTGATTCAATAACCTGGGAAAAGTTCAATAAATGACATCAACCACACAAATAGCACAAATAGATCATGGATCATTAAAATGAAGGCCTGCTCTTTTTGGACCCTTTTGAAGTTTGAACTTTTCTGATCTTTGAGATAACCCCATCTTCTCACCTCCTTGGCTGGGTAAGGCAAATAAACCAGATGTTGGCCATAAAATTAGTCTTGTGTGAAACAATGCAGAACACGCCAGCACCAGAACCGGGTGTCAGTGGACTTTCGTTTTGCTAGTTATACTGTTTAGCTAGACAGCTTATGTCTTAATACAAGTCTAGTACCCTTTTCCTCAACGTTTGTTTCAAGTTTTTCTAATTTAATTCACAATCACACATTTTTGTAACCTATTAAGTTCATTTACATTCAATTTTGCCAATGAGATTGTTCCCAAAGTTGTTACAAGGGAGGACTGCAAGATAGTTCAGCTTTTATTCGAATGAACAAAGTCAGACGTTTCAATGCTGTAAAACTAAATCTAGTTATCTGTTCCAGAGCCACAATCGTCTGCAGCCATTGTGTGATGACCACCTAAACAACATTGCTACAAATCCTCCAGCCGTCCACACCTTTGCCCAGCTGACATCAGCTCACCCCCAAAAGAACCACATCTCACTGCTGCCAAAGTAGGCTTCCTCATTCACCTGCTGCTGCCACCATTGCTTAGATTTAGAGTCGATGTCTAGCTTAGCCGTGTTGATATGAACAGTTGCTTTTGGGTTGAATTCATTAATCCAGTATTGAGATTGATTCACAAATTAACTGATTAACTGTTAATAAACAAGTGCTTATTTTGAATAATTTGTAGAGTGATCGCTGATTCCTCGATTTTAATTTTTAAATGAAAGTGTTGCCCCATAAATAATTAAAAATGGGTGAAAAAGAGAGGGGCAGAACCAGAATTGGTACACCTGGCCAGTTTGCATGTCATCACTCTGAAATTAAATGAATACATCACTCCCTGGCTGCGCCGGGCACAGACCTGACAGCTCGTTTTCATCATGCTGCAGGAGGCAGAGCTTCTGATACTTGTCAGCTGGAGAAGAATCATTTGCATCAATCCCATAAAAATGAGAGCAGGAGCTCTCCAGCTCAGCCTCTTCCACTGATAGAAGCCTCCTAAGGGCAGCAAGAAACCTGGAATAACTGAACGAGCATTATCCTGATGTGACTCATGAAATAATCATCAAAGGCATTACTCCACTTCACAACGAGCATTTGTTTTATGAAGCATTTAGTGGTAGCTATTGTATCCCTGCATTACAGCATATTTAATGAAGGGGAATAATATATTGGCAAGCAGACAATTTATAATTAATAGTGTAGCCTGGCAGACGCTAAAAATGATAAATCTGTTTTGCTGGTTCTCTGCGCAAAATATAAACAATGAGCTTTATCACAAATTAAAGGCTGTCCATCCATTGCTGATCATTTCATAACCATCATTTTATAATGCTGCTTTTTGAATGATACTAACTGCATAGATCTAACAGACTCATGGGAGCATTCACGGCTTCCAAAAAATAAATAAATAATAATAATGTTTGCATTTCAAAGAAAATAGAAAATTTGGACTAGCAATAGTCAGGGGAGAAAAATCTCTTAAAATTTGATATGAAGGCTAAACCACTGTGTATGCCAATACTTTTAGGGAAAATCTAAAAGAATCTAATGACCTCAAAACAAAAAAGTAGTAATAAAAAAATTGTGAGATAGGTGCTTAGGTTTTTATTTCACAGCGCTATAAACAGGGTGTGCAGTTACAGGGTAAAGGATATAGACATGGCCTGTACAGTGAGTGTCTTTCTTTGAATTTAATCAAGTTGTCAGACTTTGTTCTGTCTTTAGTCAGATAACACTGACAAAGACACAAATTGATCAGCTAAACACTCAGGTGACAGCCCAAGGGACAGCTTGCAGTGTGTAATGGGCTGTGGAGGATTATGACGGACACAAGGCATGTGTTCTCCAGATTTAGACAAATTGAGAGCATGCTTTTAAAAGCAAAGGCTTAGTTGGCCAACTGTGATGTTCCCAGTCTGTGAATGAGGACAAAGCAGGGACACAGGCTGAATGTCCTTTTTATTTCTAGTCAAACACACAACATCTGTCTAGGAAAGAAAAAATCTCTAACACACACAATCACCAAAAAATATCTGGTCAGCAACGTGTCAACAAACCACAGCAACCAGTCAGAACTATCTTGAGTGACAAGAACAATTATGATTCCTGGAACAGACTGTTTTGTCCTGATCTTCACATCATGGATCAGACTGGGATTATTTGAAGATAAAAATTCTAGAAACAGCTACTGTACAATATATCCACAAGTAAAAATCATCTTCCAGTTCTCCCAAGGACACCAATGCCAAAATGAAAGTCACATAGGGATGACTCCTTTCTCCAAATATTTGTATGTTTTATTTACAACATTTTCCTCAGGGATTAATGGTCTCTATTTCTGTTTCAGGTATTTTCTGAAAGCACACGGTGTCAATTTTGTAAATTCTGTTTTCTTCTGGACAAAAATAAATGATACAATATGGCACATATGAGTGGACACCAGTGTGATTGACAGCAGGTATTATCCAATAGGAGTCTGGTTGCAGGTTACACCTCTGAACGTCCATTTGCAAAACATCAGCAAGGCGCCAGCCAATTTGAGATTCAGAATTGGAGTTTGGATTCTTATTGGTGACATCACAACCAGTTGCCACTTGGATGAGGCCATCCATTGTGCTGGTAAATAATCAAATAGTACAGTTTTCTCTTTTTTCCCTATATTCCATTCAGTTTATGACATACAGTACATGTTTTAGGAGTCAAGAATAAGGAACAATGCCAACAATGTCTCCGCATATTTTTTTCAGTACTATAAATATGCTGAAGTAAGGAGAGATGGGGGATTCAAACTGCTGAGTAATAAATAAACAGTCACTGAGGCAGGGTTGCAGAATGCATCCCCAGAGAAGGAGATTGTGGGCTTCAGGAAGAGTCTCAGGATTTCAGTGACAGCTCTGGGAAGCAGCTGTTTGAGTTGACAAGTAGTCTTCATCAAAATGCACAAGCATCAACCATGAGAAAAGTTTTGGAAATTAATGGCTGACCGAGAACGCTGGGCTAGCTGTATATCATCCTGTCCTTTTTCTTCACACCCCTGGTGTCTTGCAGTTATTTTATGGAAGGCAGCTGACAGCCAATTACCTGCTCAGTAGGGAGGTCAACACTCTGAGCTTGTCCGCACATTGGGAGGAGGAGGTGGTAAACCACATACTATGTTGGAAAAATGCACTGATGCCTTCACTTAGTGACCTGGAAAATGTGACCAGGATTGATGGAGAGGCACTGCGCATCGGTTGTCACCGACAGACTATCCTTGTATCGAGACTTACTCATCCCAGAGGCTGACAGCAGATAGGTGTAAACTTTCTTACTTTTTGAACCTATCTGGAAATATTCGAATCAAAAGGATTTGATGAGCAGAAGGAAACAGATTCTCGTTTCCCCAACTGTTATCGGATTGACGCCATTAGCAGCACGGCATAAACCAGCTCAGATTCTTGTTTGCCGCACCAGCAAGTGAAGATGAAATCACTGTTTTCTATGTTGCAGAGGAGTAAATAAAGAAAACCTCCAATGTTGTTTCTCCAAAAATCCAATTTTTACAACTGATGAGTTACTAAGCCAAATAACTCAGTTGCTTAGTAAACCTATTTAAATATGTAAATCATTGCTGTACAAAGTGCAGTTTTTTCATGTCCCCCTGAGTTTGCCTCCCATACCAGAGAAATCCTAGTGCAGCCATCTAGTCTCTGACCTACTGCCACACTGTTGAACATTTACTGTACACACTTGCCTTGTACTTTTGCCTTTACAACAAGAAGGCCTGGGTTTGTGACCCATTTGAAAGAAGGGCCTTTCTGCATGGAGTTTACATGTTCTTGCCGTGTGTGCATGGTTTTTCTCTGGGTTATCTGGTTTCCTCCCACAGTCCAAAAACATTCAGAGGTTAATTGGAAACTCTAAACTGACTGTAGGTGTGAATGTGAGAGTGGATGGTTGTGTCTATGTCAGCTGGGATTGGCACCAGCGCCCCCACAACCCTCATGTGGAGGATAAAGCAACAGAAGATGAGTCAGATGAGTATGAAGCATTGCATATAATATAACTGAGAGACTCTTTCCCTCTCCTGTTGTCATGCATGTGCTAACAACTACAGAAAAATCAGCTAATGAAAAATAATCACTGAGTTATAATGTTAACAATTTATTATTATGTATTATTATGCATTGTTATCTTTAACACACAACCAACAAATTACTTAAATGCATTAACACTTTACATTTCAGTTCAGAAATAGAATGTCAATCATATTATAATAAGGGCCAAATCAATTTTACTTTCAGTGTAATATCCAGGTAATAGGTGGATAATGACAAGGTGTTTTCAGGTATCAAGTCCCTGCATTAAACAAAGAAGAACAGCTTTACCCTCACACTAAAGATTGTATGTGGGACTTAAAGATAGTGAGAAGGAATTTCAACTTTATAACATGGTTATAATTGTTTGATAACCATGTTATTTGTGATGATATTACACTGTATAAAAGAGTATTAGCAAAATATCACCCCCTATTACCATACTAGTACCACAACCTTACCGACATTGACAGGTGTTAACCTATAAAGGGGTAGGAATATTATTTACACCTAAAGACTGTTGCAGAATCGGTCATATTTGACATCAGGAAAGACCTGCTATTACTTTATTCTAAACTTTCAGCCACCCAAATATTTAATTTCAATTTGGAGTGTCTGTTGTTTTCTGTCTGTCAGGAAAATTGTTCTACAAGAAGGGCAGCTGAGAGGCTGGTGAAGGTCTTTGGGGACTAAAGACAGGTGGACAGGTGGAGGAGCTCTGGCTGTGCCTAGGGTGTCGGGGGATCCTGTCATTCAGACTAACAACAAACACAGTGGAGAGTGTGTGTTCAGGAGTGTGTGCCAGGGTGAAATTGTCTTTTTTGTTGCTAGGGAGCAAGCAGAGCCTTTGTCATGCTGTGTGATTATTTTTTTTTTCTTTCCCGTAGGCTTGGTGATCTTCAGGGTTCCTTCCCTGTAGGCCTCTTCAGCAGGAGTAGAGCTGCACTCCCCAATGACATGCTTTGTTTTACAAGGCAAGCTCAAAGAAACTGAGCCAGCAACTAAATGTTCATAAATTACAATGTATGAAAGAGTGAGATTTCTCAGGCACAGATAAACATTTATTTATATTCATCTCCTCTCCTAAAGCTGCCGTCATAAATATCTTTATCATCAAGATTCTGTTAGATTTGCAGCTCATCATGTACAGTATATAGTTCAGTGTCAGTGCTCTACAACTGATTCTAACCCTGCGCACCCACTCTATGCTGCCTGCACTGCACCAAACAGCAGACAAAGAAACACATCAATTTGCTGCATGGAAAGGAAGGAACACCTGCAACACTGAAATGTTTTTTTCTGGAAATGTGAAACTAAAATACAGCTGACTGAAAATTAAGAATGCATCTGGTGAATACAACACACAACTTCTAATGAACAATAGTTTTACTCCGAGACAGGAGTATGTGTAATGGCTAAAACAAGCACAGCATAATTTCCATAGTTCTTATTACACCTGTCTATTTCCTTCCTCTATCTTGCTGCTGGCTGTCAAAGGCCAGCATGCACAACAGGAAATCAGCTCTGTTTTTTGATGTGTAAACAGTTTGTTTTGCCATTTTGGGGTCTGTGGGTTTGTCAAATACCTGAGCTATTGATGCAATATATTACCAATAAACAAATTCATACACACTGTCCTTTTATCGGGTATGCAATTATATGCACCTTTGCCAAAACAATTTTCACAAATCAGGGAGGGCTAAGACACAACAAAACAAAGGCTGTCACCATGTTGAAATGCAAATTTCTGCTAATAGTCAGCTTGTTCAGAAGGCGGCAAATGAGTAATCACTGACAAGCGACATTTGTACTGTACTGCATCCTTTTACATGGAGAAAATTGGAGCAAACCCATCAAAACAAGTAAAATAAACAGACACAAAGATCACATCATATTAATATTGAGAAATGTAGCACCCCACCAGGTTTTCAAGGTTTTTATATAGAATTTGGGTTCATTTTATATACACACTGAGTAATTACATTAGGCATGGGACAAAATAAAAAATCTGCTGTCATGATTATCCTGACCAAAATTACTGCAATTCGCAATATTATTGTGATGACTAAAAGAATGTTTTAATACAACTATTTATATTCTTAAACCTAAATAGGCGATGCCTTGTGAATGCACCTATAGTGGTCAGAAACAGCAAGGATCGTAGCTAGGATACATATTGTTTTGTGAAAAAAAATTATTAATTTAATAAGATCATAGTTAAGTCATGAGCTCCCCACTGTGGCCAAAGGACTGTATGTTGGTGAGTTTGACAGGATTTTCAAGTCACTCACGTAAAACTTTTTTATCCCCATTCACCACTATCATAATAATTCACCACGGTTAACTTATTGTAAGTGTTTTTTTTATCATAATAAGCACTCATATCCTATATTGTCCGTAACTAAATTACATTGAAGATTTCTGTTAAGAATCTAAATGGATGACAACCCCCTAAAAAATCTAATTATAACATAACACCATAAGATCAGGGCCACATTCAGAGATAATGATTTTGCTGACCTTTTTTTTAACTTAATACACAAATTAGGTTTCTCACTATAGCCAATAAATATTAATTTAAATTCTTAGCATAATGGCCAGTGACAACTTGGACAACAATTTTAAATAAAGGTTATTTTTGTGTTTACATTTGACTAACCGCCTCTAATTTTGTACTGAGGAAATATTGACAGCTTCCACACTACCATTCCCATACTTTTAACACAAAGTCCTGTTTGTTTCCTTTTTTCAACACTGTATTTTTACTCCTACCACATGTCAACTTTAGCTCAGCATGTTTTGGTAAAAAAGGGAACCTGTAAGCACTTATGTGCTGAGGCACTGAGGAAGAGAGACAGACCTGCAGAATGACAAAGAGCAGGAAAACGAATAGAGCTGGCTGAGCATCTTTGGTGTTTGAGTGCTCAGGTAAGGAGAGTAGTGAGAGACTGGACTTTTCAGTTCGTTCATCATAGCACTATTGCCACTTGCTGACAACAACAGAGTTACTGGGACCAAGAAACTGCTGGCTGGGATAAAATAGGCTGCTTTTGTTCTATTCAGCCTAGTGGAGCAGCAATAAAGCTTCCCTCACATTCCCCAGAGCCGGGCACAAGATGAAAAAAAAACTTCCGCTTTTTCAGCGGGTACAGAGAGAGATGCTCGTATTGAAAAGACATTTTCACTTTGAGGATGAGGAGAGCGAAGGATGAGAGGACAGAGGAGAGATGGATATTATCATACTGGGAAAGCATGATAAAGGGGGTTGGAGGGAAAAGAGGACAGCTTGATTTTGCTGAGAAAAAAATGAAAATGCAAAGAAGAGCGGGAGTGTATGATTGGATTTTGCCCACTGGCAAAGATAGTTGTACGTTAGCTTGCTGAATGGGAGGTCTGTGTTATAATGGGAAAGAATGGGCATCAGCAAAGGGCTCTAATAGGGCCTTTTGAGAGAGAATTCAGAGATTCAGAACAAATCCTGTCACAATAGAGCACAGGTCTGCACTGAGCCGGTCAAAGATCTGTCCATCTCTCCCAATTTAATTACACTCACAGTGTGTCTGTGTGATTCACACACCTCATCACAAAATAACTTCAGCCTGCTGCAACACAGCTGAGCAACATTTACAACTGAATGTCTCCTTTTTGATTCACAATAATACAAAATAGTTAAAGGAAAATCAAAATAAGTGACAGATATTAGGGGACAGATATTTTCTATTTATCCCTTTTTCTTTCCCTTCGTAGTGTTTGGAAATAGAAACACTTTTGGTTTTGCGTGCTGTTTAGCATTTGCCTCCTCAACTGTTCATTTCATTTTTACTCCCAGAAAGTCTCAAACCACAAATCCACAGATTTATAAATCTCAGTATATAGACTGTTACAGATCCACAAATCCTCTGAAGAAAAAGTCTATGAAACAGTTGACAAACATGAGCTGGAAGACTTTGTTCAAATCCTGTCAACTGAGACATTTTTATTTATTTTGTTTGTTTTACCAATGACAATAACTTTTTATAGCCTTAACAATCCTGTAAAGCGAATTTAGCATGTCTTCTCTTCATATATTATATATGTTAGAAAATAGTGGCAGATAATGGTGTGAAAAAAATGACATGTGTAGAGTAGTGAATTTGTCTGTGGACTCACTTGAGCAGGTAAACCAGAATAGACCAGAACAGTGTGTGAGTATTTGCAACTTGTGGCCACGCCCCCCAAAGCCTCAGACAAATGTCACTGTGCCTGAGGGAGGAGGGCAGTACCATCACAGTACCATCAGCCAGCTCCATTTAGCCTCACTGCTGGTTGGGCAGCTTGCTGGGTGACAATTATGCCTTCAGGTAATATGGGGGAAAGAAGAGACTGGCGGAGGAAGAGGTGGAGGGAATAAAAGGCAGCTCTCAAGGTTACCTCAAAAGCACAGCAGGAGCTAAAATAATGTATTTCCCTTAAACGGCAGATTATACATTGGGTGCTAGAAGAACAGGAAGTTTCACAGGAGGCAGATTATAGACAGGCTGCCATAAAGAAATACTTAGATATGTATAACTTATACTCAACTTATAATAAATGCTAAAATAGCAACTGAAATGCTGAGGTACTTTTAACCTGAAACAGGAACAGGACATTACAGTAGAAGACACATGTCTCATGCATTCAGTGTGGACGCACTTAACATGTGCCAAACTTTGGGTTGCAGTTTCCGCTATTACTCAGTCCTCATTCTGCAGGTACGTTTTACTCCAGAGCTACAGGTTTCAGCACCAATGCATCTAATGACATTATTCCTAGCCTGTCAGTCTGAAAATGGGTACACAGCCTGATTATTTCTTATGTAGTTTTTACTTCCCATTTCCATCAAGTGCTTGTACATCGTGAGGACAGTTTGGATATAATATCATCATAATACTGTCGCAATCGATGTAAAATGACTTGCACTTGTAGAATGTATATAAAAGTTAATGCAATCATCAACCTTCAAGACTGATGTTTTGACTGGCGCCGTGACAATTTCTGACCATCATCATAATATCAACGTGTGCAATATACTATACATATCACAAATAAACACTTTAAAGGCGATAAACATTATCCCCACGCACAGTCAGTCTACAGCAGCAGCTGTGACTGACAGGCTGTGCGCCTCTGCAGCAAACAATATGCAGTGCACCTCGCTTCTTAAACTTTCACATGCTCATTAATAACAATGGGCTCAGTGTTTCGTCCATCATTTATTTGGACCAACACTTGTAACACGTTTCTCCTTCATTTCTCTCCTCTCCTTTTTTCCTGCCCAGTTCTGTATCTCATGTTTGTGCACAAACACACTCACACAAAGTGGAGGGAAAGTTAACTTGAATAAAAGATTAGTTAAAAGCTTCTAAAAATGTAAAAATCAGCACATGAGAAAGCACTGTCACTCCTTGCACTGATTTTCTTTTTTTGCATGAACACTGGCCAACCAGACTTGATTATTCTTCACACATATACCATCAAGTTAACTCGTATCCATTATAAGTTCCTTTCATCCTGGCCTTCAAAATAAGACCCACTGGCTTCAGCTATAACTTCCTTATAAACCTTTGGCAATTGGCAATAAAAAGAGTTTAAAATATTTCTTCTTTTAATCTAGTTAAATCTTCCTCTGTGATATATTATCGTGAGTGATATCATCATTGAAATATTCAGATACGCTATGGCATATTGCATGATTTACTAATATTGTGCAGCCCTACCAGAAATTCACATAAGTCATCTGCAACAAGGGACCTATTGGAAGATACCAACTGTCAACCACACTGACATCCACTCATATGTGCCAAACATACATTTTCCTCTAAAAATGGAACATAATTGACCAAAAATACATCTGCATGGATGGATAGATACCTCTATTACACCTGCTGGGCAGAGTGACTGGTTGCCTTTTTTTTATAAAACATTTCAGATGACTACCTTTCTCTGCACAGCTCACTCTCTCTCAGTTGAAGGATGCTCTTCTACACTATTCCGTTGAGTATGACTTTGCCATTGTCTGGACTCCAAGCAAACACATACACACACTCCCTTGCATGCTCACTTTGACTGTATGTTATCCTCAACTGAAAGCTTTTACCTTCAGAGGAAAGGAGGAAAATCAATGTTGCCTGCCCTTTAAAAACAATTCACAGTTGTATATAGCCTCCCAGGAGGCAGAGGGATGGAGGGCAAATTCAATGCAGCCACTTGCTGAAGTCCTACAACCATCACATTGCAGCAAATTAAATAAGACTTAAAAGAGCAAATAAGAGATTATTAGAATGTTCAAGTAATTATTCAGGCACAAAGCATATTTACATTTTGCTATATTCTACAGCTTCGTTAGGGCCATATGATTAAGTTATGTAGCAGGCACTGTCAGAGATGTTTGTTGTATTGTCTTGCAGACACAGTATATGGAAAGTGCAGGACTCAGACATTAAAAAAAAAAATGTTGCCATCAAATATTTACCTTGCACATGAAATACTAATTTGTGGCCATAATACAGTCATTTGTGGCCATAGAAACCCTATGTGTAATTGGATGAATTTTCTCTCATGTAATTGGATGAGACTGTCACTCATTAATGTTACACAAAGATGCATGGAAAAAAGAGATGAGGATGGTCTGTGTTGGGGTGTACATTTATGCATGTGTGGGGAGAAGTTGGTGAGATGAGTCAAGGCAGTTGATTAACGCACATTTTTGTGTCTCTGATGGTGTTTCTGCACCTGAATCCAATGGATCTCACAATGATGTACAGTAGAAATTATGTCTAAATAGGCTGATCAGAGTTTTGTTTACTCTCTGTGGGCGCTGGCTCTGCATCTGGTGTGACCTGAGGATTAAAATGTGTGCGTGTGCAAGTGTGGAGGTCCACAACGCATTGGTACAGTGGGGTATCGTCATGGTCTTTGACCACACTACACCACAGTACAGTATAGTAGTTTCATATTTTCTATAGACTTAGTCAGTAACTATATAATTAAGTCTACCTTGTCACTGATTTAGATTATTGAGTGTTTGTATGTCGCCCTATATTCATAACCACTACAAAACAAAATCAGTCAGGCTTTTCTCTGTTGATCTAACCAGCAAAACAATGTCACCATTTAATGTTTCTGTTTGTATGTACACACACTATGGTATGTTTGTGCTTCTAATGAAGACAAACATTTGACCTTATTCTTGTTTACAATCATTTACATAAGTATGAATGGATATGGGAATTGAAGAAAAGGCAACCCTTAAAAGTGTGATGTTGATGACATGAACAACGAATGAAGAAAGTTAGCCTGGAGCCCTGAAAACACGGTCTATCCCCTCACCACCCACAGACTTAAGACAGTCAGTCGTGTAAACCGATCTTCACTTTTACCACACATTAACATCCATCAGCTAAGAGCAAGATGCCAATTCATCTCTGGCTTTAATTTAAAAACGAGAGCGCTCAGTAATCCGAGGAAGTTAAGTTGTGTGGAAAAAGAAGCTGCAGGGCAAAATGAAGAGGATTATAGATGGATTACCTGTGTTCTGACTCGTGGATGGAGAATATGACTCCTGATGTAGAGGACTTCTGCTGGATGGAAGCCAAGAAGGTAAACTCACTTTTACTTCTGAACAGCTGCACCACTTTCTCTGTGATGTGTGCTGGGGCGTGAACTGCTCTCCCAATATCTGTGGGAACAAAGATGAAAGAAGTCATTGGCTTGTGTAACCCTAACCGTAACACTAGCACTTCTGGACATGGCTTACTCCAATATGCTACACTTAAGTCTAGTTTTTGGCCATCATCAGTTATTATAAAAATTTCTGAAAAGAATACTGCCTCAAACATTCCATTATAGAAGAAAAAAAGACACACAAGCAGACAGTTACACTTCAACCAGCTTAGCCAGGGTCAAGAAACATACTGGAGCATTTGTGTTGATATTAAATGCATAATATGGAGCACTAATTTACTTTTATATACAAACCCCAATTCTGATGAAGTTAAATGTTATGTAAAATGTGAACTGAATACAATGATTTGCAAATCCTTTTAGACCTTTATTTAATTGAATATACTACAAAGACAAGACATTTAACTCATTTTTAACTTTCACTCATTTTGAATTTGATGCTTGCAACAGGTACCACTGTGTTATCACCTTTCCTTTTAACAATTTCTCCAGATTTTTTGAATCTTTTGATGATACTATGGACTGTAGATTATGGAATCCCTAAATTCCTTGCAATCATATTTGAGAATGGGTCACATGGTCAGTGTAGTGGTTCGCACTCTTTCCTTTGCAGTAACAAGACCTGGGTTCGCAAGTTCCTTTCTGCGTGGAGTTTGCATGTTCTCCCCCCATGTGTGCGTCAGTTTTCTCTAGGTGCTCTGGTTTTCTCCAGCAGTTCAAAAACATGCAGATTTGGGGATTAGACAATTGGACACTCTTGCCCTTAGGTGTGACTGTGAGAGTGAATGGTTGTTTGTCTCTATGTGACCCTGCAATGGACTGGCGACCTGCCAGGGTGTACCCTGCCTTTCACCCTATGTTAGTTGGGACTGGCACCAGCCCCCCACCCCCCCCACAACTGTCATGCGGAGGATAAAGCGGTAGAAGGCGAGTGAGTGAGTAAATGAGTGAGAGTATGTTGAGAATTTTTCGTTCTTAAACTGTTGGACTTTTTGCTCACGCAGTTGCTCACATCCTTGCTTGTTAACGACTGAGCCTTTCAGAGATGCTCCTTTTTCTTAACAGGTCTTTTTTGCCCTTGTCCCTGCTTTTTTGGAACTTCTTGCAGGCAACAGATTTAAACTGAGTCAATATTTGCAAAAAACAATAAAGTTTATCTGTTTAAACATTAATTATCTGGCCTTTAAAGCATATTCACTCACTCACTAATTTTCTACCACTTAATCCACTAAGGGTTGCGGGGGGCACTGGTGCCTAAGTCCAGCTGACATAGGGCGAGAGGCAGGGTACACCCTGGACAGGTCGCCAGTCCATCACAGGGCCACATAGAGACAGACAACCACTCACTCTCACATTCATACCTACGGGCAATTTTGAGTATCCAATTAACCTTATCCCCAAATCTGCATGTTTTTGGACTGTGGGAGGAATAAAGCATATTCAACTGAATTCAAAAAGATTTGCAAAAAAAACCTGCATTCTGTATTTATTAATGTTTTACACAGTGTCCCAACTTCATTGAAATAGGGGTTTGTAAATCAAAGCCAGTCAAAAATGAATTGATTAATGATTTTTTTTCCTACTTTTCAGAAAGGCACTGTTTTCCATTTACTAACAAACAAAAGGAAACCTATAGGGATGATAAAAAATATAATTAGAGTTATGTGACTGTCAAAACATTTCACTTTTTACACAGTGAAAGTCATTTACTCTAATCAAACATTTGCATAGCTTCTACAATGAATCAGACTTTGTTGATCCCTGCCTGGAAGGTAAGAAAATATGGTTAGCGACAGGTGATTGTGAGCAACAATTCAGTGTGCTCAGCTGTTCTTATTAATAGCAACTATTTAAATGTACTGCTATCAAATTGCTATTGCTATATAAATGTGATCTCTGTGATTGAAATCTCAGTATCATGTGGATTATTGGATGAGCTGTCCTCATAAAATCCAGACATTCATTAGTTCAGACAGACAACAAAACCATGTGGTTTTTAGTCTTCACAAGACTAGGAATGCAGCCATTTTGTTTGTAAGCCAACATGTCAAAAGGTGAACAAGTGTCTGAGATACCAGAACCAGAGCAAAGATCTGTGGTCCCACAATCACAGCTATACATGACAGGAAGTTCAGTGGAGAGAGGAGCCTGTGGCGGTTTCAGTGCAGGGCTTTTTTAAACTCCCCTGAGTGATGGTGGCTCGCCCGGACTCACTCTCAGCCTCCCCACTGTCACAGTCCTGTCAATGGAGTGCCACTTTTCAAAGCTTCCCCGGTTCTCTGACATGCTACCTGTCTGGGCTCAGCCTGTCATGAAATCACTCCTTCAATTGCGCAGAAACAATGGCCCTGTTGTCATGACATAATGAGATGGACAGCTTCCAAGCACTTTTTTTTTATACCATCACATGAGCAAAAAAGTGCACTGTGGCTCAAGGTGAACAAATATTAACACATTCATTTGATCCAAAGGGCCTTTGTTCCTGGTATGACCTTGAATGCAAAAGAGAATGAGAGTTGAAATGTATTTTAGCTGCAGTGACAGCGCAGCACAACTCAGCATATTTTAAAGTAGTAGCAAGACTGAAAGCTCAGTGATTCAATTAGTTAAGAGGCTAAATCTAAACACCAGTATATCTCTTTTTTTCTTTTTCTTAAAAAAAAGTTTCTTGCTCTGACACCAATTCTATCAAGCCCACAAAATTTAAACAATAAGGTTTCTTTGCCTAGATTACAATTGAAACAAATTATATTTGCAGATGACACAAACTTAATTTGCAATGGAGGAAAGAGAAGCCTTAGAAAAAAATAAAGACAGGGTTAATTTATTTATACCACAATGAAATAGCTGACCATAAATGATATAGAAATAGAAGAAGTATGAAACTGAAATTAAATTCCTTAGGGTACTAACTGACAGTAAACCATGTTGGAAGCCACACGTACAGTTAATCATATTAAAAGGGGAACTATGCAGTATTTTACCCTAATTTAACATTTCATGAGTCAGGATATCGTTGCGGTGAGACTGGTGGCTCTTTCCACTCCCCCTACCATCTTTTAGCGGAAAACCAGCCTTACAAGCTCAGGGTGACAAACCCAGACTCCTTAGAATCAGGAGGTCTCATGAAGTCTTGGTTCTCATGACACAGCACTGCATACACACACTATCCAGGCACCAGGTAAAAGATCAGGGCAGCAGAAGCATTATTTTAGATGTTCATCATGGCAGAGCCATTGAAAAAGAAGCAGAAAAAGCTGATGTTGGAGGAAATGACTGTCTGACCGAGTGAGGGGCCACAAACAAGTAAACATCTGACTTGCTTTTCTCCAAATGGCAAGAATACAAAACACAGAATACAAACCGGGTGCTGACCTGGCGTTGTTGCTGTTGCACTTCTAAGTATCTTTGGGAAAATCTTTCTGTTCTTTATGCATTTATGTGTACCATGTTTGCTATTGTTATAAAGGCATTTCCTCAGTATGAATGATCTCTGTTGGGGGTTTGTTTTTGGTGGGCGATTGGCTGCTCTTCCATCAGCATGGACGGCTCCATGGCTTACACATGGCCAGGAAAGGGGAAGGGAGGGAAGCATTATTTGTGAGTTTTTACACTTTTTACATTGAGGATAAAGTGAAACAATGGGAAGTGCCATAGAGAAAAAGGTGAAAAACAGACCTGCAAACTTCTGCATTAAAGCAAACATTTTAAAGTCCCATTGTAACATCATGTAGAGTCAAAATCTTTTAAACCAACATACATCCTGTATTGCCCCTTCATACTCCCATTTCATCAAATTAAAAGCACGAAAGTTGCAGAACAACTTCAACCTGGATGACAGGTTAACACAAAACAATTCAAATCATGTACAGACTTAAGAACAAATAGTATCCAAACAAAACTCTTTTCATAAATTTCCCCATTGTGGGACTAATAAAGGATTACCTTATTTTAAATAAGGGAGGGAAAACACAATCGAATGGGAATTTTACTGTATTGTTCAAAAAGCCCCTAGCAAGAACAACAAAACTTAATTTTAATCACAATAGTAATACTAAGTATATGAAACAACCATACAAAAAAGATAAAGACTGGTAGATTGTAGTAACACGATTTAAATCTATGGCTTTGTGTCACGTCTTTTTTTCCCTCATGTACTGTTTTGAATGTTTTTTTCTGAAGCTTTAATTTGACTGTACACATTTAAAAGAAAGAAAAAAGATCCCACTAACTTTTGTTCATTAAAAAGTTAGAATTTTGTTTATTTACAGATACTTAGTTGTTATTTCTACTTTGTCATTTTGCTGTAATATTTTATGTTCAAACTAGTAAATAAATAAATAAATACACTAATTAATAAGAGCATTTTCTGATCTGGTGTCTGAATTTGTGGGACCAATAAGTCCTAGTACAGGCCATTGTTCTCTATAGAACCGATATCACAGTAGATGTCTGTTCTACTATGAGTCAAAAAAGCTTGGTAAAAGTTAAAAAAAGAAGAGGTTAAAAAAAAAAGTAGGAGACCAGATACAGACATCCATTTTCTATGCCAAAGACAATTTATACATCTAGCCATCCATTGTGACCAACTCCTCCTGAAAGATTTGTGGCATTATGATACATTATGCATCTCCAGGCTTTGCTTGTAGGAGAGAAAAGTAATTTTACCCACTGAAGTCTATACGGCGTTTTTCATGAAAATATAGGTCAGGCAACTTTAAGAAAATGACCAATGGGGCCATTTTGTGTGTGTGTGTAAAGCCGAGAGCAAAATTAAAGCAGTGCACTCAACAGCCTCTGCTTGTAGACATAAACAAACTCATTTACAGTGACAGGAGGAAACAGGTAGAGCGGGAAGGTTAATCTCCCAGCAGACAAGGGGAAGATCAGTGTTGCAGGGAGCAGCCGTCTGTCGAACTCCTTCAACTCCATTTCATAGCTCATCACTTTAATCAGGAGTGTGGTGGGTCCTCCTCTCACCTCGCCTCTTATACATGAATTCTATAAGTGGAAGTGAGGAAGAGGAGCCTGACTGTGGTCTGGTGAGTTACAGTCAGTCCGAACTGTGTGGACTTCTGTCTGGACAGATATGGAAAACCCATGCCATAGTGTCCAAGCACACGTGTGTATTTTTGTTCAACTTTTTAACCCAGGTACAAACTGAACCAGGGCAGAGTTAGAAGGCCAGTGTTCAGCAGAACGGTCACTGGGATCATTATTTCCATGAGCCTATATTCTGCATCTCTCAAAGAGAGATACAGACCTGCATGAAGTGATGTATGTTTGAGTGTGCAGGTTTGGTGCTATATAAGCATGTGTTTGTTTAGGGTTGACTGTGAATACAGATTTAATATATTAAGAATAATTATTTTAATCAAAAGTCAAACCATAATGGCTTCAAAATCTTGATTACATTAATCTGAAAACTCATCTTGCATATTTATTCATAGTGTTAACTTGATGTGATGAGTGTAGTTTTGGGGATTGTGTTTTTCATTGGACCCCGCCCCTCGCCCTGTGTCAGCTGGAGTTATCCACTGCGACCCTCAGTGGATAAAGCGGTAGAAAATGAGTGAGTGAGTGTTTTTCATTGGTTGAGGTAAATCAGAGTTGAACTTGTACTTGATACAAGACCCTGTTTGATCAGATAATAAGCTCATTTTCTCCAGTTACTGTGACTTAAATGTTGCTGTTTAACTTAGGTTCATTAATTACCTTGTCAAGGCAGGAAGTGGTGTTTGCACTTGAAGCTCACTCGCTCATCTTCTGTATCCTCCACAACTAAAACTAGGACGTTTAAAAAAGCTGTGTTAAAAATTCTTTGCTCTGTTTAACAGCACGTGGGAGATAGTTAAAAAATGAAAATTTCATTTTCATCAACTGTATATTAGTCTCTAACTGTGCATATGTTTGGTGTGTGTTAGAAACACAATGTGCCAATGTGGGATCCCTGCGGGAAATGAAAGGAAAATATGTTACCCTTACCAATATCTAATATTCCTCTGACTGGGTTTCACATCCGGGCTTCATCTTGTTGCTCTGTAAATGTAAGGTAGTGGCTCTAACTTGCACATATCGGATTAATCTGCAGTAGTTTCATCTTTATTCACTGCAATGAACCTGTACTCTGTCTGATGGCTTGCGATAAAGAGCTGTTGGGTCTGGAGTCACATGTGGTATGTTCACCTTAATGTTATCTATGAGTCCTCTCATTAGGTATGTGACAATCACACCAATAACCTACCAGGTAGGTCAGAATGTTTACAGTCAGTGAGGTCATCTACTTGCAAGGGGAAGGAAAACTTGAACTGAATCATCAATGTTTCATCATTTCACAGTTATGAATTTTTCAGCAGCTGAGTTCTTCAAATGCAACTCAACTTAAGAGAGGCATGCTGAGAGCTCGGCTGTGTTTGTAGGCTGCATGACATACACTCACTCCTTCACATGCACAAATTCTTTTCCTTTGTTTTTTTTTTCTGTACTACCACTTCACTTTCTGTGGCTTTATGCCAGTTTCTAAACCATATTCCTTTGACATTCCTCTGCTGTTTTGCTCATGCTGTTTCACTTGCTACAAATGTCCTTGTTTGTTTCTTTTCCTTCGTTAAGCATCTCTGCATCACCACCTCTTAGTATGTTTCTGCATTTTTCTTCAGATAATGTACACACTAGTGCTGAACAATTTGGGTAATATATGAAAATTGCTAATTTTATCGACATATAGTGTAACCTGATTTGCATTTGTTTTAGGACATGCTTCAGTTTAATATAAACAGAGTTTAATAGATTTAAAATGTGACCCAGCATTACCAAGTACCATCAAAATACTGCATGTACCATCAAATTACTCCATATTCTAACACAAAATTTATCCCATCATTTAATATTTTGTCAGGAAAAAGAAATACTCAAAAAATTGGACAATTACTTCAAAAGCTATGACTGTTAATAAATTCATGCTTTTTTCTATTTAGAAAAAAAGGGCCTTGCAATAAAAAGTCAGTCAGGCTTAATTTGCCATAAATTGTAGGTTTTTTTTCCTAGTTCCACTGAAATTGCAATTTCTTTTTTTAAAAAAGAATTATGAATTGCATAGATCAATGGTTCTAAAACTGTTTATACCAAGAATCATCAGTGAAAATATTGAGCTCTCAACGTAACACCATTTTTCATAGGAGACAAACACAAAATTCATTTTGTGTTAGAATAAATTTTACATCATTTAATATTTTGTCAGGAAAAAGAAATACTCAAAAAATTGGACAATTTATTCAAAAGCTATGACTGTTAATAAATTCATGCTTTTTTCTATTTAGAAAAAAGGGCCTTGCAATAAAAAGTCAGTCAGGCTTAATTTGCCATAAATTGTAGGTTTTTTTTCCTAGTTCCACTGAAATTGCAATTTCTTTTTTTAAAAAAGAATTATGAATTGCATAGATCAATGGTTCTAAAACTGTTTATACCAAGAATC
Organism: Brachirus orientalis; assembly: GCA_016785285.1. Taxonomy (NCBI): domain Eukaryota; kingdom Metazoa; phylum Chordata; class Actinopteri; order Pleuronectiformes; family Soleidae; genus Brachirus; species Brachirus orientalis. Next base: position 2,314,098 of record JAFBJR010000172.1, read on the forward strand.
ATCAGTGAAAATATTGAGCTCTCAACGTAACACCATTTTTCATAGGAGACAGATTTATTCCCAATAAGATCATTTGCTCTTTCATCATCCCCCTCTTCCTCACATATACATCCAGTACTGGTATAATGAAAGTAGATTAAGATGGACTGATAGATAAGGGGGCTCTAATCACTATTATTTTATTTATTTATTATTTGTTTCATTTTCTACGCACTTCGGTCCAAATTCCTCAGCTCCACACTGACCAGAAGCCCTAGTATAAGAGTGCATTGCATCAGGATGGGGGTGTGACTTGTACTGTGTGTTAACCGTTTTAAACATTACACTGAATCTTTGATAGCTTGCTTGTGCTACATTTCCTAATGCCTCAGTCATCTTGAGTTCCAATCCACCCCTGTGTTCTGCAGTCCGGCCTCTCCACTTCATCTACACTGCAGACCCGCCTTGAGCAGCGAAAAGCAGGCTAGCTCCTTAGGGATAGTCTGCTGTGGACTGGATGGATGACTGGCTAGCTCAATGTGTGGATGCACAAATGAGTGGGGGGCTGGAAGTGTGGAGATAAAGATGACTGGCTACTCGCAGAATCTGCCACACCGACACACTGTGAACTGCCAGATCTTAAAAACTAAAAACGCATACTACTACTATGTATATCCTTGTCTTGCTTCTCCAGTCATCAGTCTCTCATTTGATTTGATTATTGCCAAGGAGGCAATAATAAAATTATTAATGCTAGTTAATCAGTCAAAACTGGTCGGCTATTTCCTATCAAATCACAAATTACAGGCAAGACGATAAGACAGTGTTCTTTCTACAAAAGAAGCAAATATACTGCAACATTATAAATTATCCAGCATAATTAAATAGACTGAACAACACAAAGGATTTATCTCTGACTTGAGTTTGTTTTTTGCTACCAAACACAATAACAATATAATCTTTTTTTTTTTTACTTTATTCAGTATCAAATAAAACTTAATGAAATTTAAAAATTACACTCACATTTATGCTTCTGTTTGCAGTAATATAATGCAAGCTCAGGAAATTCAAATTCATGTTGCTCAACTACAGTTGCTGTGGGCACTAATCTCTTTCTGTGGGGATTTGGGCGTGTGTGTTTGCATGTGTGTATGCATGTTTTGTTAACAACTTTTTTCAGCCTAGATCCAATCCATAATCTTCTCCACCCCCCCCCCCCCCCCCAGCTCTACACAATCCTACCTGGCTGTGGGCAAGTTTTAACACCACAGCTGGCAATGTGCTTTAAAGCTGCCGCACCATATACATATAATTCACACACACACACACACACACACACACACACACACACACACACACACACAGAATTCACACAGGGGAAATAGGTGGAATTGAGATGTGAGCTAATTTTGTCTAACACAGAGTGATTTGAGGTGCTATATCAGTAACTGTCAGGCCTCCAGTAGGCCCACTGCAGGGAGTCTGGCTGACTATGAGGGATCATGTAACTATGAAACTGGGGCCCCTGTAGAGATCCAGGAGAACCTGAACAGAACCCCCCCATACAAATCAGCCAAGCTTAATTACGTTCTCACTCTCCTCATAGCACTCTGCCTGTCAAACGGCCAATCACTGGATCTGACAGCAGGACAGCACAGGCCGGTAGGCTTGCCAGCCAGTCTCCATACCATCATCAGCAATGCTTATGCAGCAGTTTATCTCAATTAAAAATGCTCTGCATGCTTGAAAAATATAATGTTGCGTTAAGCCTTATATTTCTGATGAATCATCCCCTGAGGACTCTCAGCTACCATGTCATTAAACATTGAATAAAGCAGCAAATCGCCAAATAATGACATCACAGTGTCATGCCTACGGCAGGATCTTTAATCACTGTGTCACACAGATGAGCTGACAGCCACTACCACCGTTTACCCCTGCATGTGCACTGCTGCTTTTTCATCCTATAAAATCGAAAAGGGAAAAAAAAAAAAAAAAAAAAAAAAAAAAAATATGTTGGTTATGGGGCAAGGGCAAGTTGTGCGGCGTGGGCTGCATGCAGAGTAGAGCTGGCAGATACGATCAAGACAGGACATACACATGGAAAGATAAATACAGCGAAAAGGTCACCCGAGAGTGCCCTGTTTCTTTCCCACAAAAAAATAAACAAACTGTCAGAAGGTAGTGGTGCAGCAACAGTCACATACAACATGTTACTTATGTGCATTTGCATGTGTGACATTAAAGACACTGATGAGGGCTGTGACATAACTCGGATAATTATTACGCATGAACTTTTGGCTGTAAACAGGAAAAACTCCTCATTTGCTGAGCCCATTTTCAGTAGAGAAAAGCCATCTAATGTCAACTGAAGACATGGGGACATAACTGAAATACTTGATAGTGGGTGGGCCAGGTACTCTGCATGGAGGGCATTTATTTGAGGTTGGCAGAGCAGTTGGTTGAATGCACACACACAGTTGCTGTAGGACATGATCAATTCCATCAGCCGAATAACTCATAACTGTTTATTAAAATGAAATTAAATTTACAATGAATTAGAAATGCATAATTTTATTGGCACAATATCGGTATCAGCAGATATTGGCCTTAAAATGTATAATCGGATATCAGCAAACACGCCAAGATCCACCATCATTAGTCATGACTAATGACTAAAATAGTAAGCTGAATATGCTATTACCTCCTTGAATGAAGTATTATTTTTTGATGATTATTAATTTTGCACAACAAAGATAATTTATATCTACATCTGCTGCGACATGAGCATAAAAACATTATGTTAACTTCTCTACAGAGGAGACTAAATGACCTTTGCAGCTGGGCAAAGGGAAAGATACACAGTATATGTCAATCAGCATTGGTTATCCTCCCAAGCACTCCAGATATATCGGCATATTGGAAATCGACAAAAAGTCTGATATCATGCTACAATGAATGCTTCACTAACAATTTTAGAAATTTTGCCTGTGTTATTAGGGCAGTTTGAAAACTAAATGAGATGAAATATGAATAATGAACAGGTCAAGAGTCAGATGGATATATAGAGTAATATTAGTACTGATTCAGTAGCCACATGCATCCAACACAGCACTAAAAATCACAATAAAGCTTTAAAAAAAAACACAAGAAAAAAACAAAAATCTCATATTGCTATCTGATATCTTCATAACACACAGCTTTTCAAGCAGCTGTGTCAGTCACTGAAAACATTACAGTGATGTTGATGAACAAACACACCAATACTCCACTATAAATGGAAAGATATGACAAGACAAAAACCACAAAACAGCTCTCTTTCCATCTCTTACACAGAGGCACAGCCATGAGGAGGCAACTCATCAAATACAGACAACTTGAGATGCATTCTAGCTGTTGCATGAGGTGCAATATCTCAAAGTGTATTCTCAACACGTGGCAGCAGCAGATTATTCACTCAAGACTGTATGGAGCAGGAGCTACTGAGTTCAGGGACTTTGACTGTGCAAGGGTTGATTATGAAGTCAGATGAATTATTAAAAGAAATGGCACTCCAGATGTTTCCCCTGTCTTCATGACAAACGCTATCTTCTCTCAGGCATGGAGATGCGAGCTAAACATAACATGAGCTTGCAAATCTGTGTGGCCTTCATCCTGTTTGTGTGAGTGTGTGAGGCAGTGTTTGATGCAGTTTCCATTCTTAAGAGGTACTGCCACTGTGATGAGGACCTCTCAGTCATTTGGCAGTGAAAAGTCAAAGCTTTATTAATAAACTGCTGATATAAAGCCGGCAGGTCCAACACATCCTGATCATGATAAAATTATGTTGCTGCATTTTACAGTTTTCACTCGGGTGGGTTTATCATTCCAGTGGGGAGTAAATTGTTAAACTTATGCAGATCTTCATATGCAGTTTCAGGCCTTTCAAATGCCACTGCTTTTGTCAGCTAGAAGCAGCACAACTCAAAAACTGAAGAACAGGTTTGGATGAAATTTTGGGGGATGAAGGTTATGGTCTAGTGAAGAAATTATTACAGTTCTGTGGTGATCCAGACATGTATCTGGATTCAATGTTAACCTTGTGAGATAAAGGAGTGTATCAAAACTGTGGGAAACTGAGCAATATTGGTTTGCACTCCAAGTGCTTTCCAAGTGGAGAGAAAAATCCAAACCCGAGAAGCCTGATAATTTCTTACACAGAAGAGAAAAGCTTGTAGGATATGGATTAGAAAAGGGCGAGCACACAAGCGCAAAAAAAAAATAAAAAAAATTGGCAGGTCATTTTATGAACCATCTGTCTTTCATCATCTTATATGTCAATATAAGAAGAAGAGTGATAAAATCAGTTGCATCGAGAACTGTGAATGGCACAGTGTAATACAACTATCTAAATACTATAGAAGAAGAAAAATGAAGGTATATAGGCTTCTCATATTTTCATTATTCATGGAATAAAGGCTGATGAAGAAGCAAACAGCAAGCTATATTAATTCAGCAGCAGAACTACATAAGCCTCTGTGGCTTTCATCAAAGCCCTTCTGTTATTGTTATTATCAAGCCTTGCGTCTTGCCTCAGAGAATAACCTGAGAAAAAATCTTGACGTCATGGAGAGCAGCAGGCTTTCCAGCTGTAGCTTACGATGCCTCCTCTTTGTCCAACTTCTTACTGGTTTTGACAACTGTAAAAACAAAATGGTAGCTTCACCTGTCAAGCAATCAGCACTCACTCATTTGGATCCACCATCATTTGATCCTCCAATGGAGACACTTGGTTTTTGCTTCAGTGAGCTGTAGCTGTAAACACTGTGGAAGATACTGTACAGTACAGTATCTACTGTATGCAGCAGATGTATTATAATCCATCTTCCATTTAAGACAACATCAATCATGCTTGAGCTTTCTTCACCTAACCAATCTGTCAAGTCAGAATGAGTATCTCTGTAGATATGATCCTGAAAATGTATTTGATTATGAAAAGAAAAATTCAATTCTTAAAAAAAAAAAAATAGAAAGAAAAAGTAGCATTGGATCTCTGTGTATGTTTATGCACTAACATATACATATACACACATATACATATACATATACATATACATATACACACATATACATATACACACATATACATATACATATACATATACACACATATACAGAATATACCAAGTTCATCTTAAAATGACACCATAAATGCCATGGGCACTTAAGGACCAAAAAAAAATAAATCAGAAAACCTGTAAATATATCAAATGTCTCACAAATCCATACCTATCAAATGGAAAGAAGACATGTGTCAACAGTGAGCTCCTCCCATCCATTTGGAATAGTTTTATAAGACCCAGCAGTGGAAAAAACTTCCTAAGAGCCCCAGAGCCACATAAAGTTTATTTTTAAACAGGAAAATAAGCCAGATTGCTCTGGCAAGGTGTCCTCATGGCAAATGCAATATACTCTGTATTAGCTCCTACATGTTACAGGCTTCAGTTTGCACTTAAAAGCTGTCAGTGATTTATTATATATTTTATATATATATATATATATATATATATATAAATTATTTATTTATTTATTTTTTTTGCTTTAAAGATGCTACACCTGCAGGTCCAGTAAATTTCCAGCAAAACAAAACAACCATGATAGTGTCAATGTTGTCACATATTTAAAAAAAAAAAAAAATTGTTTAACTTTGTTATTGAGTATAAATAACATATTTTATATGTAATAATTTGATTAAGTACTGTTTATTCCATTAACCTGTGCTGCTAACAATTTCCTTCGATATTAGTCATAAATCTTACATATGTCATTGGCCTGGCAGCTGGAAAATGCTTCTTGCTGTTGGCTAGAGTTCTGATGTTATCTAAAAGACAGTAGTTGCTTTCATGGTTGGATATTATTCTTTTAGACGAAAAGGAAGCCAGAGACATGGAGTGAAAGCAAAACATTTTTGCTTGAAAGTATGCAAGAAAGTGTGTCACTTTTATTCACCGACTAATAATCCATGCATTGACACTGATATGTGGAATATATATGTACAATCCCAAGAATAACAACTATCTCATAGACAAAAGTATGTAAGACCCCCCACAGAGCCTTGATCTCCATACCACAGAGGCAGCCCGCTGGAAGTGAGGCAGGTTCTCCAACATGCTCAGAACAGTCTAACTGCCAAATACCTTTATAAACTCAGTGCAAGTGTAGTCTTTGTACTTTATTATATTTCCTTCTTCTTCATCATCATCATCACCACCACCATCCCCATGACTGAGGACAACTTGTGAAGTTTCAAAGCCCAAGGTTGATCTCACCAAATGTTTTTATTTGGTTGTTTTTACCCTTTATTTTAATTATGATATTTGAGAATTCATTTGTTACAGTAGGGGGTCAGGATTGTCCAACTCCTTCAGTTTATTTTCAATTTCAAGGTCACAATTTGATTCTCTCTCTCTCTCTCTCTTTTTGAGTCTGCTATTTTTAAGACTTGTGTAGTTTAGTCTAGGATCATCGGTTTTATGTCATGATAACTCCTTTATTTTTTTTAATTCCCATTTCCATTGTCTACATGGTGTCATGACTGATATAATGTCCATCATTTGTTTGCAGTATACCACACTAAGGCCTTATTGTCAAATTAAAATAGTTTATTAACAATATGAATGAGACAATAACCAGTCAATTGTACACTAAGCGTATAAAGAAGAAAAGTCATGAGAGTCGCTCTGTGTTGCTCTGAAGGTCCAGCAATCTGTTGTTAAGGCCACCAAATCTACACTGACCTCCAATAACATTATCGTACACAGAAGGCAACACCTTTGTAGTAAGATGTGACCTGCTTGGCATTTCATAGATGTGTCACTGTTTTTGGTAGGTGTGGGTCAAAATATCAATTTGATGACATTTCGTTGTCCTTCCTCATGCAATTTGATAATCGATATGCCAGGTCAAACATAAATATTTTGATAACAAAGTAAGGCATTCTGAAGAAAACAGTCCGCGCCCGTTTCATTCGGTGGGCATGGCTACTTGATGCCTCATCACGGCAGCACTGCTCAAATGAATGTGGGAAACTTGGGTGGAAGTTGGCCAAAGACAAGCAGGATAATGGCGGAGAACAGACGCCCCACGTTCAATACATAGACTTTGTATACTTTCATGTTCTTCATGTTGTGAATAGAGAAATCCTGCACTTTTAACTTTTCAAGGATGCTTTGTTTTCTTCAGTTAGACATTGTGATCTATCGCAATATGATTGTCTTGATTACCACAGAATCATTGTATCATATTACTATTGGTATCGTGGACCATGTATCCCCCATCATATATTATTGTGAGGTACTCTGTAATTTCCACCCCTAGTTTTTGGATTTGATCCATTGGTAAGGCCAGTTTTGCTGCTGCTTCACTTGCTGTTGTTGGCCCCTTCTTCTTTCTATTTGGTCCTGCACTCATTACTGCCATCCAGCCACTTATCACTGTTAGCCACATATCTGATACAACTTGCCATCAGATCAGTCAGCCAGCATGGCTGTGATTTGATGTGAACAGCTTGCCTGGCTGCATCCTTCAAGTGTGTATTCATCATCCGGCGGTTGTCAAAATGCATCACAGAACCACAACGTGGGCTGTCCCATTTGTCACGTGAATCATCAGCTAATAAGCTCATGAATCGTTTGACCATTTGCAAAGGATGGATGTCTCCGACCGCATCCTACAATTCTTGGCAGCAGAGCATTAACAGGTGGCGCTAATGCACCTTTCAACTGGTTTGCCAATCGCCACGCAAACCTGTAGACATTTTATTTTTTGACAAATTCTTTTGTTCCAAATCTGCGCCGAGATGAATTATGTTTAGGTTTATAAATTCTATTCCGGGTTAAAAACATTGCTTATGGAATGAAGAGATTCAAATAAATAATCAAACTAATGACACTTGTACAACACATAACTAGAACTGACATAAATACTACTATTAGTTCTACCACTGTTGATAAAAGAAATACATACATACATGCTAGAGAGAGAGAGAGAGAGAGAGAGAGAGAGAGAGAGAGAGAGAGAGAGAGAGAGAGAGAGAGAGAGAGAGAGAGAGAGAGAGAGAGAGAGAGATCAGACTTTTATGATTTTTTGGACAATTAAGGAGTAAACCAGCAGTCAGGCTTTGAGGGGGGATTAGAGGCTGGGCTGGTTAGATACACATGAACACACACGCTTTTCGCACACACACACGCGCACGCACGCACACACACACACGCACACACACACATTAAAAGTATACATTTCCTCGATTAATATCACTAGTTAGCAGGCATTATTTTCCACCATTTTTTGTATGATTAGAAAATGTAGCAGATTAGGATTTTGATTCCATTTTTTTTTTTGGAATTAAGAAGGCTTAAACTTTGCCTAAAAATCCATTTCTAAAGTTTTTGCTACCGATTTAGAATGCACCCGCTGCATCATATCCAGGTTGCACCAACATTAGCTGGAATTAATCCTAACAGAAGAAACTCCAGCTCCAGTGTCCTATAGGTTAGAAAGCAACTGAAGTAAAAGTAAACGCAATTAAAGTGCGACTATGATACCATCAAAACAAAGACAATGGCTTCAGGCAGGACAAAGCAGGGCTAATTATATCAGGCTTCTGATGGAGACAGGGAGGTGCTCAAGGCTCATCCTTGAACTGTTTGAGGCAGCAATAGAGTTTAATTGCTCCACATTGAGGTTGCCGTGGAAGTTTCCAATCATGCAACTGAGGATTTAAAGATAAGCGTGTCAAATTGTAGATGACATTTCTCTGTGCATGATAATGAGGAAGATATCAGAGGGAGCTTACAATGCATCCATTGCAACAATTTCCCAGACTGGAAATTTTAAACCAAAATCTGAGGGTGCCTTACAATATAAAACAAAGCTGCAAATGTTGCTCCTGTCTAGCTCATAAGAAGAGCTAGACAAGTTAGTTAGGGAGCCAGCCACTACGTATCTTTCTGTGCAGTGAAGTCTCCACATATTGCAGTGAAGCAGTGGTGTTATTATTAAGGCTGTAACTATCTACTGTGTATATATGTATGTGTGTATATGCATGCATATGCTCCATGCTAGGATGAGCTGGATGTGTCAGACTTGCAGCTTCTACAACCACATCTTATAGTAAAGCCACCAGTGTGGCTGAAGGTAATCATGTAAATTTTGAAATTTTCAAGTTTATCAACCATAAACGGCACTGGGGTATTTTAATATAGCCCCAGTGTGTGTGTGTGTGCAAAAGAAACTGAAAATGTCTCATCTCCCCAAGCAGTAATTTAAAAAAAAACATATTTGGGACACGGACAAGAGCTAAATTTAAATGTACTGACAAAGGTTTTCTTCAAACAAAAACTCACAATATAGGCACAGGCCACAACAGTTTGGGTGTGGCTGATAAAAAAAAAAAAAGCAACATCCAACTGGAGTAACTTGTTTCCAGGCCTTGTTTCTCTACACTGCCTTTAATTTGACAGCAGGGGGGCAATAGAGACACGACTGTCCCTTTAAAAGATATCGCCCTCATGTACAATGAATAATTCAAATGTAATAATTCCTCAGAGGTTCCTGTGAGGTGGGACCATGTGTCTCGCCTCCTCCAGCAGTAGGACAGCCAGGAAGCTCATAAATAAAAGATGAAAGGTTTGATAGCCTCCATTGCATTCAGAAGCCGGGACTGTGCAGAGTAGAGTTTAGAGTTGAAGCCAGGCTGCTCCTGTGTGTGTGTTGTCTGGGTGGGAAGTGGTGAGGGGTATAAATAGCAACGATATGGATGCATGAGAGAATTAGACCTCACCGAAATCTCTCCATTTCTAGCCAGCTCACTCCAAACCTGCAGAAACAGGCTGCAACAAAAATAGAATACCCATTTCCAGTGATAATGTGCTGCATTTGGGTTCATCAAGATTTCTAAAAACAAATTTTGTCACCTATTTCTCCTTCTTAAGCCATTTACCATCTAATTACACTAGAGCATTTGCAACTGCAAGCTAAATCCAGCTCTTCAATTTGCGATTTTCCATCTACATTTTGTCACACACAGCTTAGGTGCATCGTCACCACTCGAGAACAGACGGATCCGTTTCAGCGGTGCCAAACCTTATGTCTGTGCAGTCGCCTGACACAAACATGATAACATTTCACTGGAGCACATCAAAGTCTGACATATTCTGCTTCTATAAAACAGAGGCAACAGTGTTGAAATGCTCAGAAGAAAGGATTCATCAGCCTGTCTTGTTAACCTTTTCCCTCCTTTGCTTAGCCCAAGAGTAAATCTACAATAACAAAAATATATAAAGGCCAAACATTTTGGCTCAACACATCTGTCTTCTGATTTAGTGTCAAGAAACTATCTATGTAGAGACAGCTATACAGTAACTAGCTATTAATTCAATTATGAGCTCCATCACTACTGCAGTGTCAATGCATAAAATCCCTGTTCCTAAAGTGGGCCAGAGTGTTTATAGTGATTTATATACAGCAGCTCTGGGTTGGGAAGGAGACCTGTCAGCAGGAGATTTGATGGAGGTCAAACACCATTTAATTTATTAAGAGACAACTGGTACAAAACTGCATCTAAATTTACCAAAGTTTAGTGGCTGAATCTAGTCTTTAATGTTAGATAGTTTCATGGAGCCACACTGCTCCAGCTTTGGAGGTGCTAAATCTTAACCCTAACCCATCAAAGATGGGGCTACCCATCACCACATCCTGTCCTATCATAATAAAACAGAAGTCACCTTAAACCTTAAGAGAGCACTATAAATTATAGCCATATTGTGCCATATATATGAAAGACAGATAACGCATCACTTCATCCAACCTGTGGTACGACTAGATATCTCCTAGCTTCATAAAGGACAAAGCTGAATGAAGACACTTGACGACTGTCCAAGTCTAATTACATGAACCTGGTTCTTTTAAAAACCTCAGTAAATTATACACTTTAATGAAGCACTCTTTAATCACATGTATCTCTCTCTTAATTAGAGTAAGCTCTAATATAAATAACAGTCTTCTCTGTTGCTATGGACATGGATAATTGAAATGATAATTATATAGACACAGGTTTTGAAACCATATGACAGTAGATTACAATTTATTGGATGTAAGGAATTTGGGAGTTGGAATTTCAGTTGGGGATTCCTGGTAATTCCAGGTGGCCCGGGTAAGAATCCTTGTATGCAAACTTCATTGTTCTATGAATGAATGAATGAATGAATGAATGAATGCATATCTTTATTTTGGTTACATTAATATAAACATAGAGTGAGGATCATTTAACACAAACGTCCTAATAACCAAAAAGGAATAGGGTGAAGTTTGTGGCTTATTTTTGCCTATCCTGTACAAGGAGAAACCCAGAAAATCAGAAATGTAGAGAAAATATATAAAACATTACACTAAAAAATATAGTACTTGACTTTCAATTCACATTGTAACATTTCAAGTCTCTTTTGAAACCCAAAATAGTTTTAAACCATTTCAAATCATCAATGAGTTCTCACATTGCTAGTTTGAAACATAAATAATCCTCACAATTTATAGTTTCCTTCTCTTTAAAAAATGTCTGAATGCAAACAGGAAAAGTTTTTATCACCAAAATTGTATATAGAGAGTATATAACAAATGAGGAATTTTAACATGAACGATCCTATGAAGAACAGATTAGTGGATTCGAGATATCAAACTTTGTTGATTATTCCGATAGCTTTTTTCTGAAGTTTGATTATTGGATCTAAGTTTGTTTTATAAGTATTTCCACAAATTTCACCACAATAAGGCATTACAAGTGAACAGTATAATATCCTTAAACAGATTTGGATAATTTATGTTTAATATATTCTATGTATCGTTTCCAAAAAAAGTATGAGGTCTATAATGGCACCCAAAAATGTTGTTTCACAGACTCTGTTTTAACGTTCTTTAAATTCAGGTTTATGTCAAAGTTTGTCCTTGTGCCACCAAAATCATAAATTCTGTTTTACTGTCATTCAAAGATAACTTACTGAAATCAAACCATTTATCTGCTTTATATTATACCCAGAACAAAATAAATTAGTATTAGTATTGTCTACAAACATCACAAGATTTAATTTATTTTATACTGTACACATATCATTTAAATAAAGTTTAAGTAACTTAGGTCCTAATACTGAACCTTGAGGTACTCCACGGGTCACACTTCTCAATCTTAATTTAAAATCATTAGTTTGGGCATAGTGAAATCTATTATTTAAATAACTTTCCAACCAACATTGTGTGACACCTCTTATGCAATAACGTTCACATTTCTTTAGAAGTAATGAGTGATCGATCAATAAACAAACCTACTGCGAGCTGTTTCTTATCAACTGCTGTCGCTACCTTTCCTACTAATTCCATTACTGCTGAAGATGTTGAGTGATTACTCCTAAATCCATATCGATGATCATTCAGTAAATTATGTTTCTCAATAAATATGTCAAGTTTATTTAAAAATAGTTTAAAAAGAAATAGGTCTATAATTTGATACAGTTTGCTTATCACCATTTTTATGAACTGGGATCACTTTAGCCATTTTCATTCTATTAGGCAAAGTACCTGTTTGAAAGGATCTATTACAGATGCAAGTAAAAGGTTCAAGGACACAATGAATGGTTTCTTTTATGAGAGACATATCAATATCATTACAATCTTTAGTTTTTTTTGTTCTTAAACTTTCTCACTACTTCTAAAATATCACACTTGCAAACACCTTTAGGGAGCATTGAGTTATAATTACATATATAAAGCAAAAGCTATAATAATTTCTTCAGCACTTTGCGGGATAATATCTTTTGCCAGATTTGGGCCTACATTAACAAAAAATGTCACTAAACTTTTTTAATCAACTCATTAAGCACATTCCAAGTTAACTTAACTTAACAGACTCAAAGTCTGCTTTGATAAAGCATTATAGATGTTAATTTATTTTTATATTTATCCTCCTTTTGTAAGATGCTTGATGAATTCCATGTATAGATTGTTTTTCTTTTTGCATGCTTTGTCTCCTTTTACTTGAGTTTCTAAATTTTTTAACAGACAATATCGTCGTAAAGTGTCGAAGTGTATCTAGAAATGCATTGTACGCTTCATTAATATCTTCAACATAAACTTCCTACCAATCATGACTTTTGACTTCTGTTTTAAGAGCTGTAATTGTTGTAATTAAAAGATTGACTTATTTTGTCATTTCTAATACTGCAAAAACAGGCAGATGATCACTTACATTGGTCACTAAAAGACCACTATTTATCTTTACATTCATTGTATTTATGAAAATATTATCAAAGACCCACTATCTTTAGTTATCCTGCTAGGTTTTAAAATTAATGGATATAAACTCAAACTGAACATAATATTAACGCACTCTTTGGTTTTCTTATCATCATTTGATTTCAATCCAGTATTAAAGTCACCACAAACCAAAATCACCTTGTCATTATGTTTTTCATATAATTCATAAACCTTCTTATTAAATTGATCAATGCAGGATCCTGGTGTTCGATAAATATAACTAATTGATAGGATTTTTGATCTTATTCACATTCCAACAAACTCTCACTGACAGTTGTCATGTTACTAATAACTTTAGATTTAAGACTAGACCTCCCCTTTTGCCCACCCTATTTTGCCCAAACATTTCATAGCCCTCTAGTCCATCTTGCAGTTTTTTGTTGTCACTCAACCATGTCTCTGAAACTGCTACCATGCTGTATTTCAATTCTGGGTCTGGTCAATGGCTGAGCTGCCTCTGAGCAAGGCACTCAACCCCCATTGCTCCCTGGCCACAGAAGTGTGCTGCCCACTGCTCCTGTGCCCAGTTTGTATGTTACACACACACACACACACTCACACACAGAGAGAGAGAGAGAGAGAGAGAGAGAGAACATGTAGTGAGCTATTAGGGCTACAAAACCCCCCTGATGGCTACAAGATGACAGACAAAAAAGATTATCCATTAAATAATAAAGAGCTATTCTGGAGACGGTAATCACTGCAATCAGCAGCGATCATCAAAGCCCTCCTTGATTCAGGCTTAAAAGTCTCAAACATTAGAATTTCAACACTTCATTAGTTGAGATTTTTTTTCTTTTTGATACAGGAACATTTTATCCAAAAGTATCATCTGTGTTTTTCCCTCTTTTTCCCCAAAAGTTCTGCTCTTTTGTTACCATGTGACTGAAGGTTGTACACACTTTCGCTATTCGTTTTCAATGTTACAATTCCATTCTGTACCACTCCCATAGTGCCTTGTGACAGAGATAAAAAGGTGTAAAATAAAATAACTACGACATTCACTTATAGCTACTATGTTCAAGTTCAAAGAGAGACGACAATCTCACCAAGAGGAATCTCTGAAAAAGTGAATGCCAGAATGCCTGATGTGAGATTAGAGGTCAACCAGTATATTGGTTTTTCTATGGTCAATAACGATTTTTAAAAATCAGAGCATGATGCCAGTTTTTTTGCCCATATATTTAGCTGATCTTTTCTATAATTTGAGGATTGCTAATAAATACCTACATCAAAAAATGTTTAATAGTCAAGTGTACTCTTATGAACCATTACCATTACTTACAATATTTAGATGAGCAATTCCACCCTGCATGTGTGACACATGATGTCATTTTCATTCTAAAACATAGATTTTCTCTTAATATAGGAAACAATAAGTTGCTTGGGGTTCATAAGAATGTTTAACTTTAATTATGATTAAAATCTTAAGTACTTATATTATTTGTTCTTCCTGTTTATGAACCGTAGTAGAGGGCAGAGATGTTACAGCAGTTGCTGTAACCCTTCAGTGTGCTGTAGTGAGGTGATGGCTTGAGCTGCAAATGCAGAACATTTTCCTTCAATTGAGAGCAAGCGCAGTTTTAGGTAATTTTGGAGTTGCCAATTTGCTGCTCATTTCAGCTTTCAAAAGACATATTTTTTCCCCAACACTCAAATAAGTGTTGTACAACAGCCTAACATAAGAGCCAGATGCAGCCACTTGTGATCATGAACTCTGGACAACAAAGCTTGATTGAAATCTTCAGTGATGACCCACACTGTTATTACCATGCTGCTCTGAAATCAGCATTTTTGAAATCAGAGATGCTACAGTCCTTGTAATACAACCCCAGTTCCAAATAAAAGTCAGGATGCTGTGTAAAATGTAAATAAAGACAGAATTGCAATGATTTGTAAATCTTATGAATCTATATTTTATTTCCAATGGAACACAAACAACATACCAGATGTTGAAACTGAGACATTTCACCATTTCATGAACAAAATATTAGCTCATTTTGAATTTGATGGCAGCAACACATCACAAAAAAGTTGAAACAGAGGCAACAAAAGGCTGGAAAAGTAAAGGGCAAAAATCCAAAACAACTGGAGGAGCATTTCATAAATAACTAGGTTAATTGGCAACAGGTCAGTAAAATGACTGGGTATACAGTAAAAGGAGCATTTCAGAGATAGATATAGAGATCTTCTCTAGGCCAAGGCTAATTTAAAATGGTCTGAGGCAGAATGAAAAACTGCTCTGTGGTTAATCAAAATTTTAAACTCTTTTTGGAGACCATAGATGGTGCATCCTGTGGACAAAAGAGAAGAGGGACCATCCAGCTTGTTATCAGTGGACAGTCCAAAACCCTGCATCTCTGATGCTATGGGGTTGTATTAGTGCCTATGGTGTGGACAGCTTACACATCTTGAAATGCACCATCAATGCTGTAAAGTACAAGGAATTCCTCGTATATTTCAGCAACACAATGACCACATGCTGCATCATCACAACAGCATGGCTTCACGGAAGAAGAGTTTGGGTGCTGAACTGGCCTGCCTGCAGTCCAGACCTTTCACCCAAAGAAAATATTTGGTACATCATGAAACAAAAATTCCAGCAACAAAGGCTCAGGACTGTTGAGCTGCTAGAATCCTGCATCAACAGTCCTTTCCTAAAACTCCAGCAACATTGCCCTGTTCTAACTTTTTAAGATGTGTTGCTGCCCATAAATTCAAAATGAGCTATTTTTCATGAAATGGAAAATGTCTCAAGTATGTTGTTTACGTTCTACTGGTAAAAGAATATGGGTTTATGTGATGTGCAAATCATTGCATTCTGTTTATATTTCCATTTTACACAGTGTCCAAACATTTTTTAGAATTGGGGTTGTACATTAAGTTGAAAAGAGAATTAAAGATGTTCTGAATAGGTTTAATACACACCTTGTTTTGTGGTTTTCAGTTTGGTTTTGATGGCCATGGGTCAACTAGTGATTTTTATGGTTATTCAAGGCAAGGTGTTGCCTTATCCCAGTGCTTGGACTTACAGGAACCCACAGCATAAACTCAAATGGAAATGTAAAGGCATGAATATGCGCGAGTCATATAAAACCAGAAAATACCACAAATCATAAGTGCGTATTGAACTGTGCATGCTGTACTGAAGGCTCACCTAATCAGATCTACACTATCAAGTGTAGACATGTGTATAATATTTTAAGGATTTACTGTATTTGGCAAATTACCTCACTGCTAAACAGCTTTTACTAGTTGGAAACTAAAACCTGTAAACGTTCACTTTCTAGCAACAGTCTATGGAGAAGAGCTTTTCACTTGCTGGGACACAGTACCTCCTCGTCTACCATTGTCCCATAGGTTTGTGTCATTGGTAAATCTGAACAAAAGGATTTTATACAAACAAATTCACAAGAAAAACACTTGAACTTGAGCAGATGTAGATTTTATGAAGTGAACCTTTTGGTTAGTGGCTAAAATCTATTTCCCTTCTGTCCCTGGTGGCAGCGGTGTTGTAGAGACAGCACATGGTCCTGCTTAACAAAAACAGCAGGGCACCCTGCAAAATCTGTGTAAATTACATGTCAAAACCTCATACAACCACACTTCAAAAAACCTGACCTATCAAGATAAGGATCAGAGTAAACCCTACTGACACTGAGCTTACATCTTTTTCCATTAAATGCAGTTTTTTCTCCAGTCGCTTTCCCAGAGGAAACATTACACCATTTTGGCATCTCTTACTGCAACCATGGCAACAAAGGTCTATTGTGCTGATGCCAGTATATTCTCCACGTTTACTCTTGACCAGATGGATGAATAACTGACCATTATGGTTGTTCTAACTTGAGGACTTGTTGGAACTAGAACCACAGTTATTAATCTGTATATTAATGGGAGTAAACCTCACCAATACATTTACAGCAGAAACATTTTAAAACATTGGTTGTTGTGCTGGATGTAATGTATTAAATCAGTGAGCCACTCTGCAACTGAATAATAATCCCTAAGTGTTTTGTAATTGAACATTGAAACCAACACTTTCCCCTTATAGTGGCTTAAAAGATTTGGCCAGAAATATTAGAAAATAATAAATCACAGAAATATCCCAAGATGGCAACAGTTATAGTTATAGCTTGCTGGACAGTGTTTTACAGATTTCTGCATCAAACTGGATTGCCCAAAAAAAAAAAAAAAAAAAAAAAAAAAAAACATCCACGTGACAGGAGGGTCAATTAAACATTACTTTACCTCTATTTCAATCCTGTAACTACATAGTTTCATATGTTAAGGTTAATTAGTCAGAAAGTCTGATAGGATCCTTGTTTATAGATTCCAGGGCTATCAGAATCAAGGCCACATTTGTTGTTTACACTTAACTACTTAACAATAATGATTTTGGGCAAGAGAGTCAATGAAGAAGAGGTCACTCCACTGAGTAGATGGAGTCACACACTGCACTGTGTCACATAAAAGAAACCAAGGCTGGACCACTAACTCCTCTGAAGGAAGTAACAAAAAAGTGTATAAAAAAAATTAAAAACACCATTCAGACAAATTTGAAGTCAATGAGCAACAGAAATTATAAAAGTAAGTTTACATTTGACAAGTGAACAATGGACAGAGAAAAAATAATTGGAATTAATTTATGCTACATAGATGTACAGCTACCATGGTTCTGTGCTGTTTCAGCACAACCACATTAAATTAATGAAAGTAAGGAAAGAATTAATGATGACTTGATCATAACTTCACTTTGGGCATGTTCCCAAATTGTATGCCAATTTCAATGTCAAGTCACAACTAGGGATGTAATGATGCATCGAGAATTAATTGAAGAAAATTGATACAAATGCGTGACGATTCACATTTAAAAAAAAAAAACAAAGTAGGCGCATTATCTCAGAGTCTCCGGTACATACTGCATCATGAGATTACACATCCGATACAGCACCTAACAACCATGCTGAGGCTGGCACCAAATAAAAATGTTGTAGTCCACACATAGCCACCCATGTTGGTTTGAGTGTGCCCCACTTAAAGCACTTGCTGGCCTGGATTCGGCAGGCTGTGGACTTCTTCCACAGGAGCCCTACAGCCACCGCTGTGTTGGCTGCTAAGCAAAAGCATTGCTTGGCCAGGAAGTCAACGAGCACAACCTAATCATGGACCCTACCACATGCTGCAATAGCAGCCAGGATAGGGTCGAACACCATCTCACACAACTACTGGCTGTGGGCACTGCTCTACTTAGCCCAGAGGTTCAACGTAATGCCTATAAAGTCAACACATGGCCAGGCATGTGTTTGATGCTGATTTACTAAAGCCGTGTCATGCTGTTTACAGACCAACTTCCCTGTGGAGGTAAGGGGATAACAGATACTGGTGCCTCTACACATGGAGAAAAAGACATGGCAGAGGCAGATCTATGTTTTTATGTAGTTATTTTAATGTTGGGTTTTATAAATCCAATTATTCTTATTTAGGTTGTTTAACTATTTCAGTTGCTCTTTTGATAAATAGTAAATGACCAGTTTTACTTTTTATAAGAGGAGATAGATGTTGATGTGCAGTGTTTCTGTTAAAAGAAAGGAGCAATTTATTTGTATTTTGTTATTTAGGATAACAATTCCTATTAATAAAAGGAACATTTTTATTTGGTCATAATCATGAGGAAAATCATAAAATTGTGAATCAAATTGTGAGTTAAGTGTATCGTTACACCCTAGTCACGACATTAAAAGGGTACTAACGGTCAACATCTTTTAAACACAAAAATGTATGGTCATTCCAGTTAAAAGGGCCATTCAGTTAAAAAACTGATTAAGACTGATATGCCATCATGGTCACATCAGGGCCTTAAGTTAAGCTTGTGGCCCTGTAAAATAATAGTGAACAAAAGCAAGCCAAACTTTTTAGATTTCTTACCCCACCAGTGGAGAATACAACTTTAAGTGTGACTTTCAGAAGAAAAGTCAAGCTGTTATAAAAATCAAAACAGCCATCCATCCTTTCAGCAGAGGCCACTTAGGCTCCCTTTACACCTGGCATTAAAATGCATTTTCTATGATCGGACTGCAATTGGATGGCGCCTGACCACTAGTAAGTGTAAATACACCCAAGATACACCGAGGACGGATTGTTATAACCAATTCGGCAGGTGGTCGGAGACACATTGTGACCACATTTAACAGATGGTTTAACCGATTTGATGTGGACGCCAGAGCATGTTAATACCAGGTGTAAATGCATGCGGTGTATCTGATGGCTATCTGATCACAGAGAACACATTCTAATTACAGGTGTAAAAAGGGCCTTAGAGACACCTCAGACCAGTTGGTCTGACTCACCTCTACGTCATCAGATTTAGTTGCTCAAAGGCCATGTTCAGACTGCAGTCAATTTAAAATTTTTCCTCAAATCATATATTTCCAGGCAGACTGTCCACACTTGGCTGAAAGCAATCAATTTGGATTTGTGTATCCAGACATTATCCACCCAACTGCAGGTTAACAATCAAGATGAACACATGTTTGGGGCATGGCTTTTAAACAGACATGGAGGCAAAAATAGATGTATAATCTCAGTCTTCACACACTCCCCACAACTTGTGACAAAAGGAGCTGGTATACATTGCAAAGTTCCATGCTGCAGCCTTAGCTAGCTGCACTGAGAAGAGAAGGGTGCCATTTTTTATGCAAATTACTGCCAGAGAATAAGTGAATACTTCCGTCACCAGTTTTGACGCCGTTGTCATGCGTTGTATTTAGAGTGATGCAAAATATGAGCAGCCAGAATGCTAAGACTGAGACTGATCTATAGAAATCTCATTTAAATTGCAACTCCCTTACAAATGTGACTTGAATCAGATTTGATATTCAAATTCACAGCTCACAATAACAAACACTTGATGAGTATACTGCATTATTAAAGGACTGATTGATTGAACACCCAGATACAAAACAATACTGAATATAAATTGCATGCATTCCTGGGTCACAAGAACGAGAAACTGGGCCCCCAGTTCCTCTTGTTTACATTTCACTTTACTGGATCTAAGCTTTTAGGCTTATTTTTCTGAATGAAAAAGTAAACTAAGTCAGACGGTCTACTCTTTGGGAACCAAGACTGAGGGTTGAGATGGGGAGGAGACTGAGTATCCAGGTTTAAATGTAGGATGAGAAACTGGGCCAGCATTCATCTGGACAAAAAACTGCATTCAGTACATCACAGGAACAAGATGTTGATAAAAAAAAAAAAAAATAGTACAAACTATCTTAAACATGCAAATATCTTAGCAATTAGCTGAGCTTTATTCTCCAATTTTAGAGCACAGTAGGGGATTATTTATATTTTTTTCCTTTCTTTCCACTATAAGATCTGACATCTAAATAAAAGACATCCAAATACAAGCTTTCCTGGAGTGTGCTGTTATGAGGGAAAATTGTAGGGAAATGTTAAAATCTCTTTTCTAAAGCACAGCATCTGTTGTTTACAAATCCGTAACAAACTGTAAAACTGGTCCCAGTGTCCAGACAAAGACTCAGCTGGAGCCCTCGTTGACTCCTCTCATAAAGAAGTATCAGTACTAATTGGAATACTAACCATTTCACCAGTATTACAATCTGTTCCCCCACAATTTATGCAATCAAAGATGAAATATGATATTGAGCTCAGTGCACAACATGACTGCATACAGCATACATAAATCATCTTGAATAATCACTGACCCAATCAGCCACAGCAGCTACAGCAATGCCTTTACCTGCCATTAACCAAAGACCACTTGTTAGAGTAAACTATTACAACATCAGCGCCTCCACCTTAAAAAAAAAAAAAAAAAAACTAGTAGTTGCTATAACTTTAGCTGCAGCTAAAGTTATAGCTATGGGGCTATGGGGCAATCTGGGTTACAAGGCCATGAAAGCAGTGCAAGGGTGGGCAATGAGTTAAATGGGTCACAACACAAGTATCCTCGACAACACTCATAGGTTCTGTTTTCCCTGCTGGTTTAGCCTCTATACCCACACTATCTGACTGCTGCACCTCCACCGTGGGAGCCAGGAAACCACAGGGAAAGCAGCTAGGAGTAGGAGAGTATATGTGCCTCTGTGTACAGTAAGAAGTGAGTTTGTGCATCCCACATGGCCTCTAGCCCTGCATATTGGACAGCTTTGCCCTTGCATTGCTGGCCAAGCTGCCCTGTCTTTCATTCATACGGAGCCAGTGGCACACTGAGCCAAGCACTCTAGAAAATAAGATCCAAATGCATGTGTGCTTTTACCCACACACACACACACACACACACACACACACACACACACACACACACACACCGGTTTCCATGACTTCAGAGGACATTGCATTGACACATTCATTTCATGGAGACTTGCTCTAATCTTAACCATAATTACTAGTGCTCTAACCCTAACCTTGACCCTAACTGTAAACAGATTTAGGTTCCCACCACATAAGGAATACCAGGTACACACACTTTCACTCTGCTAATGAGTCTCAATGACCATCACTGATTCTTTTGAATTTTAACAACAAATATTTTTAAATTTGAATACTTTCATGACACTACCTTTAAAATAACGGAATGCCACTAAAGTCCAAACATTAAACACAGGTTTTGAAGTTAAAGCAACTGAAAATGCCATTTAAAACTGCACCTCTGAAACAAAGTCTCAAAATTAACCAATGCCATTTCTTTTCCTGGCACTTTTTGAGCAACTGCAGTTGAGCAAGAAAAAAAAGAAAGCAAGAAAGAAAGAAAGAAAGAAAGAAAGAAAGACTGTAAATCCAACTCTTATTCACACAGTCAGACTGATCTCTTTCTGTCTCTCATCGCTTTGTATCCAACTCTAACTCTCCTACTCATCCTATGCTGAAACCTGAGGGCACTACCTGATGAAAAAAGGAGTTACACCATATCTGACATATTCGTAATTTGGAGATCGTCTTTTCTTTTTTTTTTTACTCAGGCTGAACATGGGCAGCCACATGCTGTGCGCCAATCAGGGTCGTCACGCTTTGACACACCTGATATCCATTAACCACCGGTTGTTTGGATTACACTACAGCGGATGTCATTGAAAACAGTGCAGCAACGCATGCAGCTAACTCAAGTGTGTCCACAAAGAGCTGAAGCATCTGCTGCCCGGGACAAATTTAATGTGGAGTAATTATGAGAGGAGGCTCCCCGGAGTGTTCGGTCTCACCATCCCCGCTAATACTGAGAAACCCAAGGTGTGGCGCTGTGCGGCTCTGTTCCCTCAATAAACTACCGGAACAAAGCGTGCGTGTATAATGTGTGTTTGCGCGCAGCCATGAGACCGAGCACAAAAGGCATTTCTGAACTTGAGTAGCGACTAACAAGAAGACAGCGCCAATGTGCGTGTGTTACCTCGAAAAACGAAGGCTTTGCTGCTGTTGTGAAGCCCCGCCACTTGGGTAATTCCGTAAGTTGCATTTGCCAGATCAAGTTCATTGATGATATCAATCTGGTAATCTTGATCTGATCCGAAAGCTGGAAAAGAGAAAGGAAGGTAAGAGGAGGTGAAGCGGCGCTTTTCAAAGCCTGCTGAGAATTTAATCAGTGTTTTAAAACTAAAATCTTAACTCATCTTACAAACAGACAGGCAATGTTTATGTGCATTCCACTGCTTAAAATGGCCGATTGCGGGGCGAAAGTCATGGAATATTAACAGCTTTTAACACGCGGGGGGGAAAATGGGTAATGGTGCCCACTAAAATGCCGCGACTGTGCCCGCAGCCATCACCTGTCCCTGCTCTCCACGGACTGAGTGCACTGTGCGCACATAGAGGTAAAAGGTGCCATCGCTCTCATCTTAAGTGCATTCTTTTTATTTTTCAACTCAAAAACTACATTGATGGAGAGAAACCCACATTCGATGCAACCAAAAGGCACTGCCAAAATATCTGACATGTTTGCGCGCAAGGTGAAAAACTGAGAAGAGTTAAAAAAAAAAAAACAAAAAAAAAAAGTCAAAGCTTGTTTTACTCCCAACAGAATCCTTTAACATTGTGTCACAGCGCTTGTACTTACCGGGTTTGGTAAAAAAGAAAAGGTATAACAAAGCCACGTAAATATCCATTTGTGTTGGAGTTGCACTGCGCAGTGTCCTCAGCCGTGCGCTCTGCCGTGTATCCACTCACCCACTGTAGTCCGTCTGGTGCTGTGCGCAGCTCTCACCTAAAGCCTGGGTTTAGAGGAGCGGAGGAACAATCCACAACACATGAGCAGGGGTTTCTTCGCTGCAAAATCCAACAAACAAATGTGGTCTGAATGCGTCCACATGGATATTGCGAGTCATCAATATGTAAAAACCACTGTGTTTATTTAGGACAGCTGTTTAAGAGGACCACAAATGTGCAATTTGAGGATATTCTCATGGGATGAATTAACCCCCCCCCCCTCCGTTCGGGCCGCTGAAAATTCCAATTTTGGAGGTAACAAAATGCTTTTCAAAGGAAAAGTCTGTGAGCCAAGGATGTGGGAATTATCTGTAATAAAGGGCTGCTCTCACTTGGCATTGCAGATATAATTCACGGGATTTCCACTCTGCTGGAGTAAATAAACAAAATCGGACTGATAAAGGAGAACAGAGTTTTTTTAAAACTTTATAAAGATACTGTGGTATGCAGAGCGGTGGAAGGATTGCTGTTTTTTTTGTCTTTGTTTCATGCAGCTTTCCCAACATTTCAAACTCCCTCCTCTTCCTTGACTACATAATCCATAAGATTTAGTTGCACTGTTGCTACAGTCCACTTTCCCCTGGGACTTGTCCTTATTGAGAACCATTAATCACACCCTTCCCCTGCCTGCCTCTGTGTGTACATTGTCAGGTTGTCTTGGTTACGTGCACCAATACGAACTGGTGAGCAAAGGAACAGCATCATATATTCAGTGATTGTGGCAGTTAGATGGTGTGCACCACCTGCTTCACCTGTGAAAGCAGGCCGAGTACAAAGTAGTTGTATTAGGATGCAGGTCAGTGTTATACTCTTGCAAATTAGACTGTAAACAATAGCTGCAATTTTATCCCCAATCCAGAACCTAAGGATCTGGAGGGGAGAAAAACACATAATTTAAAATTATAGGCTGCACAGCAGTTACAAGACAAGGCAGCAAGGGAGAATTGAAATAGCATTTTTTTTACAGGTAACATATTGTCAAGTGAGGCAACTTATTTAAATATGCATGTATTTAAACATTTTTTCATCCCCTCTTTCCCCTCAGTCTGGCTTTGCTGTTGTCCAGCTTTAAGGTTAACTAATGCAAGGACTCTGAACATAAACATAAAGGGGACAACCTGAATAAATAAAAGTGGGCATGTCATAGTTGCATTGCCATCATGGACATTACAATTCAACCTCAGTATGGGGTATAATAAAATGATTTCCTGAGTAATATGCTATTAGGCATTTTAACACATAAGAGCATCAAATCATCAAATTATGAAAAATGTTTAGGAAAAGTCATGCATCTCCCATTAGTGTATTTTGAAATAAACAAATCTTGTTACTGCACTGGTTTAGATATCTGTTGATGCATAATTATGGTACATCCGTAATGTACCAAAACGTAAATGAAAATTAGCAGTGACTAAGGAAAGAGATGGATGATGCAGACAGCAATAGAGAGACAGCATGACCGCCAGGGGCAGAGATATGAATGTCAACAGGATTTGCTGTATAATTTAGTTCCACTCTCCAGATTATGCAATTTCAGAGTGGCCTGGCTTTTTTCAATCTAAGCTTGTCAACACAATGCCTGCAATTGTCCTGCAGTAATACACAGTGAGGTCACCAAGAGAGGTGCAGCCAACAGACCCCGTCTTATCAAGGAAGAGGCAAGCGAGACACCCAATTGTGTACAAACAGAAATTACAACCAAAACAACACCCGAGAAGCTCATTTCCCGTTTCCATTTGCTTGATGCAGATGGAAGCCGGTGTGGCATTTCTCAGAGCAGAACACTCATATTACATCCTGAGCTGATGCTCGGTCACCAATGAGATAAGTGACATTAAACAATGCTTCTATTTTTAATGATGATCTCATTTTGAAACCCTTCTTGTTTTGTACCTACCTCACACTTACCTGCCAACATATTTTGTGTGAAAGGAATTCACACTCACTGTATTTAGTGCTTAAGACACAAAAAATAATGTATTTTTGCTTCTTCCAGATCATGCAATGTTTTTTTCTCTCGTCCAAAAGTGATGCATTTAAAACTAAAATGCACTTCTGGCCACCAGGCCAAGTGAGTGCTTATGGACATATTAGTGTTATAATTAGATGCATAATTATAATTATGATGCAGTGAAACATGGCTGTGCTTTTGACCAACAACAACAGATCTGAATGTAATGGTGCAGTAGGTGCCTATATGAGCGGGTGCATGTTGCATGTTTGCTACAACTATACCTAGAAAATCCCAGACAATAACAACAATCTGCTAAGGTGCAAGCACAGCTGACATTTAAAGGTGGTTTACTATATGTCATGTTCGAAGCACATCCAAGTTAGACCCTGAATTTGTCTGAATTTGAATCATTAATATGGAACAATGTTTGTCGTGTTCTGATTGTGTCCACTGTGAAGAGATGAAATATTCTTATGCATATGATAACTGGGCAGACATGAAAGGTATGTGTAATGTGTATAATGAAATACTAGTTAGTTAGTTTATTTCGGTCACAAGTATTTACAAGTCAATACAGGCACATTTGTGTTGATACATTTTATAAAGTAAATAGCAGCATTCTGCACATAAAGAAATAGAATGAATAGGTGTAGGCTGAACTGAAAAGGTGCAGGCTGACTAAGCCTGTGATGAGCAGTGGTGAGGCAGAGCTTTATAGCCAAGGGAATCGAGGCATGCAACAGAGTCCCGCTGTGCCTGCTGGAAACCCATCATTACTAATTAGCGTACCACACTAAAGCCAAAAATTGTAGTTTTGTAGCCTGGTGAATATGACCCTTGTGTGAGTTTCATCCTTCTCAGTGTGAGATATTTGGAGGCCTGACTTCTGTTGCTGAAGCCAAGCCCTTCTCAGTTTTTGGTTTTAGTAACCTTTTATCTTCTAGGGGTTTTGAAAAGATCAATTTTGGATAGATAAAAAAAAAAATCTACAGTAAATGTAAGTCTGGAATCAAACCAGAACAATGCAGTGAAAATACCAATGCTATTTATGTAATTTTCTGCACAGGCTGGTATTTATGAGTAAAAAAGAACCAAGAAATATACAAACTCATACAAAAAATTATTTACTTGACTGCATATTGTGCTTAGTGCCTAAGCTACAATATGTGTCCACAAAAGGTCTTTTCCAGTAAGCATGAGATTTTCAAACATATATTGGCCACCACAGAGTCCAGACTAGGGACTCAGACAATTAAATTAGACAATTATAAATTCATTACTAATTGAAATAGCAACTATTTCAATTAGTTAATTAGTTTTTAATTGATTAATTAGTTTGAATGTTTTCTTATAATTAAATCAAGTTCTCTGATATTATATGTGAATATTTTCTGGTGTCATTGCCTTATAACTTTATAGTTTTATGGACCAAAAATAGGAATTGATTAACTGAGAAAATAATCATCAGATTAATCACTTGTGAAAATAATCATTAGTTGCAGCCCTAGCCCAAACAACAGCAAAACAGGAAAAGGAGCATTGAACATAATGCCGTCCAAAATGACACATAATCCAGCTACTTTATTGTGTAGTGATGCAAACACTATCAGAAAGGAAAAGGGACAGGTGCAGCTCTAGTGAGACAATTATGGAATAAATGGTTACCAGCATCACCAGTAAATTTTTTCTGAAAAACCATGGCCGGGAGGCAAATATTGGGTCACAGACAAAACGTCAAACTCCAGACATGATGGGCGTGCATTGTCCCTGCAAATTTGGCTGTTTGATTTCTTTCAGTCAAGTCAACTTTGATTCTAGAGCACAATTAAAAACAACCATGGTTGACCAAAGTGCTTTACAAAGTTAAGGCATAGCAACAAGGTATAAAGCATAAATAAAACATCAAGTAAAATAGTAAAATAATATACTGTAAATGCTAAAAATTTAATTAAAAGTGTCTGGGTTGGCTATTCTTGTCCTGGAGTGAAGGCCAAGGAAAAGATGTGGGTCTTTAAAATTAGAAATTGGATTTCCAAAGGTAAATCATTCCAAAGTTTGGGCACAGGTACAGAAAAAGCTAGATCACCCCAAGTTTTTAATGTGTTTTTTGGTACAGCTAAAAGCAGCCTGTTATTTGACCTCAGAGCTCTAGATGGGGTGTGAGGAGTGAAGAGTTTGGAGAGGTAAGATGGAGCCAAACCATTAAGAGCTTTAAAAACTAACAATAAAATGTTTAAAATCAGTCCTAAAACGAATGGGAAGCCAGTGGATGGAGCACAATATGTGTAATGTGGTCTCTTCTTTATTGTCCAGAGGTGAGCAGCAGTGTTCTGGACTAGTTGGAGTCGTTTGACAGAAGACTGGTCTAAGTCCACATAAAGAGAATTACAGTAATCCAGCAGAGATTTTATGAAGGCATTGGACCAGTGACTCCAAACCTTTAGGGGGGGGGGGCACTGGTCTGGTAGGACTGGAACCACTTAATGCCGATTTAATGGCGACACACTTTTCCAAGCCAGACAGTAGGATAGTGTGGTAAATGGTGTCAAAGGCGACGACCAATATGATGGTGTCACCAGAATCAACAGTTAAAATCAAGTCATTAAAAATTCTTAAAAGAGCAGTTTCAGTGCTATGCTGAGGTTTAAACCCAGATTGAAACTTTTCATGGACTTCGTTTTTGCTTAAAAAGTTGAGAGTGAACCACTTTTGACAAACACCTGCACTTATCCCAAGCATGACCCACTTTTTCTTTCAACTTACTTCAGGCAGAGGTAAATACGCTTGCTAGACTAAAAGAGGCAAAAATGTCTAATCACAGCTGTGTGATTAGGATGACAATTCTCAAGCTATGACAAAAACTCTGTGCAAGTAATACATAGAGTAAACAAAGATTGACTTCTTTTGATTGAGGCACATTATCCTCACAGCAAGTTTTTGCTTATTTAGATTTCCAAGTCTAGGGGTGTTCACCATTTTTTATTGTCACCAAATCTATTGAAAACCATGTCATGAACTCTAACAATGAGTGGATTCCAATAACAAGTATTACCTCTTCAGCTAAAGTCAAAGACTATTCCACAACTTAGTCCTTGTTACCCATGCTCATTTAATGTCACCATCCAAAAACTATATTCACAATTATGTCACATGGTGATGTTCAGCAGCTGTGTTTACCATTTTAACAGAAGTTTTGCTAAGGCTATTCATAAAATCATCAGAGTCATGACAATTCAGTTTGGAGGTGGTATGTCTGTCACATATATTCATTCAATGACATTTGAAAATGCGCCTTCCGGAGGTGCTACAATAAAGGTTTGTGGATCATTACTGTCAAAAATCATCCTCTGGGTACCAGGGAAATACAGTATATAACAGGGGAGTCAAACATATGGCCCATGAGCCAGAAATCTGGCCCACAGGATGAATTTGTAAACCTAAATCATGATGTGAAATACTACCTTTTTCAGTTCCAGATACCTGTGACTAAATCTTTTGTGCCTTTGTAGATCCACTGTGATCTCTAAGTTGTAATGCAGATGTCAAACTGGTAAACCTATGCATAGTACTGTTGAAATTGAATTATATTTCTCAAGAAATTTCAGGTTGTTCATAATATGTTTTGTAAAAAGACACTTTATTAAATGTGAACAAAGGGAAAAAATTTAGTTATTAGTTATTAAGTTATTATTTTACTCACCTGGCCCATCTGAGATCAAATTGCATTGTATGTGACCGCTGAACTAAAATTAAATTGACACCCCTGGTATATAATTCATTTCATGGTAATCCATACAATCCATTTGTTACTGTGTAAACTGCTTGTACCAGAGATGACATCAGGTGGTTACCAATGTCATTAGATTTCCTCTGAGGACCATGACTGTCATAGTAGTCTACCTAATGTGTAACAGTGAGATGTGTCTGTCTGGACCAAAAAAAAGTTGAATTTTTACCACAATTGTTTTTACACTGTTGTAGAACTGCAAAATACTCATTGGTGCCCAAAAATGAATATTAATCAATAAAACATTCTTGTTGCCTCACTGTCATTTTGCTAAGCCTAGAGGCTTACCCTGAGTGAAAAATAAAGATATGCCAAAATTTTAGTTACTTTTTTGTTAGTGTTGAAAATAATAATAAAAAGTGACCTGCATGCTTCACCCCTGAACTGTTGTTTTCCATTTTTACTTGGTTTACTCTATTCTCTCAGAAAAACGACACATGTATGATTTGTATGTATGTATGTTTTGTGAAGCTATTGAAGGTTTCAGGTAGAGAATAAGTTGAAAGCTTTTGATTAACACTTGCGACTTGATGACTCACATATTTTTGCCCCTCATTTTTCTTGAAGTTTTTCCAAACTACTGAGTTTAGATAATGCCTGTTCAATATGAACCAAAAATAGCTGGTCCCAACAAAAGTAAAGAGAGAAGGATTGTGATGTGATCAGGCACATCATGTTGTGCGGTTGGACAAAGCCATGCTTCCAGTTTTTCCCATTATCAAAAGACTTGTGCAAAGAAAAATGTTTACTGACTGTAGCTAGATTTTTACCACATCCAAGTTGTACCAGTTTCCTCATTTAACTCCATTATAATATTTCCTAAAATATCAATCAGATACTGTTAGCACAGTGACTACATTCGGAACATTTGAAAAAAAAAGGTGTCATTATATGGTCTAAAAAGCTTTGAAATGTTTAACAGTCATAAAGCAACGTAGTGTATTATGAAACCATTAACTGGATAACAATCCACTATGTTACTTCCTGAATTAGCCCACTTAATCAGCTGCTAATAATGACATGTGGTATGTGGAGGATATGGAGTGTGCAGTATGTGTCATTGCTGGCAGCTCATCTCATTATACTTGTTTCTTATCAGGGTTTTTTTTTTTCTAAGCTAAGACACACACAAGACATAGACTGAGGACATTATGGAAAACATTAAATGCAGATTTGATAATATGTAAGTGGTGCAAATTGTTAAATATCTTTATAGCAGTACATGCAATTTACAGAAATGAAATTCTGATTATAAGCCATTAAGAGTGGCACTGTAAAAGCTGACTGAGCCTTCAAGAACCTTCATCATCTGGTCATAATTATTGGAGTAAACATACAGTAAAAAATGTGGAACAGACACGTTATTTTATACTTAGATAGTGCTTGTAAGTCTGTGAGGCACACTGATGACCATATGGACTCCCCAACCTGAGAAAATTCACAATATCATTGCAGCAGCACTGGGGGGATCTAGCTGTCACTGATCATAAAACAGTATAATCTTTATATTGTATTCATAAAGAAAAACCTTAATGAGATCTTATAATTTTCTAATTCTCAAGTAAGTCATAAGAGACATTAAAGGACATTCAAAAGTCCCACAATACTGTTACAAAACCGCTTTATTCAATGATACACGCAGAATGTATAGAGTATGCAGCAGTGATAGACAAGTGTGAAAGAGAGTAAATATAAGTCCTTTCAGTCTGCAGAAGGAAGGCAGCTTTACTGATTAAATGAGTGAATAACACTGAATTACATTTTTTGCATATGAAAGCAGTTGATGATTGACCAGAATATCTGAGAGCAGTTCTGTTAGCCAGGACATGTGACCGTAGCATTTATTTACTGACAAATAGTGGAAATGCATTGGAAGTTCACAGATATACAGCAATAGCTAACTCTGCTCCATTGCTTTCCCCCCTTCTCTCTGTCACACGCTTGTCAAACTTACTTCAGATCTTCCACAGATGATAAATTAGCTGCTGCTGCCTCTTGAGTACAGTTTTTGCAGTTTTTACACAGCACACATAGTATGAAGCATAAAGTAACTCGGTACATCAGTACATTATAGGATGAGTCCACTGCAGCTTGAGCAGCTCATTGTCCACAGCTTACTTGAGTTGTTGATCACAGATCTATGGTTTGTTATTTAATGAGCAAGCACATATGTCCACAACAAACTCCTGTCCTCTGTTCTTGGAAGAGCCAGTCTATATGGATGAGACAAGGTCACACCCACAAAATCTACAGATGAAAGACAACCTCAATTCAAAAGACGTTTTCCTGCTGCTGCTGCTACTAGTGGGCTAAAACGAGTGGGTTAATTAGAAGTGAATGTTTGCAGGTAATACCAGATCTCAGACAGACAAAGCACTGTTCTAAAACTAGATTGAAGAGAGATATTGCCTTTATGTTGGTGTCATTTAATTAGTGTCTATTTTTAGATTTAGTAGTGCAAGAACTGCTTGCCTTGTTTTCCCTGGCGAAAAAATATTGAACAGATACCTTTAGCTGCCTGCATCATTCATGGTGACACTCTGGACTCCACTTGAACATTACAGACATTTCCTTGCAAGTTTTGTGCTGTGAGGTGAAACTAATGTCCACAGGTGATGTGAGTGACAGAAACACTGTCAAGATATGACAGGACAGTGCCGCGCACATGTGACAACAACCAAATAATATAATCACACTCCAGTCTTTGCTTAGTTGATGGTGAAAAGAGTGTGTGGCTAGTGGTGAAACAGGATTTGGACCATTCATATTTCTTTAGACTGTGAAATTAGTAACATTAAGAATACTTGACAGGAGTCCAAATACCCTTGACCAACTCTAAAAGGCTGGTCTACCTCACTCTAAGGACACACTGCACCAGCCAAGTTGAGTGACTTATATGGGAATGCAGGCAGACTGCACTGCTTGCAAAGCATGGATACCTTTCTAATATTCATCGAAGACAACCATATGAGCCTAGGCATCAGCCTCATCCTCCTCAGAGGGATGTCTCTTGTCATCTTCGTTGTCAGAGGTGTCAGGTGACTAAAGTGGCAGGGTCTGTCGATCGGATCATCGGAGGAGGTTGAAGCCTTGAAGGGCTTGGAGGGCTGGCCAGGGTGGCACCGGTGGAAGGGTCAAGTCGAGGATGAGATGAGCTGGAACCCAGGACCTCTCTTTGGGTCAGTAGCCCTCACAGTCAACCGCATAGTAGAGACTTGGGCCCCGGTGGCTTGAGCATAGGCTCTGAATTGAGTAGGCAGGACCACCATTTTTGAAGTGCGGAGGCAGAGCAGGTGGAGTACCCCATCCTATCCTCCTGTCCTAGCTATTGGCCTCGCATTGTGTCATAAGAAATAAAAAAAAGCTGATGAAAAATGAGATGGATGGTTCTCACTTCATTTATGAGTCTTCAACCTATGACTGTGTACTCTAAATCTGGAAAATATTAACTTTCAATTAAGCCTCATTTACACCAAGTACAGTGCAGTTCAGGTCACCACGGTGCGGTTTGGTTTATCCTGATCTGACTTGCTTTTCCAACATGGGTTGTGTGCTTATCTAATGTATATCAGCTACTGTAAATTGTGTAATATAATACCAGTGCAACAATATACAGTGTAGCTCACCAATAATTGCCACAAAGAAGAAGAAAGCAAGAGAGTAAACAAAGAGCAACAATGGAGGACATCTGGCATTCCCAGTTGTTTCTTCTTGTTATTTGACTGTTTATCACAAAAAAAGATTTGTTTGAGAGGGCTGCAGGGGAAAACACTGCTATTTCCCATCTCGTTGCACATTAATGATGATTGTCTGTCGACACATCAAGGGACTGCAGTGTGTTTATGTATTTGTGCTTGGTTCTCTTAACAGAAGGGCGCCAAAAACAGGGAAGGTACACATCATGATTTTTTTTACCCTTGTTGACATTTGATGATGAAAAAGTTTATGAAAATGGTGCTTTAAAAACTCTTATCGGTAGTTGTATCAGAGTTAATTGTCCAACACTTGTCCAGCAAAGGTAATACACAAATATCCATCTATTCATCAGCTGCAGACCACGCAAACTTTCTACCAAGCTTCTACCATATCTCCACAGAGACATAAACAACACAAGTTTGTTGTCCACTCCCCCTAACAACTTAACTTAATAGGGTAGCGATGGTTGCTCATTAGGCTGCTTTCCAATATATTCAAGCTTTTCATACCCATAGGGCCACAGCTCATGCTCACATGTGAGAAATGAAATGTAAAATGGCAAATAAATAGAAAACATAATCTCCTGGCTGTGACTTCCATTTATATTCCCATAAAATTACATACAAGTAAGTGTGTCACTGACTGTACAATATGTACATATCCAATCATCTTTTTAAACCACATGTCTGAGGAGTGCCATCCATTCCTTGCCGTAATCTTTTTCTCCCTCCATGTTTATCTTCTGACAGTGACAGCTTGACTTCTAATGTGCACATACAGTAAATGACATGGGACTGTCTTTGCCCTTGTGACATCCATCTTCGGTCTCGCAAGAAGTTCAGCTATGATGCAACATATGCAGCATTAGTAAACTTTACAATGAGTGACAGTAAAAAACACATCATACAGCAATTACGGACTAAGCAGTGAGTGCTTTTTTCCAGTAAAATGGCATGCTGTTACATTATTCTGACAATAAGGCTCCTGCATAACCAACCAGTAAAAACCTATGTGAGAGCAGATGATTAATGGGTAATTCAGACAGATAGTCCCAGGATACAAGGAACTCTGAAACTAAATGACCTCGGATGACACAATAAAGCCAGACCACACTTTCATTTACACAAGCCATATTGAGATAAATTACCCTCCTCCCTCTTTATCTTAATTTAAAGTTTGAGGAAAGACGAAAGAGGAAAGAAAAACAGAATAAAAACCATAATTTAAGAAAGCAATTATCATTATTTACATAGATATGCAACCTTTGTTTTCTCAATAAAGGATAGACTCTAATCTTTAGTTTTTCTTAAATCTTCTTTGCTGCTCTTTCTTCTTTGCTGAAACTATATTTTGCAACTCTTTCAATGAAAATCTGTGTATCATTCATTCTTTCCACATTCAATTGAAAATGTAAAATCAAAGAAGATAATAAAAGAAAGTTTCATTACTATTAGTTATTTTTTTGTACTTTTGATTTTGTGTTCAAATCAAATGTAGTAAATTAAGCTTAATGTGGATATTTAATTTCTACCACTTGCACATGAACAAGAAGCCATCCACTAGTAGAACTGTGACGGGGGTGAGTGCACAGCTAAAAGATTTCTTCCGACCACATCTCTCTGCTGAAGATGCAAAAACTCCCTGGATGTTTTAATGGTCAGCCCTCTCCCGCTCTCTTTCATGTAGACAAATATTGTCAGAAGAGCCTCACTGCAGGTGCATGAGATTAAACTCTATTCTGAGCATACCATCCCTCCATCCCAAATGCCATTCAGTTATTGACAGACATGTAGGCCAGTAAAGAGTCAAATCCCTCACAGTTCCTACAAGATCAAGAACCAGCAGGTTAATGTTCATTCGTTGCACCGCTCTGGTGATGAGCAGTGCCACAAAGGTTGGCAGGTGGCCTGTGGAGTAGCTACAGCCTTAGAATTCTCATCAACATCTACCAGTTAAGAAATGAGAGAACCAGGCAGAGAATTAGGGGTTGGAACTGAGTCAGAGGACTTAGGCCATGGACAGCATCCATCCTCCAGGTCTAAGTGATCTCAACTCTTCCTCCTCCACAGGAAAGCTAGCACACTTTGCCCAACTAGAACTGTCACCTCAGAGCACCACAAAGCTGCCACCTCACTGCTGTTTCTTGAGCATGGGCAGGAATGTCCTAAGCACACTGGTGTTTCCCTCACCTTCCAGGCTGTGTATCCCTATTGTGGCCTCCTACCTGAGACCGAGAAACAGCAGAGAGTCAGCACCTTTGTGGCAATCCAGTGTGACAATGCTTGCCTAGATGTGCTCACTGAACTGTGGAGGGGAAAGAGTTGGGATCTCCCAGCCCAAAAAGATGGATGTGCCATTCTCAGTTCCATCTATCAGTGGTTCTCCCATCATGGTTCTCCCGTCTCCTCACTGGGAGATGTGGGTAAGAACACAGAAGCCATAGCTGTAAATGCAATGCTTCTTAGGAAAGGTGCAGAAAGAGTTCACACCACAGAGTTCAACTGTTTCAGAGTTCATTTGGAAGTGGGCCGTGACCAAGTACTTCAAGTGTCCTTAGTTTGTGTCAGAGGGCTCAGGACTGAGACCCAGATGAACTGCACCATGACTTATCTCCACTAAACAAGGTAGGAAGTAAGTTATACCCTGAGCTGGACAGAGCAATCAGATCTTAATTGGATCTCAGGGTGGAAAATGGACACATAAATACCAGGTGTAAATGTTTTGGTGAAAGTCATATCACAATACAATGAAGGGACGAAATGCAATTTTAATGCTCAGGTGTAAATGGAGTCTAAATTGAAGTGAATGCTCACAGGCAGTTCTCACAGTTCGCTACTGAATACATGAGTACAAAATCACAGTGACTCATTCTACATGTCCTCAAGCAAGAAAAGAAAGCTTGGGAAAACCTCATTTAATGTCATGGGGGAAATAACAACACTGTCCATCAATTTATAATGCTTTTAGCTGAGGAAGGCTTGATTATTTTTAAACTCAATTATTGTTTGGTGGCAATGCTAATTATAAAAGAAAGTGTTCACTGCTGGTCTGACTGCATTTGCTTTTATTATAGTAATTGCCTTGATTTTATTTCTGAAAATACACAGGCCTCTGTTTCACTACCCAAAATCTTTTACTAATAATTCTGAGGTTCATTACTTTTCCTTGTATCATAAAACTGAAGATAATTAGCTCTTTCAGTAATGTAGTCTTGCCCATGCAGTGCAGCAAATGTTGGTCCATCACACAATCAGTGTTTTGTTTGTTGTGTGAAAACTATGAGGATTCCCAGCACTTTAATGTTATTCCTGAGCTAAATCAGTTGCATTTCATTGCACTGCTTAATATATCTATTTTATATAGTGGCCATAGAATTATACATTCAGTCATAGAGTTTTGAATAGTGCAGTAAGACTGCAAACTGCTGCATCGCTGTGTTCACGATAACTGTTTATCTGGATGAAGCTTTTGTACAGAGATCAATGTGAGAGGAACATTATGTGACCTCAGGCCAAACACACTGGGAGTATGTTGCTCAGCTACACATTGGATCTCAGCATGCTCTGTTTGCTTCATTCTATGTTTGTGTCAAGTTTGTATACAGTTAGTTCGTTTTCCATATCCATTTCATCCTTGTGTGTTATCTGATGAGTACTTTGACATCTGTACTATTGTTTCTGTGGATTATTGGCTTATGTGGAACATGTTCTTGGCTGCAACTTCCAACTGAGTGACATGAATCACAGGGACTGTTTCCTTCATGCTCCTAGAGCCGAAACACTCTGTTGGAGGTAAAAGCCAAGTTGACTCTGGATCCAGTTCTATGGTTAACTCTTGGATAATATCCTGCAGAAGCTGATCAAAATTAAAAAGAGAAAAAAGAGAACGAAAAAAGACATTCGGAAACTGCTATGACTGAGATTTAATCTGCCAATGCCTCAATCAGTTGTGGCTTGTCAACAGGGGGTGCTACGGCACCACCCCCATCAACAGTGCAGACAAAAGAAGTCAACTTCTGTTAAACATAAATAATTCAAAATATTCATGAAATTGGAATGGATTACTCACACAATGTATGGTGTGTACCTGGCTGTGCTCACTGTTGGTTGTGTTCAGTTAATTACTTTCTGTGTAAATATATACTATGTTTGTAAGCTACGGCCGCAAGTAACATGAGCGTGTGCGTATGTCCACAGGCTGCTCTCTCATTGGCTCTGTCCAAATCCTCCAAGGGACGCAGGAAGGCCAATCAAATGACATCATCAAGGCTGTCACTCAAAATCACTCCCCTGGTGTCCAATCCTCGAATAAGCTCTTATTCTGGCATCAAATAACCCTCAAAATAGTTGTGTTATGTCGGTATTACCCGGAATGTTCAGACATGTAAACATCTTACTACCGTAAAAAACAGGGACATGCTTTTGTGTGCAGCTGCAAATCTGGCAGTGTCAGCAATGGCACATGGCTTCTCCACAGCCTTTACAGAGAATGTACACAAACCCCTTCACAGTAGACTATATCTGTGCATGTCAAACTGCTTTGAAACATAGTAATTGCCGCAGTTCCCTAATTTATGAAGAAAGATGACATCTCGAATAGCAATAGACAATACTCTGTGTCTCTTTCTTCTCTCTCTATCTGCTCTCTCTCACAGCTCCAAACAACGATCATCATTTTTGAGTGATGAGCGATGAGCGATCACCCCCTCATCACTTCGATCTGCATCAACTGTTTTTTTTTTTCTTTTGATTCATAAGCAACTTTTCAGCTGCAGCTGCAGATCAAAGTATGTAGAATCACATTAAGGCTTCATTACACCACATAACTTATAGAAAGACATTCAGGACATACTTACGTTTTCTTTTCATTCGCCATCATCAAATTTATATTTAAGTAGTCAACCTGCAGTCACTAAACAACAAAGTGGGTGTGATATGCGAATGATTAATGTTCCTTGCATTTATAGATAGTGTGAACTGAACATTGAGTTGGTATTTTTATGGGTCAGTGATGAGGTTCATCTTGGACATGACTTTTCCAAGAAAGATTCAGTAATGACATCTCCTGGATGGGGTTTTAATGTAACTGAGAGGTATCATTAAAAGCATACTATACCAGGTCAAGCCCTATGATGCCAGTGTAAGAAAAAGCTGTTTGAATAGCAACAAAACCAAAGAAGTCATGTAACATGCAACATCACCCATGAGAATGAAGGGGAATTAAAAATTTATTGTGTTTAGTATTTGCTTATTTTTCCATTGCTAAAACAAGAATGGGGCTCACAATATCTCTGGCTATTGCTGTAGACTTTATTTTGATACTGACAGGACATGAGGATCTATTTCTAGTAAACAAAAACCTTGTAGGTCAGCAGATGACAGATGATTCTGGCTTAGTGAACTGATTTTACAAAGCCAGAATACAGGATGCAGAGTAAATCATTTACTGTACACTATATTTTGTGGCTCAGTGTGTGTGTGTGAGTGCCTGATTATGCCATTTTAATTTACACATGTCAGAAACTTTCAAAGGTTTTACTGGAATTAACATATTTCCACAGCCTCCACAAAAAGACAGAGCACTGGCAGCAGTGTTGTGTTCGTTGATGCAAATATGTTTGTGCATTTTTTGTACTTGAAAAGTTGTTCCGTTGTTGTGTGGCTGCAGATTGGAATATGTGCTGTGCAATTTCCAAGTCATAAGAAGACTTTCACCAAGGACTCTGGCAAAACACAATTCCCCTTTGTTCATCACTTGAGTTTTAACATCAGCCCATTCACATGGAATGGTATTTTCTGTAGATTGTAACCCTAACCCTTACAATGAAGGATCTCTCTGTCTATCTCACTTGAATGGATAACCACCACTATCTCCAGCAGTTCCGTTCAGAGATGTACTGAATCACTAGATGTACTGAATCACTAAAATCTGTTAATTAAAAAAAGATTCATTCAGTACTTCCTCCATGACTGCAGCACAGACACAGTCACTGAACTAAAATACCACAGAAGGGGTTATGGTTTCTCAGTTAAATAATGAGGTTTTAGAGATGCCCTTGCTAAATGTTGGAGATTGAGGCATGTTTTGGGAATTTTTTTAACTGATCTACATTTTGGCATTGTTCGGATTGATTCCTGTGTCGGATATCACACTCCTGACACTCACTGCCAATCAATTGCTGGCAATCTGTCAATGGCATATTTTAGTATCGGCTCAGGTACTTAAAAAAGTACCAGGTACCAGGTACTATCCCTAATAGAAAAGCAAAAATGCTAGAACTGTATAGTGGAAAAAATGTCAATACAGACTCAGAGCCTACTGGTGGATAATGGGCTCTTGAAATGCTGTATGGATTGTGACAACAACAACAGCAGCAGCAGCAGCAATGTATGTACAGAATGCCAAATAAAAGCACACATCTAATATAAACTTATAGATATGCATCCATCACCATACAATGACCAGACAATCACACGGCTGGGAACAAAACAGCATTTCTGAGAACACACTTGAGTGTCTCTCTTGTAAAAACTGTGTCCAAAATTTTTCCTTCACTGTTCAGTCGACCTGTGATTGAGCACAATCAAAAACCTCCTAAATATCTTAAAGAGGACACAACCAGGGTATTATCTTGGCTTGTCTCCCCCACAAAGATATATGATGATTAAAATCTATAAAACACACAAGAAGTAATAAACCAAACCAAAACCTCTTAAAATACTAAATTGCTTTATATGTCCTCCTCTGTGCTGTATATTTGCTTTACTGCACACATAAGGTGTTCTCTGCTTCACTCTCTGCCACGCCAGGAAATGGCCTACATTTTATAGCTAATCCTAATGACATTCTCATGGCTGCCAGTCACACACCCCTCCCTCTTTCATTGGTAGTGCCCCTCAGCCCATATAGTGAGAGTAACACATCAGTAAAAAATAAAATTTTGCTCACTTACTAAGGCAAAGTTCTCTGCAGTACTTTTTGTTTTATAGTATAGTGTATGTATATATGCGTGGGTTTTCTCCAGGTTCTCCGGTTTCCTCCCACAGTCCAAAAACATGCAGATTTGGGGATTAGGCATATTAGACACTCTAAATTGCCTGTAGAAGTGAATGTGAGAGTGATTGTTTGTCTTGGTTGTTTGTCTCTATGTGGCCCTGCAATGGACTGGTGATCTGTCCAGGGTGTACCCCGCCTTTTGCCCAATGTCAGCTGGAATTAGGCACCAGTGACCCTCATATGGAGAATACAGCGATAGAAGATGAGCGAGTGAGTAAGGAAAACCTAGTATGCAACATAGGGAAAATATTTTAAGCACCTTAAGTTGTTGACTGAAATCTGTCCAGAAATCACAGAAGTAAAACTCAGAATGGTTCATACCTACATTGTTCTATCAAGTAGGATGGATGTAGGGTTCATGTGGTAAAGTTATGCTATAAGCCATCCCACGTACCAGTCTCCATCTAAATTCTCACACTCAACCCTGTGCTGGTTGTAGACTTCACTCACAATAGTGCGTCATTCTTTTCTTCCTTTGGTCATTCTTAGCCTATTCATTGGCTACCCTGACAAACCCAATTCTGATTGGTTAATTTGTGTGAATTTGTTTTGTTAAAGGTTAAAGGTTACTGCTATGGTGTTTATTGACTGAAAAGACCACTAGTCATTAAAACCTGATTCAAGTCTCTTTATCTGCACCCAATTTCTGTTTATTATAGTACTGTAGCAACACTTTCCCAGTAATGGATATTGTAGAATACTGCTAATAAAAATTACCCCTTAAAGGGCCCATTCACTGGAAAATTGAATTTCTGTTGCTTTTTGGTGTATCCCCGTGTTCTTCGTGAATCTATACATCACTAAAATGTCACAACAGACACCAGCCATTTCTGTGAATGCAACATTGCTGAAAAGAGGAAGACAGATATGAGCAGCAGACTGGCTCACTCTGCAGAGTCTGTGAGGTTTTTGACCATAAATACAAGATAATGTTTCTCAAAGAACCTCAATAAGTTACATTTCTGGTTCAAAAAGGCCACTCTATGGGACCTTTAAAATTGTGTGCTTATTATCACTCAGACTTTACAGTGAGGCATTACTGGATTAACATTTATTGTCATAATGTGTGCACATGTCACTATGTTTTCATAGCTTGCAACTTTTAAGGATTAATTGGCTGCAGGGGAAAAAACTCTGTTGTTCAAAGCCTTAGCTGTCCTGACAGGTTTCATAATAAAAGTGATCATCTGCAGGTATTACAGCCTCTTAAAACTGTATTTCTCCAGTTTATTAACATGTATGTCTGGAGATGCTTTTATCTGGATCAACCATAATAAATTACATGCACTTAACTTTATGCTCCTGCTAACAGTAAATTAGTGTTTGCTGGTAAGAGCATAATCAGTCATGACATAACAACACAATTAGGCAGGATTATAGTTATGCTGTATATGTGGTAGCCTGCATCAAATACCCTTGTTTATAAGCAGAAGCTGCACCGCAATTTACATACATTAACATGAACTGCAATCAGTTTGATCTGTTTTAAAAGAAGATGCTATTGTGTTGGTTCTAATGGCAAGTGGTGGTTAAATCTAGAGTTAAGAGGAAGGGTAGCTTTCTACCAGAGAGTGAGTGGATTTTCAGACCAAAGACGCATGGGCAAAATATAATTTATAATATAAATATAACACACTTGTCATACAGAGGTAAAATCTGTTGCACAAAGGGTTACATGAACTTGTATTGATATTGTGATATGCTTGCTTCTTTGTCAAAAGTTGTTGGTGTTGTAAACTATTCTACTGTAATCCTCTAAATAATCCAAACTGATCAAAGTTTATAGGGATGTAGACTTGAAGGTCTTACAGGCTTTACCTGGTATATAGAAAATTAAAAAAAAAAAAAAAAAAAAAAAACTTCTTGGGATGGATAAAAGAAATGTAATTAAAAATAGATCTGCTCTCATACATCTGTCACTATGTGCAGACATTTTGGGGTTTTCAACTGTAGAGGGATTTCTGCTGAAATGCATTGCATCAAAATTTGAATTATTTCTA
This sequence comes from Brachirus orientalis, assembly GCA_016785285.1. Classification (NCBI taxonomy): domain Eukaryota; kingdom Metazoa; phylum Chordata; class Actinopteri; order Pleuronectiformes; family Soleidae; genus Brachirus; species Brachirus orientalis. Next base: position 2,356,132 of record JAFBJR010000172.1, read on the forward strand.
ACATCAATTGCATGAAAAACAGTTTCTGCCCCCACAGCTCCAAAAGACACTTTCAGAATTCTGATGGTAATATTAATTATGCATAATGACATTCACTACATTCTAACTCCTCTCATTCTGTTGGATGTAGGCAGTGTGACAGTGCAATATGAAGCCGTACATATATTACAGCTCATCCGACGACACAAAGGAAGCCAAATCAACAATCTCCAATCAACAATTCTGCTAGTCTCTCCTCTTTCAATTTCATCAGGTGAAAAGATACAGCACTTCTCCCTTCTCAGGCAAACAACCCATTCAGCAATTATTCACCCAGAGAACCTTAATTCAACCGAGCTCTTTCACTTACAGCTGAGGGTAAGCCAAGAATTCAATTTTACATGATGTACGCAGTGGATGTGGGGATTTACTTCCTTATTTCTCTATATGAAGTCATTCTTCCCATGTTTTACTGTTATAAATGAACTGCACAAAGACTACATGGTGAGTCCTGTGTTCACTCTCTCCAGTTCTCTCTGTCTCCATCAAATCCTTTGAAAAGTAAAACAATCCTAAAAAGAGCACCTTCTGCAGACATTTATTGGTATTTGACTCTAATATATCACTGAAGGCACACAGCTCTGGTAAATATTGACAATATCTTGTTAATATAGTTAGCATAATTTTATTTTTAAATTAGAGCCTGTATGTCTTACTATGATGTCCCAGAATATTAGTTTTAATATATGAGCCATTTCATATCTTATTACTGCACTTACAACTGAACCTCCACTTTATCTCAGTTAAACTTATGGAATTTTTCACCAAGAGCTGTATTGATAATGGGAGTCACAAAGATTCTCACTGTTCAGGTCTGGACTCTGCATTGGCCAATCCATTTGTGAAAACAATGACTCCTGCTCCATGAACCATTCTTTCATTCATTTTCTACTGCTTTATTCTCCACATTAAGGTTGCTGGGGCCAATCCCGACCAAAGTAGGGTGAAAAGCAGGGTTCAGGCTGGACAGGCTGCCAGTCCATCAAAAGGTCAACATACAGAGATGGACAACCATTCACTGTCACACTCACACCTACCATCAATTTAGAGCAGGATTGTAAGATGTACAGCCCACAGACCAGGATGGTGAATACTACCATCTTGCAATCAAGCAGGATAAAAATCCATTAGAAAAACCAGTATATTAAGGTAGATGGCTGACATTATTTTTTGGGCACAAAATGCTGTTGAACCTAGACCATGGCCAACTGAATTAACCCCAGATCATAACACTGCTCCCATTGGGTTTGTACAGTAGGAACTTAACATGATTGTGTTAATTACTTTCTTTGTCTTCCCTCTTACCACAATGTACCCATCAGAGATCTTTCTGCATGGAGTTTGCATGTTCTCCCTGTGTGTGCAAGGGTGTAGATGCAGGCCCTGTGATGGATTGGTGACCTGTCTATGGTGTACCCCACCTATTGCCTTATGTCAGCTGGAATTAGGCACCAGCAACACTCATATGGAGGAGAAAGTGGTAGAAGATGAGTTAGTGAGTGGACTTATCAGACCACATGGCGTTTTTTCCATTGCTCTTAATGTTCCCAATTTAACTGGATAATTGGATCTCTTAACATGTAGAATGTTGTCAATATCACTACTAAACACTCGTGAGTTCTTACCTGACCAAATTTCAGTATGGTGTCAGCAGTCTCCTTAGATGATTTGTTTGGTTGATACAGTCAATAATTACCTCCACCAAGGAGGTTATGTTCTTGCCATCATTGATTTGTCTTTTAGCAAAAGAACTCAAGTTATGGACAAATTTTGATGAAGTTTTCAGGAAAGGTGTGTAATGGGATAAGGGACAGATGATTAGATTTTGGTGGTGATCTGGATCACCATCTGGATCCAGAAATTTTTTGAAGGATTCTTTATCTGTGCAAGATAGGGCCATTTTCAGCATTTGTGTATGTAACTCCACAATAAACTGGAAAAAGATACAGGATAAGGGCACAATAGGTTTTATAAAATATCAAAGATTGATCAGGATCCTGTGAACATTCTGGATACTATGATCTAGAACAGGATAAAGTGGGATTTTGAGCACTGTAAGGTAGCAAATAAAGATACAGACATGCACACTAACACCACATTGTAGCTGAGACTACAATTTGGATTTGCGGTATATTTAAAAGCTAAGGAGATAGATCCACAAGAAAACCACCATTACAGAAATATTGATCTTTGTGAATAACTATCAAAGTAATACTGATATTAAGGTATATACTCATACTTCCACTGACGACATGCCAGGTACATTCTCTTCTATATCAAAAACCATTCAACTTCATACTGTGTTTACACTTAAACTAAAAATTAATCTGCTCTCAGAGTCCCAGGTTATATGACCCCATCAAGGGAATGCATATACAGCAAACATCTTCAGAGGTTTTTAAATGATCACAATGTAGGATCACCAAATAAAGTCTCCACAGTTATTTTTATAGTACATCAACTTACAACAGGGTAAGCAGGTCTGCATCGCCTGCATTGGCACTAAAGATTCAGCTTAATGGCAAACATTACTTTATCTCTGTGGAAGGACAAATATGGTGCTTCACTCAGTTGTTCATACTGTATTCCCTTTATGTGCTTTATGCGTGCCTGTGTGGTCCAGGCTTTAACAAAATGGTTTTAAAGACATTTTAAAACAATTACATTCCTTTCTCTTCCAGCTATCAAAATTATTGCATTTATGTATCATAATGTCAATAATAATGTTGCTTTTTTAAAATAATAATAAACAGTAACACAAAATGCAGAAGTAAAAACTGCATGAAATAAATTATTCCTCAAACTGTGCATGTGAGAACTGTCACAGTGAAAGATGGAGAGAAAATGAAAAATAAATGAGATTTGGTGAAGACAGTCAGAGTGGGAGGTTTCTGTATGTGTAGATATTGTTTGCTGATTGTGTGTGTGTGTTAGCTAAACTAGGCCAGCTGTGGGAGAGCCATTTGATTGTGCTGGGTACATCAGACTTATTTTAGAGTCCTTCTGTAGCCTCTGTCCCTGGAGACCTTGAGGCAGAGATCCAACCAGAGACTGACAAGGGGGTGGCCTAAACGGATTTATCCTTGACCTGGAAACAGTGCAGTGTTTCGGGGATAATGAGGAAAACTGATATGTTTTGTGCGTTTTTTTTTTTAATGATCGACAGTAATACTATCTACCATTGAAGACTGAAGTATGTTATTAAAATTAAAATCAATTACTGCTTTTTTTTTGTTGCTGAGAGTTCATTTGCTGGAAGCCAGGGTTGTGCCTTTCCTACAAGAAGCCTTCTGAAACAGCCTACAACTCTGGTGTCTTTAACAGGACTTTGCAACATAAAGTTCATGAAGATAAATGCATATTTTGATCAATTAGTTTGATTATTTATTCATTTTCAGGCGACATATAAGGCAATCAAACAGATGACCACATACAATGCATTTCTATCACAATGTCTTTTGTGTGTCAAAGGTCAGTGAGATGGCATTTGCAGTAATTCAAAGCTAGTGTGAAGGGTTGAAAGACTGAAACACTTAAGTTATTTTTCAATAAAGATTGATTGTGTCCACAAAAGAAAGACAGACAAATTAAATATAGATATTGTGGCATGGATGTGATTTGGACCCAAATGCGAAAAGCATCCAAAAGCAGGTGGGACAAGCAGGTTAGTGGCTGTGGTAGGAGCTGAAGTTGACAACGAGGCTGGTGGTGTGGGAAAAAAAACAGAGATCCGGACAGAGACGAAAAAGCATCAGCAGACAAGTGATAAAGTACCGAGCAGCTGAGACAGTGACTACCACTGAGCTGGCTGAACAATCTGGCAATTAGTGGAGGAAGAGTCAAGATTTTTGGACTGACAGATGATTGAAGATGATTGGACCCAGGTGTGGAGATTAATCAGGCCAGGTGAGGAGCAGCCACAGAAGAGAAACTAAAAACCTGGACTCAGCAGAGACTGTGACAGTACAGGCTATTGGCCAATTTGTTACTGTAAACATCAGTGGGAGAATGCCATAATTCATGCATGATTATATATCATCTTATGTTATTATGCATGTTGGGTTTTTCCTTTTCATTTACTGCATTATTTTTGTTTATTTGAAAAGTCTGCAAAATATCCCAAGTGGGCTCTTTGGGTAAGTACTGTGGTTTTTCCACGCACAGTTACGAAGCAATTGAACAATCACAAACAAGAGGGAGTTAGTGACTGATCACAACACACTTGGCTTTGTGGGAGTTCATCCAAAAGTTCCAAAAGAGTTTTAAAGACAAGAGCAGAAAAAAATGTTATACATCTCAGCATCTACTCAAGCTAAGCAACAAAATAAAATTATTTTACAACAACATTTAAGTGCACATAAAAAAGCTGTAATATGTTTATACAAAACTGGCTATAATATGTTTGGGAACTTTTGCTTGATTTAATCCAACTTGACACAGTAATAATCTTATGTTATGTTAGACCTAAGCAAACAAAGCAGGACTGAAGGGAAAGACACCTAAATGTAATAACCAGACTAATTTATATCCTGAAAAGTTGTTAGATCAATAGACACTTATTGTGTACAATTTAGGTTTGAAAAATAATATAGTTTATACCCAGATGTGAATTTGAAAAAAAAGATTAACCAACATTGAGGAACACCTACATTGACATAACAGGCATAATGTCTGCAATCTTGTACTCGGTAAACTCTGCAGCATTTTCTTTAAAAGCAACATTGTAGAGCTGGATGAGGATGATACACTAGCTTTTGTTGAATCCATGTAGCGTTTAACAAGTGAAGCTGGATTTAAAAAAAATGTAGGTGTGGAGCAGTAATTTGCAGCTTTAGTATAAAGTGGAACACGTGGGATAGTATCAGTTCTGCTATGCCAAAACATCCATGTCCTGACATGTGCCAACAAAATGAAAATGTGTATTTGATGCACTTTATCTGCATGGCAAACAAACTGCAGAGATGCAAACTGGCTTCATTTTCTTTCTCTCTATGTCATCGTTGACAGTTGGGATAAAAAGGTATAGTGGAGTTTTGCTGAAGTTAAGTAGAGTCGTGACTTTTTATCCTTCGCTCCAACTTTTGGAGGCAACCCAACACTGAAATTGTGTGGAAGGCACTTTGCAAATTACATTGATCTTTCTTTGGACCTGCATCCCACCTGCCGCCCATTCTAATGCCTTACTTGTTCCCCAGCTGTGTGCCCTGAAAGAGATAATGACATCTTGAAGCAGCACTTGAAGCAGCACTTGAAGCAAAAAATGTGGTCAAACATGCACATGCATACCAAATGCCCATGTACCTCAGACATATTCAGATTCAGAAATATTTTTGCATCTAGTTCAATGTGTTTCCTTAAAAGGCCTATTATCCATTTCACATCCTTTTCATCATCCATCCATCGTGAGAGATTGGTGATTTGTTTAGTTCAACCAAGCACTTTAAATATTTCAGCAATTTTCAATCAACAATCTGAAAACTGCTGGATATAGTTCATTATTCAATGTTTTGAGTAATTTACCCTTGTATTATTATTTTTGCAAACATTACATTAGCCACATAGATTCTTTACCTATACATGGGTAAACTATTTCTTGTGAAAGTTTGATGTGGGAATCACATCATCTACAGTAAAAAGATGCTTATGACAGAGACTCTCAGTTCTGAAAAAGGGATGATAAAAGGATCATCCTGTCAGAGGATCAGCAGGCTCAATGTCAGATGTGAGTAGTTAAAATCAGCAGAAATTCCACTTTGTTCATTTATTCAAATTTCATGATAATATAAAAGTACGAGCAGGCAATATAAAAGTCTCCTACTGATCTTATGTAAATCTATTCCTTGAACTTTATGGCATACAGCACTTTTTATGCTTCCATACTCACATGCCTGCAACCCTAAGTTCTATTTTACTTTCTTTTTCCTCTCTTATTTAATTGTTGGTGTTCAAATGTACAGCACAAAGCCGTGATGTTCCTGCATGCACAGGCAGGCAGAACAGAAGATAGAGAGCAGGTTGTTTTCCTGTGACATTGACTGTGTCCATTGTTACTCTGCATTTTGTCTTGTTTGCTTTTATATAAACCATAACCATGGTTGTTACACTAACTCAGACAAGGAGAGTGTATTTTACACCTCTTTTACACAGTTCCAATAAGACATTTTGAGACCTTGTGGAGTTGATTGCCAGGGGAAGCACACTATCAGTCAATATACCTGTATGGCTCCTATAATAAGTCTCATAGGGCAGGAGGCCCCTAAATTGGAACCTTTCCAGCCTTCGTTGAGTGTTATTATTAACCACTCCAGTTTCTTCAGCTTGAACCAGCGATGGCTGTCCCGCTGCAGCAAAACTCAGCAATGTCACTCCTCTCCATCAACCACTTTTCCTTCTGATGTACAGTGTCTCAAGCCTGAATGCACAAGCACACTGCATGCACTGATGCCTCACACCCCAATGCACATGCAATGCAATCAGTGCCGCTATCAGAGTTTTGCTACAACTCATCACAGTAACACCCATCTGTCTCCTTGATGCAAAAAGGGAAAAGGGAAAAAAAAGATCTTGCTGTTGCCAGAGGTGCTGTGTGGGAAGCCTCTCTGTGGAGAGGTGGGAGAGTTTTGGGAGGGGGGGGGGTTGTGAGGTGTTGATGGAAAGGGGAGGCCTCAATATAATCAATTACCAGTGTTGCCATGTGCCAGGCAGTGATAAATAAGCAGAGCATAGTGTGGACAGCCGCCAGGGTGGACATGAAGGTGTGAGTACAAGTGGCATTCTCACACCTGCACTGCCCACTGGCACACTGATTGTGTTTGTGTGTGTGTATGTGTGTGTGTGCACGCCATGGAGACAAAGAGAGCCCACAGATGGACTGAACAGCTGAGATGGATGCTAACTCCCCCTGGGTCCTCTGTGCAGGCTGAAAATACATTGTTTGTTTGTTCCAAATAAAAGGATGATTATGCCATTTTTTTAGAAGTAGAAGAATAACTCTCAGTTTATCATGATCCTGCATGATGCATCATTGGTATTCAAGCTTCATATTAATCAGCACTAATGCATTTCCCTCCTAATGAGATGAGTTTATTGAGTCCTAAAGCAATCTATGCACTAATAAGCTGTTTACAAGCAAATCAATTCTGGAAGAAAAAGGACATGCATATGAAGCATGCACAGACACTATCAAATTAAAACAAAAGATTGAGAACATTTGAAAGATCACTGGACTCAACAGTGATATTTAGGTGGCACAATTGTCATCATAATTAACTCAGTCAAGCTAATGAGAAGATATGGTTAGAGGTTAGGATTTATAAAGTAAATACATTATTTTTTTCTGTGCATTAATGAATGAATTGCTAAGTAGGAAATGTAATGTGATGTAAGGAGACCAAACAGTCTAAAAGACTAAACTTCATAACCTTTACCACTGTAAACCTCGGTCTGTCAGGCTCAATCCTGCATCTGCGATGCACGTCCAGCCTCATTGTTTAGTCGCTCCACTCCTATAGAAAAACTGTCACTAATTGCTATTGGCCGAATGTCATGGCTCTTAACTCAGAGAGCATTGATTTCAGCCAGATCAGTAGAGGAATCTTGAAAATTAAAAGTTTGAGTGGCAGTTTCCTAGTTATGCACAGGTCCACTGATTTCTTGAGATATGTGTGTATGTGCGTGTGTGTCTTAGCATGTTTTAAAGGTGGGGGGGAAGTCAGACTGAGTCTGCAATGATTGTATTATAAATGCAGACACATTTAATTATTTATTTATTTTTATTTAATTAGTGAACTGCAGATATGCAGAGTAGCCAGGTCAGTGCAAGGTGCCAAGAGATTAGATTATGTAATAGTTTCAAATGAAAATAGATTCTGACGGCATTGTCAGCATGTTACGGTAAGTGTTTTGGAGAAGATAGCACGAAGCAATAATCCACTCTAATCATAAGATAATTAGACATTTCTGTAGAGACACCACCAAAAATATGAGTTGTTGGAGATTCCAAATGTTTTACCCCAGTGTAATTACAGCATTTGTATATATTTTACAGTAATGTGTTGTGATTAATTAAGCTATAAATTAAGTGTGATATTGTAAAATTTAAGAACAGTGCTCATTATGGCAAAATCAAAACAAAGACTGAGCTATTTGTTAAACTTTGAGGGGCACCTGTGGTGTTTGTTAAAAAAGTGCTAAAAGATCAGAGGTGTAGGTGTGAACAAAAGGCAAACAGAGATGTTTAAAATAAAGGAGTGAAATATGCAGGTGCACTGTATTTGGAGCATTGTGTTGCTCTGTGTGCTTCATTGCTGCATACTACAGAAACTGAAAATGTGGAGATTAGCAACAGACATTTTTTCTGGAATGAAGCTGAAGCGAGGGAGACATATTTGTGAAAAGTAATCTAAAGTTTCAAAGAGTTCTCTAAAGTATGTCTCATGTAATCTCATGTGCCTGTGCCTGTGTTCCAGGTATTACTCATGTTGTGGGGACCTAAATCTGTTTACACAGTCACATTATGGGGAATTGTCTTCCTTATGGGGACTAAAAGCAAGTCTCCAGTATGTAACTTATCACAGTTTAAGGTGAAGACATGTTGTATGGTTAGGATGAGGTTAGGGTTAGGTTTAAGTTTTAGTATTAGTTATGGTTAAGGTTAGTCTCCAGGAAGTGAATGCAAGTCATTGCAATGTCCTCTGAAGTCATGAAAACAGGACTCTGTGGTTGTGTGTGTTTAGGTGCAGAAAGTGAGTGAGTAAAAATGTATAAAAATGCATACATACATACAGTACGTACACATTTCAAAACAGTTAAAAGAAACCATAAGTCTTATATCTGAGGAACTGCTACAGTCAAATGGGGTTAGACTGCTAAGATCTATCCTAACAAATGTTCCTGAACAAGGCAAGGATCCTCTGGTGCCTTGAGATAGCAGGTCAGGTTTGTCCAGTTGTCTAGGAAACTCTGCTTTCGTCAAATAATTCTTCCTCAGAGCAACGAAACACATCAAGCAACACAGATTCATATATTCCTGAAATATAATAAATACTGCAGCTCAGAGGACAAAGAAGCATGAAGTGCTCACCAAAGGTGTTTGCAGTGGTGGCTAATTGTCTGCTTCCCCTCAGTGCTTCCAAAAACCACTCTTGATATTTTTTGGCCGAGCTGAGAAGTCAAACCTTGCAATTACCTCCTGCCTTGTAAACAAATTGTCCTCTAAGACCGTCTCCTGCCAGAAGCTGTGGAGTGGAGGAGAATTAACTACTCCATGCTCATTAGATAAAAGAGTCTGTTTGAGTCCGTCTTTATGGGCACAGAAACCAGCACAACTTTGGAATAGAAAGTGAGAAGATCTGCATTTCAACAGGAATTCAAGTAGAGACTGCTCCTTTTCAGGGACTTTACCACTAATGTACACAGTAAGAGTAATATTTCTGACTAATGGACCATTTAATGAAACTCTCTACAAATCATAAACTATAACTGAGATGTTTGTGGTCATGAAAGGGACAAGGCAAGGACAAAAATGAAATAAAGAGTCATAAAAATGCAAACCACTTATGTGGGCATTCAAAGAGCTTTTACTGCATTAGGATGACTGGTTTGTTTAATGCAGCCGTTGAATGAATGCATGAAACTAGCAAAAGGTATACGAGGAAAATGGTTTCCCAACAGTTATTGCATCGATGGTGACTAATGTTCTGAAAGGTAAAAAGGCTCAATTACAATGTAAAAGTAGCTTTGTTCCCTTTAATCCAGGCTGTATTGTCATTTAATTAAGGAACAGACTTCTGCAGAGACTTTTGTCTCAAGAGAAGCCCTGGGCACATTAAATACTGATGCACTGTGAATCACAGCATTTGCCAAAAATCATGATTCTGTCCGTACCAGAAGCGTTGTCTCCCAGCATTAGGTTTGCTCTGTCCCCCTGTGTTTGTGCATGTTAGTGCTATTTAACCATTGCAAT